>ML685768.1:29776292-29982288 GCA_007922175.1 Pelusios castaneus | reverse complement strand
GAGTGAGTGAGTGAGTGAGTGAGTGAGTGAGTGAGTGAGTGAGTGAGAGAGAGAGAGAGAGAGAGAGAGAGAGAGAGAGAAAGTCAAGCACTGTACAAGTCTACAACAGTCTTTAAAAATTAGGAAGGGGCCTTGGTTGTGATATAATGAACTGTATCTAGCAGTTAAAACAAATCCAGAACCCTTATGTGGATTTGCCCTTCAGACCATGCTTTCTGTTAGTCCTTTATTTAATGTTTTAAAGTGGCCATTCAAACCGATAGAGTTAAGGCTGATGCTCCATTACCATGCCATGCAGTTGTGGGGGTAGAAAGAGACCTGGCTGAATGGTTTATGGGTGCTGGATAGCCTCGATTTTGAATTCCCAAACTGTTATTGGTCTGTGTCATAACTTTAACATTCAAATGAAACATGCGGCCTCAGATCTGTGGTTGGTGTGATTGGTTATTAACTCTGCAGCAGTTGCAACTTGTTCACATCCAGACTGAATTGACTCAGGACTCCTCTGCCTAGGGCCCCCCAGGTTCTGGATCATCCAAATTTCAGTTTTTGTTTAAATAAAGGGAGGGGAAAAGGTGGTTTTAGCCCTTATATGTACAGATCTGGCTAGAAAAAGGTGCTTTTTTATTCTGTGTTTATACAGCACCTAGCACAGTGCAGACTGGGGCCATGACTAGCGCTCCTGGACGTGATGATAATGCAAATAAATAAGTTTCACTGATCAGGTTAGAATCTGGTGCCTCATGTTAATTTTGTCCTGCAAACATCTGCCAGAAGTGTTTTAAAACTCTGTGGAAAAACATAGAGACAAATACTGGACCTCTCACCCACAACCAATGATAAAAGGACTGACTCTCCTCCAGACCTTGCATCCCAAGGCTCCCATTGACTTCTCCCATTGAGTCCTAGGGGCTCAAAGACTGCAAAACCAGGGTCCCCAGTTTGTAGCTATGCAAGCTGAGGTAGTGACATGGAAAATCAGATACCCATGCATCAGGGTGTGGATCATCACCTGTAGGGAGCCAGAGATGTTCTCCCTGTTATGGCAGCCCATGTACAGCATTGCTTAGCTGGCAGCTGCATTCTGGGTTGGCCTTCCTTCGAAGCTACTGTTACAGGGTGCAGCCCTGGGCCAGACACCGAAGGAGATGACTACACAGTTTGCTCTGAGGCAGTGGCTTTGTTAGTATTGGAACACAAAATGCATCTTAATGAGCCATTTTGGTCTGTCCGGTAGCTCTGAAGGTGCTGGGTTTTCCCCCTCTCCAGCACATTTGATTGACTGACTGTAACACGTCTAACAAGTCAGTGAAAGGGAAATTGTTCAGATTTGACTTAGCTTCCTCCCCCTCGGTGTGCTACCAAAATGGAGGACGTTGCTGAATGGAGTGCTGGGAAGTTCTTTGAGGGGAGATTCTGCAGCACCAAAGTTAAAGGGCCAGATTTTAGGGATGTGCAAGGACCCTGCTTTCTGAATCCAATATGCCCTAGTACAATCAGGTAGGTTTATTTTAATGCCCTGGTAGAATCAGGAGCATTGATTTCAACGACAGTGTGTTTGTTTACACCAGAACTGGAGTTGGGCTATTGAGTGCAGAATTTTTGTATATTTCCATAAACTGGCTGTACCATTTGAACGGGAATTAGGTGTCAAATGTACCATACCATTTGAATGGGAATTAGGTGTCCATATCCCATATAGCAGTGTTTTTCAAACTTTCTTTCTCGGGACCCAGCTTAAAAAAAGTCATTTGTGCCTGCAACCCAACAATTACATCTTGCAGCAATGTATTCCAGTCTTCTGATGGTGGCAGCAGGGAGCGTCATGACCCAGTACCTGAGGGTCTGCAAGCCAGTACTGGGTTCCGACCCATAGTTTGAAAACCATTGCTATATAGGGCTTTATAAGTCAGTAGAAGGTTTCCCAAATGCTTTGTGGAAGATCCTTAGTACAAATCTGTAGGTTGAGCCTCTAATAACAGCTTGGTTCAGGCGTTATGGAAGACTTGGCATAGAGATACCTTTTAATGAGCAATTTGCGTGTGTGTGTGTGTTTGTTTATATCTTTATTTGCCCCCTTTGTGAAAATCCACACTGATTTCTCTAGGGTTTTCTGGAGATACCCAAGAATGCAACTTTGTGGACAAAGTGAGACTTCCCTCAGATTTCCAGTAGCTGAGATGTCCTAGAATTAGGGCACTGAGGGTTCCTCTGCTGAACCGAGGACATTAACAAAGGGAGGGGAAGGACATTTAAAAGAAAGTAGTGGGAGGGATCTCAATTCTGCCATCAAATTTACCCAGCTGGACTCCTGCTTCAGTGCAGATCCCTGTTGATGTAACTGAAGTGCTGCATGGGTGCAGGGTCCAGACTAGCCAATCCTGTTGTAGGATGGAGACCCAGATCTATGTGTCATGCACCCCTAACTCAATTAACAGAGATTGGTCATCCAAACCTATACTGAACAGTGACATCAGCTTTGCCATTTGCTTCTAAGTTACACGGGCAGAAAATTGTCCGACTGAGGCTGTTCAGACATGTTCAGAGTTCTCTATAGCTAGCAGGCCAACGAGCTCCTAGGAGTCCTATTGGTTTCAGTGAACATGAAGATCTGTCCTGGTAGAATTCACTGCAGGAACAGGCAATAAAGGGGTTTATAAAGGCTAAGTATGGTTAGGTGGGAAAATGTCCTTTTATTTATTCCATTAAGTCTATTTAACTTTACTGGAAGTGTCTTTTAAATTTAAAAAAAAAACCAAACCGTCTCATTTGGGCTGAGGATTTTTTGCCACTTTGCTGCCTAGACCAAATTCCTAGAATTATAGAAATATAGGACTGGAAGGGACCTCACCTGGGCACCTAGTCCAGTCCCCTACACTGAGGCAGGACTAAATATTATCAAGACCAGTGGTTCCCAACCTTTTTGGCTCGAGAGCCACAGATATAAATTTTACAGCCTTGAAGGGCCACCAGCCTCCACCAGCAGGCAGCCCCACATCTCCCCCGAAAAGCAGTCTGCCTCCTCGCTGATCTCCCATCTCCCTGGCTGCAGCAGGGAAACCGCACATGTCCTGAAGCCCTTTTCACTCCATCTGAGTCCCTAGGCCAGGGGTCTGCAACCTGTGGCTCTGGAGCCACATGCGGCTCTTTGGCTGCCCCCTTGCGGCTCTGGGCTCCCCCAACCACCAGGGTACCCTGCAGGAGGCCCATGCCTGGCTCTGGGCTACCCCCAGCCACCAGGGACCCCACGGGCAGCCCATGCCAAGCTCCAGGCTTCCCCCCCGCATAAGGGGACTCTGCAGCAGAAATCCCTCACCTCCCACCAGGAGGCTACACCCATTGTGGCTCTCAAAACACTTCGTTATTGAAGGAATTTTCAAAAATGGCTCTTCTTATCTTTTGGGTTGCAGACCCCTGCCCTAGGCAGTGGTTCCCTTCTTCAATCAGAGGGATGGAAGATCAGTGCTCCCCTCCCTCTGGCTCCAGCAAGGACCCCAGAATCTGTGGTCCTAGACAGAGCGCTTTGCTGTGCTTCCTGCTACAGCCAGGGGCAGGGGAGCACTGATATTCCATCCCCTTGGTTGCAGTAAGGAGCCTGCACCAGTCTTTTAGCTCACAGAAAAGCACTCCTCCGGATCCGTAAGCAGCAGCTCCTTTTTGCAGCCAGCAGAAGGGAGCCATGGGCCACTTTTAGCCCCTAAGCCACAGGTTGGGAATCACTGATCTAGACCATCCTGGAGAAGTGTTTTGTCTAACCATCTCTTAAAAACCTCTAGTGACAGGGATGCCACAATCTCCCTTCGTAATCTGTTCTCTTAAAGTTTTTTGTAATGTCTAACCTAAATCTCCCTTGGTACAATTTGATCATTACTACTTGTTGTGTCCTCAGTGGTTAAGAACAATTTACCACCCTCTGTATGACAATTGTTATCATGTCCCCGCTCAGTCTTCCCCTTTCCAGACTAAACAAACCCAGTTTTTTCAGTCTTTCCTGGTAGGTCATGTTTTCTAGACCTTTTATCATATTTGTTGCTGGTGCTGTTTACATCTCTCCTGGAGTGTGGTGCCCTGAACTGGAAACACCTACCCCAGCTGAGGCCTGAACAGTGTTGAGTGGAAGAATTATTTCTTATATCTTGCTTAAAACACACTTGCCAATACAGCCCAAAATGATGTTTGCCTTTTTGCAGCAGCAGCAGGATAACTTTATTGACTCATCTTTAGTTTGTGATCCACTGTAACCCCCAGGTCATTTGCTGCAGAACTTCTTCCTAGGCAGTCGTTTCCCATTTTGCATTTTGTGCAGTAGATTATTCCTTCCTAAGTGTAGTGCTTTGCATTTGTCCTCATTGTATTTCATCCTGTTTATTTCAGACCATTTCTCCAGTTTGTCAAGATTATTTTGAATTCTAATCTTGTCCTCAAACTGCTTGCAACCCCTCCCAGCTTGGTACTGCACTCAAAGTTTGTAAATGTACTTTCTATGCCACCATCCAAATGATTTATGAAGATGTTGAATAGGACAGACTCAGGATAGATCCCTCCAGGACCCCATGTGATTACCCCTTCCAGTTTGACTGTGAACAGTTGAAAGTTACTTGAGTGTGGTTTTCCCACTACTCATGTACCCCTTTTATAGTAGGTTCATTTAGGCTCTGTTTCCCTAGTTTGCTTACGAAAAGGTCACGTGAGACACTACAAAAACTCTTACCAAAGTCGAGATGTATCACACCTACTGCTTCCTCCCAGCCTCAAGGCTTGTTATCCTGTCAAGGATGGTGTATTAGGTTTGTCTGACATGATTTGTTCTTGACAAATCCATCTTGACTGTTCCTTATCACCTTATTATCTTCTAGATACTTACAAAGTGATTGCTTGTTTATTTGCTCCATTTTTTTTTCTGGTACTGAAGTTAAGATGACTGATCTATAATTCCCTGGGTTGTCCTTATTCCTCTTTTTATAGATAGGCTCTATATTTGCCCCTTTCCAGCCCTCTGGGATCTCTCCTGTCTCCCACAGGTTCACAAAGACAATTGCTAATGGCTCAGAGATCTCTCTTCAGCCAGATTCAGAGACCTCTCTGTAGATACTGAGGTCCAAAGGGACTATTATAATAATCAGGTCAGATCCCCTGCATAACACAGGCTGGAGACCCTTACCCAGTAGCCCTAAATTAACTGGCTGCTTCTCTGCCATGCAGTCTCTCCCAGTTTTCATTAATATACATCTCTGAATCAAAGTATTCCTTCTCGTGGATTGCATGTTGGATGTCTGCCCATCCCAGGGGGACGTGGTAATGAAAGCATGGCTTAGAATGGAAATGGTCCCTCTAAACCAGTCTCTTTAAAGCACACATGTTAGCATGCCACACACTGATCTCCTGGCATTCGGCCTACGCTCTCCTTTCCTCAGTTTTGAGTGAGGTCCCTCTTCCAAAGGTAAGTGCTGAAGGTCTGGTGGGGATACTGGCTACTGACTGCTCAGCCATGCACTTGTAGACCCATAGTGTTGACATCTCGCTTCACCTCTGCTCTCTGGGGCACTCGGCTGGCAGAACCCTACGATGCACAGATTCTCACAGAAAATATTGGCAGGCTCCTTTTCAGGGCCCATGTAGTTGAAAGATGCAACCCCCACGGAGGGAGGGAGATTGCTTAGGGTGGCCCAAGAAGGAATGGAATAAAACGGAGCAAAGGAAAGCATGGGCTGAATGTCAGGAGGAAAAATGCCTCAGTGAGATCTCTGTGACCCAGAGCCATTCCCCAGGGAGCCATGTAGCATAGGTCATTTCCCCTTCTGCAGGCTGGGGAACAATAGAAATAAACCTGCCAGGCTCCCTGCTTCCTTTTCTGCTGTCTCTCTCAGCGGCTCCCTTCACCTCCGTCCCTGGGAGCTTTGACTCCCCACCCTCTCTCTGGCCAGTTTCCTGTTTCTTCCAGCAGGCGGATTTGGTGATTGCCCCTGTATGCTGGAAGCATTTGCCTGGAAATGCTGCAACCACAGAGCAACAGGACTGGCACTTAGATGGTCTTGGGGGTGGGTGGAGAGGGGGAATGTTTCCCTCTGCACAGGAGCAGAGGGGAGCTGGTTCGTGCCTCCCCTGTTCAGAAGGTGGTAGGGCCTGGTTCGTGTTTCTCTAACTGGCAATGCTTTTTCCAAGGCCCCCATGGAGCTTTGCGGGGGTGCAGAATCGCTGGGCTGTGAGACTGCCATGGCTGCCGTGCCTCTGGGTCATCCACTGCAGAACTGCCCCTGCACTTGGGCCTCTTCTGGCTGGCTCTGCTCCAGGCATAGAGGTTCCCAGCATGGGGGCATTCAGCTGCCGATCCTGCCACCCCGCCATACTAGCCCAGCTGGCATCAAAGGGTCAGAGCACAGTGATGAGTAGGGCCAACTGGGTCTGCAGCTGTAATTGCAGTAGCTCTCCAAAGGGTGTGACCTGACAGATGAGGATCCCACTGGGTGTGTGGCAGCTTTAGAATCTGCCTGACTTCTGTCTGTATGAGGGTCTGAATCTGCACCTTACTGTGGCTGCCTGGGCCATGCCAACCAGTGTGTCACTTGACCCTATGCCCATTTCCACCTCCTGTGTAACTCTGCTTGCATCCACTTTGCATTCCTACAACTGTTCCCCTCATCTGCTACTGCAGATCTCTTCCAGGATCTACTCTGGCAGTAGCCCTGAACCCTTCCAAGCCTATGGAAGTTTTGTATCCAGGGCTTTCCAGTGCCCCTAGGCACCCTTTTTTGGGGGAGGGGCTGCCTGTGTTTGCCAGTCTTCAGTGCAAAGAGAATTAAAAGCACCCTTAGAAAGAGAACACTCTTGCAAGCAGCCATCAGGTAAACTCAATAGCTCTTGCCTTGTTGCTTCAAAGAAGCAGCCCTCAGCACTTGTGTGGAATAGCAATCAGCTTGCCTGCTGTTGCTGTAGCTTTTTAAAAAACCAGAAACAAACCCTCGGGCTCTCACAGAGAGAAATTTCAACCTGAGCTAGGAAGTTTGACCTTTTGAAGATGGTAGAAATGTAGCTGGTGATCTCCTAACTCACCTGGTTCAGTCTTTCTGCATTGCAGTGGAGAATTTCATGCTGAAATCTGTCCTCTCTTTGCACTGCTCTGCTGTAATAAAGGTGTTGTTTGTTGCAAGCTGCAGCTGGCCAAGTCTGGGCACTGTGATGGTGTCCCGGTTGTGTCTGCCTGTAGCTACATTGGATTATAGGACTGGCCCCGCGAGAGATTGGTCAACGCTTCCACACACAGCGGCATGTCCTCCAGCCTCAGGGAGGGCCAGCTGGCTTCATTTGGTTTCGATCTTCTATCATTTTCTTCCTTTCTTAGACCGCTGGTCCCAGGAGGACATGCTGACCCTACTGGAGTGCATGAAAGGCAACCTACCATCCAACGATGGCAGCAAATTCAAAACCACTGAGTCCCATCTGGACTGGGACAAAGTGGCCTTCAAGGACTTCTCGGGCGAGATGTGCAAGATGAAGTGGATGGAGATTTCCACCGAGGTAACCGTTTGATGTGATGAGCTGGGTCCCTCTCCTGTAGCTCACTTCTATGGAGCCATTGCTTTGTGAAGTGTGGATGAGTGACCTAGTGGTCTGAACAGGGGCATGGAGGCCAGGAACTCCTGGATCACCTTCCTCACCCACCTAAACCACCTAAGTCTAATTGGCAGGCCACAGTCATTAGCGTTAACTTTCTCCCTGGCTCTGGCTTAGCCAGTGGCTCACTGTCCAAGTCCCTACCCTTTGCCCTGTCTGCATAGTGGGGTTAATACTCTGGGAACTGCTTACAGAAGGGTTCAAATAATTATTGTAGTGCATCACAGCACAGTTATTTGAGCTCAGTGCTGTGCAAAATGCAAAGCCGAGGCCTGCCCCCGCCCCCCTCTTCCGACCCCCCCAATTGCGTATCTCCATGGCAATATTTGATCTGTCGTTGGAACCGATTACTGTTTATTCCTGTAGGTGAGGAAATTCCGGACGCTAACAGAACTGATCATGGACGCTGAGGAACATGTAAAGAATCCGTATAAAGGCAAAAAGCTCAAGGTAGGTTAATAGGGATGGGGCCGACAAATGGGGTCTCGTTCCTGCCCTGTCCAGACTGGGGGATCTCAGCAAGGGGCAGCAGAATTGCCTTAACCATCATTTGAAGGAGGGGTAATTGGCTTCTGTACTGGAGTGCAGTAAAATGCATCCCAAGTCAAGTCTCCCATATGCCGTGTTCTCTGGCAGGGAAATAGACTAGCTGATCTAATGGACCATTTCCAGGGCTAGTGCAGTGGGGAAAACTTTGCTCCATTGAGACCAAGAATAACATTGATCTACTTCCCAAGGCTGTGGAGGATTGGTTAGTTAAAGTTTGTAAGACTGGAGGTGATGACCATCTGAACTGCATACAGTAGGTACGGTGTGTTACTAATACCCTGGATCTAAGTTTAGAGCAGGGGGCGGTGAACTGGCTCTGGGAGGCAATGTGGTCTAGTGACTACAGCATGAAATGGGAGTCAAGGCTCCCGGCTTCTAATCCCGGCTCTGCTGTTGACTCTCGGCAGGAGACAAGTCATGTCCTCATTTTGTGTCTGTTTCCTTTCCCCCATCATTAAAATGGTGAGAGTACCCAACTCACAAAAGGGGCTGTGAGGCCTAATTGCGGTGAATAAATTGCTTTGGAAAGCCTGGCCTATAGCAATCTGAATGATTATTTATCTATTTTAGGTGCTTGTGTCTCTCCCACGCCCGTAATCTGAGCCTCACAACCCCTGTGAGGCAGAGCAGCGCTCTTCTTCCCTAGTGTTACAGATGGGAACTGAAGCATAGACAGGCTTGGTGACTTGTCCCAGGTCGCACAAGGAGCTTGTGGCAGAACAGGGAATTGAACTGAGTCGCCCAAGATCTAGGCTGGTGCCTAGATTGAGCCATTATGGGGCCGTGAGGTATAGAGAGAGGTCATTTTTTTTAATTGTCATCTTTCCCTCAGAAACACCCCGATTTCCCCAAGAAGCCCCTGACACCCTACTTCCGCTTCTTCATGGAGAAGCGAGCCAAATATGCCAAGCTACACCCTGAAATGAGCAACCTGGACCTGACCAAAATCCTGTCCAAGAAATACAAGGAGCTCCCTGAAAAGAAAAAGGTACGTGGAGCCTATGGAATATGGGGTTTGGGTGTGTCTCTCTCTTTCCATGCACACACCTGTAGGTACACAGCCTCACGATGTTGGAGCCGATCCTGTGCTCCAGGCAGCCAGGTCCTCTTGCAATCTGTGGAGGGTGCTGGCCAGGTTCTGATGTCTGCCCATGCAGGATCAAGGTTCAGGGTGCCCTTAGAGCAGGACATGTTTGGGGAGGCAGTGTGACCTAATGGGCAGACTAGTGGACTGGGACTCAGGAGCCAGCCTGCTATTCCTGGCTCACCCACTGGCCTGTTGGATGACTTTGTGCAAGTCACATCACTGCTCTATGCCTCAGTGTCCCTGTCTGTACAATGGGGATAATGATACAGCCTCCTTTGTAAAGTACTTTGAGATTATTGGTGAAAAGCACTGTAAAGAGAGCTTGGTGCTATTGTTGTTATTTTATTGCATATTTGAGCCTGTTGCACCTTTAAGATTCCCTTCCTTTTCTTGAGTCCGGAATGAGGCATGTTTTCATGGTGGGGAGATGGAGTGAGCTGGTGGCATTCAAGTTCCACCCATGATTCCAGGGTGGATTTTTCCACTGAAATGGTCGGCAGCAAAATGGTTACAGTGTTGATGGATCCTCATTAGACTTCAAGGTGAACTGCACACTGAGATACGCGAGGGTGGGTCACTTCTCTGCCAGAGCTCTGAGTACCGGTTGCCCGTCTCTGCACCCAGTGATGCAGCCCTACTCTCGGTCTCCTCAGGAGGTGTTCCTTGTAATCAGACAGGGCTAAGAACTGAACCATTGAAGTGACCATTTAACGTGTTGGATCCACCCAAGAGGCTCACCCTGGTTCAGTCCATCTCATGCCAGGAGCCAGCAGCCGCCTGTCCAGCTGTGGTGGACGTTCCATTGGAGTGGAAGCTTAGTAGCAGATTTAACAATGAGAAAGTACATCCCTCCCCCCCCCACATGCTTGCAGGGTGTGTTTTGTTGCCATATCATCCACTTTGGGTTTCAGCCCTGACCTGTCCCCGAGCACCCCACTGCATACTGATGTGGTGCATGCCAGCGATAAATGTCCCCTCCAACCACCTGGTCTTTGCAGCATGAAACCACGCCATGGTCTGCCTTGCTCTGGACAACTGCTAGGCGGAGATCTCTCCATACCTGCCCAGCGGTTCAGAGACACGGCTCCCCTGGAGATGAAAGGGAATCATGCCCCTAACGCCCCAGACAGCTTTAAAAATCTCAGCCCTTCACTGCCATGTCAGGGCCCGATCCTACTGGGAGCGACAGGTCCTCCATTCCTGTTGATCCTGGTGAAAGCACTTCGCAGGCTCAAATTCTTCATCTGCAGGGGTGGCAGAGATGACTGGGTGCAGCCTCCCAGCTGACTCCTTTCCATGGGTCTCCCCTTCCTCTGCTGCCTCCCTTTCCCCATTAATGCCCCAGCTCCTCTGTCCCTTCCAGATGAAATACATCCAGGACTTCCAGCGGGAGAAACAGGAGTTTGAGCGGAGCCTGGCCAGATTCAGGTAAGACAGTGATTGGCTGCATCTCATGGGGCAGTCTCTGGCTGTGTTCATCACAGCTAATAGGGGATGTTGGGATATAAAACCCACCGTGAAAGGAGCCCTTTGAGAGAGGAAGAATAGGAGGACGAAGAGGGGGGTGAACAAAGGGAAAGGATGGCTGAATCTGAATGGTTTCCTGGCTGTTTGACTCACTAGCCTATTGGTTCTCAAGCTGGGAGGCTGCAGAAAAAGATCTGGGCTGGAGAGGGTGGGTCTGCAGAAGGCTCTTTCTCTAATGAAGCAGCCATATAATTAAGACATTTACCCAGGAGAACGGTGGGAGTTGAGTTGATGAAGTCCTTAAAGGGATCCTGCATCGTTTCAGCGCCCCTCCGGCTCTATGGACTCAATCTCTTTTGTCACCCGTTCTTACAATCCCCTGACTCTGTTGTTGGGCCCTCTCCCTTTTTTGAAGCCACTTTGGCCCTGATCCTAAGAGATTCAGGCTCTTAACTTTCATGAAAATCAGTGGCCTTGAGAAGCTTAAATATCTTTGAGGTTCCAGGCCTAGATGGGTAGCCCTCTTAGGCTCAGGGCCAAGGTGCCCTGTGATAGGTCCCAGTTGACCAGAGTGTCATGGGTTGTCTCTTCCTGCCACTGCCTCTCACGCTGGTTCCCCCCTTCTTCTCCCCATTGCGTGAAGGGAAGACCACCCAGATCTTATCCAGAACGCCAAGAAGTCGGACATCCCCGAGAAACCCAAGACCCCCCAGCAGCTGTGGTATAATCACGAGAAGAAAATCTACCTGAAAGTGCGCCCTGATGTGAGTTCCTCATGGAGATGAGGCCTGTGTGTGTGAACACAGGAGTTGTCTGTACACCCTGGGAGGGAGGGGAGGAGAGAAGCCTGGAGGGCGAGGGCGAGGGGGAGCCAGAAGGAAGAGACACCATGCAGAAGTCCTGTGTTTTCTGGATGGAGGTAAGGAAGAGGTGCTGTATGTCTGGGAGGAGAATCCGTTGCCTCAGAGGAAAGACCAAGCACTGGTATCGTTGAGACCAGGGAAAGAGCATGGTGCATATGGAAAGATGGCACAGGAAGAGGTCCAAGACTGCTGTGTTTCCCAGGGCCAGGCCCCTTGCACGAACCAGAGCAGAAAGATTCCCAGCAGAAAGATTGCCAGCGCAAAGGCCACTCCCTCCCATGTACCTGCGAGCGTGGCTCGCTGCTCCGCCATCCCCTACGGGATCTGGCGGGAGAGAGGGCGGGCGGGGCCCGCATTTTACCCCTGTGCCCTCACCTCTGGCTTTGGGTTTTCAGGCCACCACGAAGGAGGTGAAGGACGCGTTGGGCAAGCAGTGGTCTCAACTCTCCGACAAAAAGAGGCTGAAATGGATTCATAAGGCTCTGGAACAGCGAAAGGAGTACGAGGTAGGGACCAGTCACCAGTTCCCCTCCATTTTCTCCCCGGCCTGACGGGCGCCACCTCCCGGCCACAAGCCGAGGGGCGTTCCGGGGCCGGCCACCCCTCTCTGTAATCAGCCTGAGGGGTCGTTGAGAGACACAGGTCCCAGTCCTTGCACTCATTGTGGGGTTAGCCCACAGCCCAGGTAGCTAAGAGCCTTCCACAGCAGAGCTTGGGATCTAGCATCTCTCAAAAGGGGGGCCCATGGACGAGCCGTCCCCGGCGTAGGGAGGTTACTGGCTTCTCTCCTCCCCCCACGCTGGAGGGTGTGGGCTCAGCCCCCTTAACCCGCCGGCTGCTTTGTCATCCGCAGGAGATCATGCGGGATTACATCCAGAAGCATCCAGAGATGAACCTCAGTGAGGAGGGCATCACGCGCTCCACCCTCACCAAGGCGGAACGCCAGCTCAAGGACAAGTTTGATGGGCGACCCACCAAGCCGCCTCCGTAAGTCCCTGGCAATTTACAGAGAGGGGGTGGTGCTGATGCTGCTTCTTCTTGGGATGGGGGAGATCTGGGTCTTTCCATTCCTTCCCCATGTGGGGCTGTGGAAACGAGGGCTGGAGGAAGGCAATCTGGGGCCCTAGATACACCATGGCAAAGGGTCTCTCCTAGGCCTGTACTTATGGCCTCATCCTCCAGGGCTTGCCCCCACTGGGCCCTTCCTTACTCCAGCAGCCAGGTGTATCTGCTTAGGGGGACAGTAGGGCCCTCTGTGCTCTCCTCCTGCTACTCACAGAGCCCTCTCCTGGGCGGCCATTAGCAGTGTACCCAGGGCAGAGGAGTTAACACCCCATTGAGCTCCTCAGAGCTATTCTGTCAGGTCTGTGTAAACTCAGACTGATGTTGCACGTAGATCAGTGTCACAGCCACGGGAGCTAGGCTTGCATTTTATATTTTTAAAGGAGAGTTCAGCCCTGCTGTGCACTTCACGTTTAGATTGGCTGCACTATCACTCAGGGTGTGAAAAAAGCCCATAAGAGCTGTCTACTGGTGTAGATTCAGCTAGGTGTACAAAAGAAATCTTCCATTGCCCCAGCCACCCGGGGAGGTGGATTAACTGCAGTGAAAGGAAGTGTCTGTGCTGTGGCGCTACGGTGGCAGAACTGTGATGTGGCAGCTCTGCCACTGTTGTGTCAGTAGTTTAGAGGCACCTTCAGATTCTGAGGTAATTCATGTGATTCCTGGCATGGGCCTGTAGTTTCAATGTCTTCATCTGGCCTTAAATGACACTGGCTTCCCAGTCCAATACAACTGGGCTTGACACTGGCTACTCCAGGTTTTGGAAAACAATATAGTTAGAATTATGCCCAGAAATTGCTTTGCTTCTCTTTCACTGCACTGCTGAGATGCAGCCTCCTCTGGAGTTGAACATGGCACTGTTTTAACAGCGCACAGCAACGCTGCGTGATAGTGTCAATCGGAGGAAGCAGGCTGTAATTCTCCAAGTTGTTCCCCAGAGGGAATGCCGCTGGCTCCTACCCTACGAGGATTTTAAATGGTCTTGGGTGGGCAGGAGACTCCTTTGAAGCCAAGAATGGAGATGTCATCCCACAACGCTTCTTGCTTCACAGGAACAGCTACTCCCTGTACTGCGCGGAGCTGATGGCCAACATGAAGGATGTCCCCAGCACGGAGCGGATGGTGCTGTGTAGTCAGCAGTGGAAACTGCTTTCCCAGAAGGAGAAGGACGCGTACCACAAAAAGTGTGATCAGGTGAGCAGGCCCGGGGCAGTCTGCATGGCAGCGGAGCTGAGCTCAAGGAAGGGGGGAGGAGAACAGCTAGAAATGGCTGGTTTCTGCAGCTGTATTTGCAACTTGAGTGGAAGCGTTAAAACTTGAGCCCCATCCACCATGGGTACCAGAAATGCTGGCAGTGCTGCTGCGCTCCTGGGTAGAAGCAATGTCCGTCATATCCAGGGTTTGCAGTTTGGTTCTGGGGCTCTCTGCACCTGTGCTGTATAAATTATTCCAGTGCTCTGATGGGCATGGCCCTCCTAAACAGAGAGTGCCTGGAGAAACGGACGCAAGGAGAGAATCCGGCCTCCGGGGTTCTGCCCATGACTTGGGGCAAGTATCTTGCCCTCTCTGTGCCTCAGGAAAGCATGGTTAATTAAGGAAGGAGTAATTAATTAGAGGCAGTGAAGTGCTTAGAGATTTGGCTGCAGAGAGATGCTGTTAGAACCCCAGAGCATTGTCCGTGGGTGAGGTCAGTGCTGGAAGCCCAGGCTGGTGGGATCGGCTCTCTCGCTAGCTCAATCTGTGTGGTAAGGAGCTAGCTTCAGCGCCAATGCAAAGATCCCTTGTGATTCTGATGAGTGTTAGAGTGGTGCACGGGAACAGAGCTGATGTCTCTTAGTAACTGACTCTCTCCCTCTCTCTCTCTCTCTCTGCTGCTGCTGCTGCTGTTGCTGTTTTTCCCACCAGAAAAAGAAAGATTATGAAATCGAACTCCTTCGCTTCCTGGAGGTGGGTGCCACCCCTGAGTTCATTATGTGAGGGGGCTTCGGTTCAAGCCAGTCTTCTCTTGGCATTTCATGATGCTCATCTGTCCTGATTCGCGTGGGCAGCTGTGTGTGTTGCAAACTCCAGGTGGCAGGAGGGAGGGGATCCTGTGTTCTTCTGCAGGCCAGTTGAGGTGCAGGGCCTGCGAAAGGGGTGTACAAGGCATGCCCAATCCATGGCTGCTGTCACTGTAATTCCTAGGTGCAGCTGCCTCCTTTTACTTCACCGGCAATAAATCAAACATCTGGTCTATTCTACGTTAGATCTTATTCCACTCCAGTGTCTGAGTGCCTTCTAGTCAGGCATTAAGCAGTTTGATTGACAGCTAGCGTGTGATGGGAAGGGCAGTGTGGGCAGGGGCGGGTCTGTTTTGGTAAAGGTCCAGGCTGCTCTGGGGTCCTGTCAGAGAAGTATGCCTGGCACTGGCAGCAGAATGTGGGAGTTGAAGGGTGGCCGTTGTCCCACAGTCTCCGACCAGCTCCCGAGAAAGGCTTTCTTGCATGGAGTCGGGGAGCTGCTTTGATGTAAATGGGTGTGAGCGAACAGAGAGTCCGTCTCTTCCCTGTTCCCGCTGCCACCATTTTCACGGTGGTTGGGGACTCAGCCTTTAGACAGCTGGCTGGGGTGTGGTGTGGTCCGGGTGGGGCCTTGTTTTGCGCGTTGGGGAGCTGCTAGCCCCATGTTGTGTCTGGATGGGTACCATGACTTCTTGTGTGGAAAACCCAACAGGTTTATTTCCCCACCCCTCAGTATAATGTGTCCTTTCTCTGGGGAAGGAGTCAGGGGAGAAAAAGTCCCTCTGTGAGTAGCTGGGCCATGGATTGGCTCACCTAGGGCCTGGCATCTGACTATGCTGCAGGAGAGCCTCAGCCCCTGGTGTTTTGCCTCCTGGTGTTTTAATCCCATCTCTGTGCACCCTCGCTAGTGTGCAACTAGGAAGGTGCCAGTGCATTTGGAAAATGATATAGCACCAAACATTTCAGAAGGGGGTGTCCATTTCCCCCTACCCTCATCCCTGGAGTTATACAAAGGAAGCACGGTCTAGCAGCTAAACACGGGCCCTGGGGGGGTCGTTCATCTCTTGAAATTAGGTTAGACTTGAAACCTGCCTCTAATTTCTAACCATCAGAGGAGTGAAGTTCTGGAATAGCCTTCTGAGCGGAGCAGTGGGGGCCAAAAACCTAGCTGGCTTCAAAAATGAACTGGATAAATTTAGGGAGGGTTTGGTGTGATGGGACGGCCCAGTTTGGCAATGTACTGTTCTTTGACTACCGGTGGTGGATATGCCAGTGGCCTGAGAAGGGATGTTAGATGTGTGGGTTCTGGGTTACTACAGAGAAATCTTTCTTGGGTGTCTGGCTGGTGAGTCTTGCCTACATGCTCAGGGTTTAACTGATGGCCATATTTGGGGTCAGGAAGGAATATTCCCCCAGGGCAGATTGGCAAAGGCTGTGGTGGGGGGGTTGCCTTCCTCTGTAGAATGGGGCACAACTCACTTGGTGGTGGAGTCTCTGTACCGTAAAGTCTTCAAACCATGATTTGCAGACTGCGATGTCAGTCACAGGTTAGGTTTATTACAAGAGAGGGTGAAGGAGGTTTTGTGGCCCGCATTGTGCGGGAGGTCGGACTAGATGGTCATATTGGTCCCTTCTGACCTTAGAGTCTATTTCCGTCCCCCAGATTCACTGGGTGTCCTTGGGCAAGTCGCTTCCTCTCTGTACCTCCATTTCCCCAACTCTAAAATTGGTTTATAATACTGGAGTGAACTGGTTAGTGTGTGTGTGCACCACTGCCTTTGACTGGAAGTGCCCCACTGTGTCATGACCCCATTACATCTAATGGAGATTCTCTAGCAGGCAGAGTCCAGAGCAAGCAAATTGCGGTTTGAGCTGTGTGGATGGAAGGCGTTAGTGAGACCAAAGCAGCTGCGTTGTTATTATTCCATCCCATTTTGCTGGATTGTCCCTCCTTTTAACACATGCCTGCAGTGCTTTGGAGGTCTTTGACCACCCACCTCTCTTCTGATTCAACACAGAGCCTGCCTGAGGAGGAGCAGCAGAGGGTGCTGGGAGAAGAGAAGATGCTTGGAGTGAACAAGAAAGGCGCCACCAGCCCTGCTTCCAAAAAGTCCTCGCCAGACGCTGGCAAGGTGAGGGCCGGCCCCAGGACAGGCAGGCTTTGCGGCAGGGGCTTGTGTGCGTGTTGTGAAAGGAGAGGGGCGGAGCCAGGACAGGCAGGCTTTGCGGCAGGGGCTTGTGTGCGTGTTGTGAAAGGAGAGGGGCGGAGCCAGTTACTTCTAAACCAGCTTCAAGACTCTGACAGTCGCTCTTGAGCCAGCAGGGAAAAATAAACCAATGAAATAAAGAACACAAAGAACTTCAGATTTTTTGGGGGCTCTTCTATAACTATTTGAAGCTGCTGCAGTATTTTTTGTGTCCCCCCTTTTTTCCCCTCCATATTATATATATTATATTTTTAACTCAACTCCACACCAAGTCCCTTTGTGCTCTTCATCAGGCAGGTTCTGAGAAACCCAAACGGCCCATTTCTGCTATGTTTATCTTCTCGGAGGAGAAGCGAAAGCAGCTGCAGGAAGAGCGACCTGAACTTTCCGAGAGCGAACTGACGCGGCTGCTGGCGCGGATGTGGAACGACCTTTCAGAGAAGAAAAAGGTTGTTAAGTCAATAACGCGCTTGTTAAAACACCTCATTTTGCAAAACGGCACCTCTAGTTAATTTGCCTCTCTTGAGAGCCCCGGAGGATGCCGGTAGCATCCATCCCCTCTAGGGGGCGCCAGCAGTTCAGTCACTGGTCACCCTACCTGGCTCCATGCCGTCGTCATTTTCTCCACCATGGCACTGTGGTCCAGATGGAACATCAAGGCTCCGGCGGGTGGCATGTTTAGTGTAGCACAAACAAATGAGGCCTGGAAGCTGTCTCTTCCCCTTCCCCAGCAGTGGGCTCCTTGCTTCTCTTGATAGCACCTTTGATTCCATGCAGCCCAGGACCCACTGCGTGGAATGAGATACTGTCCGTAAACAAGCAGCTCAAATAGATTAGAACTTGCCGGGACTAAACCCGGAGAGGTCTTGAGCCTGGATTTAAAAGCCTGGCAGGGGGAATGGAAGTCCCGGCGGTTCAGCCGGCCCCGGGGGTTTAGCTCACGGCCCAGCGTGTGCGTGGTTGAAATTATGCTTCGGCTGGAAGGTTTCTGGGGCGTGTGCATGAAGAGAGAGAGGCTGTTAGTGAGGGTGGATTGATTTCTACATTCAAACTGGGCAGTGTGTGCATAATGGGGGAGCGTTTGTGTGGTGGGTGTTCTGGTGCTTGCACAGCAATGGGAGCAGGAGAAAAGAGGCAGGCACCTGTGGATCTGCATGTCTCCCCTCCCACCCTCACCCCATGCTTAGAACATCCTTCACTGCCAGGATCAAGCAGGCTGCTACAGTCACCATCTCTCTGCTGCCCAAGCAGGCCTGGGAACTGATGGAGACCCCTGGGAAGCCCTGCCCAGATCTAACAGCCCAGACACTAAACTAAAGAGCATCTGCCTCCCTTTCTGTTCTCAGCTGGGTGGGGGCAGGAGCACATGGGGGCCCAGCTCACGTGTGCCCAGGTTAGTTCACAGCTCGGTCCCCTGTTGATGGCTGCAGAGGGGTCAGGCGTTTGCCGAGGGGAGCAGGGCCAGGTGATTGCCCTGGCGAGAGCTGGCCCTTAAACACCACCCTTCTGTATGCCCACTAAGGCGAAGTATAAAGCCCGGGAAGCAGCCATGAAGGCACAGTCGGAGAAGAAGCATGGCTCTGACAAAGAGGAGCGTGCCAAGCTGCCTGAGTCGCCCAAGACGGCCGAGGAGATCTGGCAACAGAGCGTCATCGGGGACTACCTGGCTCGCTTCAAGGTGAGGAGCTGAAGAGAGGCAATTAGAGAGGGAGGCAGGGAATCTCTCCCCACCACACTTCACACTCCCAGCTGGGGAAGGAACAGGACATTCCCTGATTCCTGGCTCTGTCTCGGGGCATCCTGCTGGATCCGACCCTCTGGGATGGGTTTGGACTGGGCACAGGTGCGGTGTGATTTGTAACAGGGATGGGTGCTCAGTAGTAAAGGAAAGGGGCTGGGAAGGGAGCGAATGGTGGAGAACCTGCACTGTGCCGCATGGTATCCCTTGGAAAGGTCAGTTGCCAAGTCCCCTGGTCTTGCCAAGGTGCTGGCAGGGGAAGAGCATCCCCATGTCACGGGGGTGGGGGAGTGACCTGCCCACGCTCAGTGGCAGAGACAAGAACAGAGCCCTGGAGACCGGTGCATTTGGCACTGTGCCCATGACATAACGCAGGCATCCTTGGCTCTCTCTGTGCCACAGAATGACCGGGGGAAGGCGCTGAAGGCCATGGAAGCCACTTGGAACAACATGGAGAAGAAGGAGAAGTTGATGTGGATAAAGAAGGCGGCAGAGGATCAGAAACGATACGAGGTGGGTCCCTGAGCTCCTCAGGTCTCCGTTCCTGGCCGATCCCAGCTGCGTCCCCTCGGCATAGGGCACAAGAGGCGTGACTGTACTTGCTGTCAGCAGGGCCGTGTCAAACACTGGCGTTGTGTTCTGCCATCTTCTCTTATCCCCCTGCCGAATGGACAGGCGATGCCGCGGTGGGAGAAAGGGGAATGTGCCTTCCCAGTGGAGCTGCACGGTGCAGGCGGGAATTCCCTGCCCTCGGCCGGGACAACAGGCTGCTGCTTTCTAGGCGCTCAGCCACTAAGCCTCCAAGTTGGTATCCACTCCCTGATCTCTGCCCCTCCTGTTGTTCCGGGAGCAGCTGTGATCATTAATCAGGCTGCAAGGGAATCCGTTCCACAGCCAGGGCCGTGGGGTTCCTCTGGTGCTGCTACTCTCACCTTTGAATCCCTGGAGGAGGCAGGTGGCTCCCGTATCTCAAGCAGGGGCTAGAAGGTTTGAGTGAGGGAAAAGGTTTGGGTGAGTGACAGATGATTGACCTCACCTCATCCGGCTCTGTCCCCTGCAGAGAGAGCTGAGTGAAATGAGAGCCCCCCCCCTGCTCTGCAAACTCCTCAAAGAAGATGAAATTCCAGGGTGAGCCGAAGAAACCCCCCATGTGAGTATTGGACCCTCCAGGGGAGGCATCTCGCCTCCAGATAAAGGGACAAATGCAGTCCAGGACTGGCAGTGGGAAGAGGGCTGAGCTGGGGCTAAGGCAGTGGGAAGCGGGCTAAACATGACCCTGGGTTTGTAGCTCATGGTCAAGGAAAGTCAAGGGCCAGGTAGTGAAGAGGAAAGTGTTGTCTAATGGTTAGAGCAGGGCAGCGGGGGTTGGGGGGGGGAAGGAGTTGGGACACCTAGCTCCTATTCCCACCTTTGGGAGGGGAGGGGGTGGGTTCTGGTGATGAGTGCAGACAGGCAGGGCACCTGGTTTCTATTCCTGGCTCAAATGTGGGAGCAAGTGAAGTGGGAGAGGATAGGGGTTGGGGCTATGTTTCCGACTTCCCTGCCTGACTGCTCACGGCAGTGCACTGGCCAAGTCCTGGCCGGTTGGGAGGCTGGCTGCCCTCTGAGCCTGCTCCTGCCTCTCCCCAGGAATGGTTACCAGAAGTTCTCCCAGGAGCTGCTGTCGAACGGCGAGCTCAACCACCTGCCGCTGAAGGAGCGCATGGTGGAGATCGGCAGCCGCTGGCAGCGCATCTCCCAGGGCCAGAAGGACTATTACAAGAAGATGGCGGAGGAGCAGCAAAAGCAGTACAAGATGCACCTGGAAATCTGGCTCAAGGTGGGTGGTGGGGAGCGGAACTGCTCCGACGCGACCTGAGCTGCCCAGCCCTCCTGCTTTTGGGGTGCACGGGCTTGAGGCATCCCTTTCCCATTATCCTCTGCTGATTCCCAGCTGCTTTGGGGTTTGCTTCACCCTTCAAAACTTAAGGATCACGTGTGCCTGATTTGGCTCCTCTGGACATCGAGCACCTAGGCCACACCCCACAACCCCCAGCATTCATGCCACAGAGTGTCTGTCAGAGCTACAACAGATACTGCCCCTTCGGTCTCCCTTCTCTCAGCATGGGAGCCCAAGGTAGATCCCAGAGCACTCCACTCTGGTACAGCGTGAAGCCGATTTCCAGATCCAGGTTACCCTGCACCTGTGGGACTTTCTAAGTGTAGTAAGCTAAAGAAATTCTCTCTCTGGACAGTGGGGGGTGCTGCTGTTGCATGCCAGTGGCACAGGGTCGGTTTTGTTTTCCACCCACATCGCCTCCCGGGCACAGCTCCCCTGCCAGTAACACCCCTGCAGTTGCTGGCTCTTCTCCCCCTTGCCTTTCTTTGGGTGGTGATTTCAGTCTCCTGTCTCGGCAGAGCCTGTCACCACAAGAGCGAGCTGCCTACAAAGAACACACCTCAAATGTGAGTATCACCTGGGGGACAGTGGGGAGGGAAGCCCAGGCCTGGCTGAATTTGTGGGGGGTGGCTCCCTCCCTCCTTCCTCGATGATGGTTTAAAAAGCCTGAGTTGGAGGGAACAAAGTCATCACTATTTTTAGGCAGCACCTCAAGGCCAATGTGGGGCTCCGCAGTGCTAGGTGCTGTGTGTACGCCTTGTCAGAGTGTCTCTCTGTCCCCAAAGAACATCCGTCTACACAGACACAGGGAACCAAAGGTGGGAGGGGAAACGGCTTCCATGGAAGCGGTAGCCACTTGCCCAAGGTCTCCTGGCAGGACGAGCGGGGCTGAAAATAGAAGCAACGAGGAGCTTTGAGTATGCATTAAAGCTGGCCCCATGCGAGGCCGATCTGTGGGAAGTAGTGATGGATTCTTTAATCTCTGGCCCCCTGCAAGACCTCCTGAATTGTTCCGTTGACTCTTCTTGTTCCCTTCTCCACAGAAGCGTAAGAACATTGGGAAGGTGCGGGGGCCAAACCCCAAGATGAAGCCCACCATGCAGATCAAATCGGTAAGTGCCCTCGTGCTCTGTCCTCCCTGGGCTGGACCACGAGCTGGCCTCCCCTAGGCCTGGCAAATCCCTGGCCCATTCCTGCCACCTCAAAGGGCAGCTTTTTGATGTGATGGGCCATGAGGAGGGGGTCAGTTCAAGAGCTGCTTGGAGAATGAAAGGGAGGAAACATCAGGACATTAGCAAAAAACCCAGTTATCTTTAGAAATGTCACCATAAGGCTGCCTAGAAATTGTTGTTCAGCTGCCTTCTCCCAGCATGCGCTATGGTGCTCTTGACACAGGGAGCCATACATCATGGGAAATGTAGTCTAGCCGGGGAGCAGAGCTTGGCACAGAGCGGAGAATGGTAGCACATGGCTTCCAAACTACAGTTCCCATGCGGCGTTGGGTAATCCCTGCATTTCCTGGGTTGCATTGCATTCCTATTGCATTGATAGCCCTGACCCATGAGCTGCAGGCCCAGCTTTTCCTTGGATGTTATGGGGATTCCAGGGAGGAGCAGGGGGTCACAAGGCCTGGCGAGATCCACCCACCATGTCTGTCTGACCCCCAGGAGTCCGAGGAGGATGACGACGATGATGATGATGATGAAGAGGAAGAGGAGGAGGAGGATGACGACGATGACAATGGGGACTCATCCGAGGAAGGCGGGGACTCGTCAGAGTCTAGCAGCGAGGAGGAGAGCGAGGATGGAGATGAGGTGAGGCCCGCCTGATGTGTGCTGTGGGTCTGCCTACAGGATGCTGGGTCTGCCCCGCACCTGTCACTGACCGACCCTGGTTCATCCCCTCTGATCCTGTTCGCTGCCCCCAAGGCTGGCTGCATTCCCTCAGGCCCTCCAAGGATCCCTGGGCCCAGGAGCCCAGCTAGTGAGTTGACATAGCTGCCCTACTTCAGAGGAGCTGTGCCTCTTCACGGCAGCTGGGGATCTGGCCTAGGGTGTGGCCTGAGAGTGGAATATAGATGGCACCTGCAGCCAGGGAACTGCAACCCAACAGATCTGGGGCAAACCTTGGTGAGCTGAGAATGCCCAGGGTTGTGCTCCCCACTGAACCACTGTTATGCACCGTGATCTCTTCCCAGAAACCATGTACAGTGTCCCAGCTATGTCATCTGGCTGATTCTGATCTTGGTCCCACTGGTGTAAACATGGAGTCAGTCAGTGGTGTTACTCTGGATTCACGCCAGTGTCTGTGAAGTCAGAATCTGGCCAATGGTGCTTGTGCAGGCCCTGGTTCCTGTGCATTGGAGCAATACACCATCCTTCCACGTCTCCTTTCTAAGTGGCTTGGAGACCACGTTAATCTATTAATCTTCAGCACATTCCTGTTATTCCCTGCTTCATAGATGGGGAAACTTAAGAGAGAACGGGCAAGGTCGCCGAGCATTGCCAGGGGATGGGGTGAAGGCCAAAACTATACCGTGGGCACAAAAGAACTAGATCAGTTCAAGGACCATCAGTCCATCAGTGCTGTTTGCCAGAAGCTGGGCTGCACAACGAGATAGACGGCTCAACGATTGCCTGTTCGTTCACTCCCTCTGGCTGCTGTTGTAAGACAGGAGGCCAGGCTAGATGCCTGCATGGCTATTAGGTTCCTATGTGTCATTGGCAGAGATGAGACAAGAACCCAGGAGTCTGAGCATGAAGTCCCCTGCTTTGCTCTGTCTCTCTCCCCAGAGTGGGGTATGAGTACCTGGGGTTTCGGGCTGCCAATTCCTTACCACTCTCCCTCCTGCAGTCAGAGACTTGGTGGCTGGTGGCAGCTTTTCCATTCCCCATCCCAAGTAATAGGCAGCCTGACGGTGATGGAACCTCATTGGTTGTTCAGGCCACCTGGGCTGGATTTCAGTGTGAATCTTGCTTCAGTCGGCCGCTTAAAGCCAGCTTCTGATGGGTGTGGCCAGCGGCCATCCCTCCTTCTCCTGTGCCACCTGCCTTCCCAGGCTAAGCAGAGTGAAGCTGTTTCCCCGCGAGTCAGCTGTTGGCTGCTCTCTGTCTCAGAGGCTGTGCTACCTTGATGCTTGGAGCCATGCAGCTAGCACTGCGGCCTTTTGGGTGGGACGAAAGCAACAAAGGCCTTGTCTGTGCCGGTGGGAACCCCAGCTCACATGCAACAGTCCCCGGGGGATGTGTCCCCAGCACAGACAGACCTGTGCTTCAGCCCCCAGACTCCTAACCCTCTCTCCACCTTTTCCCCCCCCCAGAATGAGGAGGACGAGGAGGAGGAGGACGACGACGAGGAGGACGATGACAATGACTCCGAGGGCAGCAGCAGCTCCTCCTCTTCCTCAGGCGATTCCTCCGACTCAGACTCCAACTGAAACACCCCAAAGCGCCACCTTCTTGCCGTCCTCTCAGTAATTCACCCCCACCCTGACCAGTAATATCCCGGCTGGAGATATGGGGTGATGGCTGCAGGGAGGGGGATAGGGAAATCACTGTGGCTAATTTCTTCCCCCTCCCTCTTAAAGAATTTCACACTAATGGGGTGGGAGGGGCAGCTGACAAAAGGCTTTTGAGGATGGGGGAAGAAGGGGGTGTTCTATGTTATTTTTCCCCCTCCCCCCCCGCAGAGTTTGTGCTCAATCCTTTATTGGGGGGGAGAGGAGGAGGGGTTGGGGCAGAGATTTCCACATCTCAAGGTCGTCTCACCCCACCACCACCCCCCTCCCAGCTGCCCCACCTTCCCCTTCAACTTCCAGCTGCAGCCTCTGGACTTTATACAAAAAAACCCACCAAAATCCTTTTTAAAAACAACAACAACAAAACAGTGGCAAAAATGTTCTGGCAAGGGGCACAGAGTGTTGTTCCGGAGTGTGAGCCGAGTGGCTCAGGACTCAGCTGTCGGACGATCCTCCCCCTTCGCCTGTGTAGCTGGAGAAGGGGACAATCTTGTACAGTCTGAAGCTGCACCCGGAGCTCCTGGAGAGCAAAATCCCACTGCACTTAAGAGCTCCTGGAATGAACTTAACCTGCGGCATTTCCCTCTGGGGACAGGGGGAAAACTTGTGTGTGCATGTGTGAGTGTTTGGGGTGGCGAGTTTGGAAAGATGTTGCCCAGTTTTGGGGGTGTGAGGGGTTGACACTGGGTGGGGAGCATCAGGGGGCTGCACCAGAGCATACCATCGGGAGCTGATTGTTGCATCACCCGAAGGAAATATGGTTGAGCCGTCGTATCCAACCAGCGTTTCGGCAAAGATGGTTGCAGGCGGATCCTGGATTTGTTTTTTGTTTTCTTTTTTAAATGAAGTGACCAATTATTGTACCAGAACAGGGCATTTGTTGACTGTCTTTCTGGGAGGGGGCGGGCATGGGAGAGGGATTCAGCTGCAAGGAGAGATCATCTGTGTCGTCGGTGGTTGTTACGTTCTTGTATTATTTTTTTTCTTTTATAAAGTGGGAAAGAGCTGTCTTTTTATAATCAGAATCTCTGTCTCTGCTCTAGCCATGCAGCTTGGCATTCCCCCCACCACCACTGCCCGCAGCAAAGGTGAGAGGTGCCAGCATCAGCTTGATGCGCAGAATGATTTTTGGGGGTGGGAATAGACTGGTACAAGCTTCCCAGTGGGCATCAGCTGTGACTCCTGAGGCATGTGTCTGGAGTAGGGTCAGGATGGTGCTTGCCAAAGGAACCCAAGCACCCTGGCTCCTATGACGCTGATTGTGATAGAGGTGGCTGGTGGGCCCAGACCAGCTGATCTCACACCTCTGGGGCCGATCTGTCCTATCTGTTCAGTAGCAGGTTTGCTACCAGCTCATGTCATTGCTCAGATTATGGGTTGTTTTTTTTTTAAGGAACATTGGGAAAATTATCCAAAAACCCTAAGTGGCTGAATTCTGAGCTCCCAGTCAGCTGCTCCTTCTAGGGGAGGATTAGCAGCTACACATATATATATATTAGTATATATCAGGCTATATATTAATATATAGAATGGTATCTGTATTCCTATTCCGGCTGAGAGCTGTAACTTTCATTTCATCCCCCCTCCCCCCCTCTTATTAGGTTTTCAATGGGTATGTAAGTGGGTCTGTAAATAGCCTGTTCTTGTGTGTGTGTCAGGGAAGAGGTTATGCTGCCTTCCATGTACGTTCTGTGGATTGTCAGCTATTAGAGCATAGAGGGATCTCACCCCACCTCAGGGCAGAGGGTTAGTTAGCATGAGACCTCTGCATCACTTAAGCCCTCAGACATAGCATGTCAGTGGGTCTCACAGTTCCTTGCACCTTCCGGCTGGGCTGGGCAGGCTTTTACCTGGAGAGCATATGAGTAAAAAGTTGACTGGGGAAGAAAAATCCAGTGTGTAAATAATGTTGGTGTCTTTTTTTTTTTTTTTTTTTCCCCCAAAACAAAACCCTTCCCCTCATCACAAGGGGAGCTAAAGCTGGGGAGCTCCTCTTGCCCTCTTTCTGCAAAAGTGGCTCAATTTCTGGGATTTTGTTCCTGCCGGGTGTTTTTTATGGTATGGGGGACCCACAGTGGTGAATGCAAGTACAGTGTTTCTGCGACTAGATTCCCTCATCTCCCAATTCATTCACAGCACCAGCAATTTCTGTCATCTCACTGCATTCTCTCCCCCTCCTACTAAGAGATGAGGAGAACCAGACTGGCTCCCCATTACTCCCCCGCCCCCTCTTAAAAACCCTGCCATCCTCTTTCCTCCCCTCCTCACAGAACAACTCTCTTTACCAGTTCTTCTTCCCAGCATTGGGTGGGGCGAGGGGACAGACAGTATTCAGCAGTAACAGAACCAAGCAGCAGGTCCAAATGTTACTGTAGTGTCCCCTTCTCCATCCCCAGTGCAACGCTCACATGCAGCTTGCTCCCAAATCTCTGGGGAGTGGAAAACTAGGATGTTCAATAAGAATTTCTTTACTTTTTAGTTCCTTTCCTGTGATCTGTTTTTTGTATTTGGCACAGCCACATCCCATAAGAGTGTTATGAAGTCCCTTGCCCTCCCATTACAGGGCGCAGGGGGCCACTAATGTGAAAAGGGTTTTGTTGTTTTGGTTTTTTTAATAGAAAGCTAGGACCCCACTGGAGCTTGCGGGAGGGCAGCAGGTAGAGGGCATGCAGATTTTTAGCAGCGTGTGTTGGAAGGAAGTGTCAGGTTTGAGGACTGCAGTGGGGAATGGGAAGAGTGGGGCTGCTGGATTTGGGGGCCTTGATGTCTAGTGTCAGGGAGAGTTACAGCAGATTTATGGGGGCTGGTTGGAGTTGCTGGTCATTGGGTCATGCCCACATGACTCACTCCCACCCCCCTTCCTCATCCTTTCATCACAGCCCCCACCGCCTACTTCTCCCAGATGAGCATGGGGTGGCCTGAGCCCCCCTCTTGATTGAATTTTGGCCTGTCTCCTCCCCCACCCCCATGCAGCATGGAGAGGCACCTGGAGTGACTCAGATATCTGGGGCACTGAGATTTGCAGCACCTCGGGCTCCACTTTAATTCACTATGGAGATGCTGTGCTGGGAAGACCAGGCCTACCTGGCCCCACCCTGCCCCAGGGCTTGCCCATGTCAAACCATGTCACAATGGAGGGGCTTTCTGAGGAAATTGGAACAAAAAGCCCAGCTTGGGTCTGATCAGCTGCACCACAGCATAGGAAGGGGTGACGTGAGTTACGCTAGGTGGGTCCACACCCAGCAAAAGGCCCTCTTTCTGCTCAGAGTTCAGCACAAATGTCTACGCTTTCTGGGCCAAATTTTGTGGTTCTCACTCAGTGAGTTCGGGCCCAGTGCATTTAAAGCTTCCTGTTTACAAGACTGGGGTGCATTTTAACTGAGGAGTTCTCCACAGCCCCCATAGGTTCCATTTTGAATTCTCATAGGCCCCAATTCAGGAAAGAATGTTTGATTTCAATGAGACTCGGGCTGGGTCTGCTGAGATTAAAATATCCCCATTTCTAGCCAATCGGGTCAAATTCTCATCCAAGAGGGACTCCCTTGATTCCTGTCGGCTTCCCCATCTGCAGTGAAATGGTTCAGAGGCTTCCGAGTCCTGAGGGGAAGCCATGCTATTGTGTTGAGTAGGGGAAGGGAGATACCTTAGGGTTTCCATTCTAAAATGTGTCATTTAGCCAGCTCATGGGATGCCCTCCCCAAAGAGTAACAGACAATCCTTGTAGATCTAGCAAAGGGACTCAAGTGCTGATGAAAATTTAGGGTTCATCACCCTCTTTTCCTGCCCCACTTCCCCTCTCACTGGGTGTGTTTTGATGTCACACACCCCATTACATCTTTCCCCCACACCTGCCTGCTGTTTTGTATCCATGTCTGTCCTTGTCCCCATTTCCTGACCCTCCGCCCCCACCCCAACTCCATCCTTTTTTGTTTGTTTGTTTGTTTTCTTTTTCCCTCAGTGGGGAAACTGATTTCATTTTGCTGATTGTACCCAGCGCTGTTGTATTTTAGTGGATGTGTTTTTTAGTACAAAAAAAAAAAAATACAAAAAAATTTTTTTTCTGTTTAAAAAAAATAAAAATGAAAAATTCTTACAGTACTGACAATTTTGTTTTAAAGTTACAGGGGGGAAAAGTGGTTTGTACTGTAAGAGAATTGAAGCTGAGTGCATTTTTGCACTGCCACAAAAACCCGTGATACTTTAGATGGACATTCTTGTGAATTACAAAAAAAAATTAAAACATTTTTTTCTAATATTTAAAGAGTGTTTTTGTAGGTTTTAAAAAAATGAAAACAAATGAAACCCAACTTCAATTTGTATTGCTCAGTGGACTTAGAAATCAAGCCTGGACAGACTTAAAACTGTGGAGGGTTTTTGGGGGGTGTTTTGGGGGGGAGGGGTGGGGTTCGTATAATAAAGTGAAAAATAATGTTTCTGTTCTCATGTCATTACTATTAAAAAAAAAAAAATAAAACTTTAGGGAAAAAAGCTGTGTGTAAGAGGCTGTTTTAACCTTGTTGTGACTTTGCTCAACAGAATAGCTTATTACTCTGTGTTTTCCTGTAGTGTTTAGAGATGTGTTCTGACTCCACAGAGCCCAGCCTAGCAAAGACCTTGAACATCCTTAGTGGGTTTGAATGTGTGAAATTTTAGGGGTTTTGGCAGAACCGATTAAATCACTGTTTCTTGACCTTTTCAGATAGATGATTCCTTATGCAGAGTGAAAAATCTCTGTGCCTGAACATTTACTATAAGAGTAAATAGTATTGGTGCTCAGCCTTTAATTTAGAATGTGTGTGTGTTTCAAGAGGTTGACAAAGAACATGACTTTGAAGGGCAGTGTGTGGGGAAGCAAGATTTTCTTTGCTATACACTGTAATTCATTATTCAATTCCTTTTACCCTACCTTCTTCCCCGATCGCTATTGGTGAATGTCTTGGGGATCCTGTGGAGAAACACTGAACTAAACAGTTGATTAGAATGGCCTGTTCTGGCCTATAGAGTTACAAGATTCCTAGATCTAAGCCTGGAGTGCAATGGGACTACTAAAACTAAGGACATGCATTTCTGAGAAATTGTCACCTTTAGTAAGAGACATTCTCAGTCCTAAAGAATTAACAATCCAAGTGCCTGATCGTGCAAACACTTATGCATATGTTGAGCTGTGTGAGCGGCCCCTCTGAAGTCAGATGACTCTCTTCTGTGTGTTTGTACAGTATCTAACACTGTGAGGCCCTGATCCTCCATTGACCAAGGGAATGGACAAGGTTCGTAATTTTCAAACAGTGGAGCATCTGCTTTCAGCCACGTAAAACAGCTGTCGGCCTTTCATCTGCAAGGCTGACGTAGGCCACGCCAGGACTAGTATAAGATGAGAGAAATATACCAGTCTAAGAACTGCTCTAACTCCCTAGTGTTCTGTGAAATACCTTTCAGCCACAGCCTTAAATACTTCAACCAGTTTATATGGGTTCCAAACCTCATACAAGGTGTTTTGTGCTGTCCTTCCATAAGGTGCAAAGCAGTGGAGATTTGGTGTCCTCCCCCCACCCCCTTTAGAAGATTGCTTCAGTGGATGGTGCTGGTCTCAGTACATGAAACTACCCCAGCATGGCACTAGAAGGCAGCATGCTACTTCAGAAGCTGAGCTTGATTTTCCATTGTCCTGTGCTATGCAGGCAAAGAGGGGATATGAAACTCCCACTTTGATCTGGTAGTGCCTTCCACTGATCCACACTGGTATAAATAGCTATGCAGGGCAACAGAGAATTAACCTTATTGGCTTTTTGGAGGAGATTTAAACCAAGGTCTGACCACTGAAAAACAATTTGAAGCTGCCAAGGGCCTTCCTCGGAGGATCAGGATGCTAAACCAGAAGCCTGCTCAGATTCCAGAACAGGTAATTGCAGTGTACCTTCCGAATTTCCCCAGCCATACCAATTTCACACAAGATTCTTCATTACCTGCCCTAAACTGTCCCACATAATTGTGTGCTGTTGAACAGCTGCCAAGCTCCAACCCCAGAGTGGCTGCATTTCCACCATAAATGATACCGTTCCTCTCTGTTTATATTTGGGATCTGTGAACACTCTGGGATGAAAGGCACAGCAGAATCTTTGTGTGTCTCTGTCCAGGCACGGAGGATAGAATTTAGCTTCTAGAATCTCTGCTATTGGTGGTATGAGTGGAGGGAAGAATCCAGACTGACACTCAGATCCCAAGGGGGAGGTTGCAGGGGTGATGGTTAGCAAAGGCATCTTTTCCTATCAGCTGTGTCCTGTTGAGCTGGAGGGATTGAGATCCAAACATGGGACTCTATATCGCTACTATCAGAATCACTTGGTAGAGCAGAACCACACTGGATGCTATGGGCTGCCTAGCAACTGTTGCTAGGGTATAGGACCAGCTTCCACTGGTACAGAATTGGTCTGCTGAGTGGGTGAAATCCTGCTGGTTGCCACTACAGTCTTTGCTCCAGGGAGGCCTACGGCTGGAAGAACAAAGGCTGAGCTGTGTCACCTATCAGGTCACAGCTACCAATGAGTTTCTACCAGTTCCTCACTTTCCTGACCACTGCATTTCTTCTCCCCTGATGGTGGGTTGCTCCAAGCTGACCTGTCTCTGGGGACAAAGGTGAGGCTGCTCATGGGTGAAAGGTGGAATTAGTGGTGCTAAGGGTTGGAAGATGAGGCACCAGTCCCCTGCAGTAAAGGGTACTTTGCCTTGCCTGCCTGCCACTATACACCAACCTGGCCTGGGCCCTGCCTCTTGTGTTCATTGCACCAATGCAACTGAAGTGTGAAACTCTGCAATAAGATTATAGCATTTCCCACCTGGATTGTGCTGAGGTAAATGACTGGAGATGGTGCAAGGCTTTAGAGAACCAGGCCCAAGGCATTTATTATCCATTATAAAAGTACTCAGGTATGGGATGCTTCCTTCTCCCAGACCACACAGTAACTTGCAGGGGTCAATGGCATCATTGCAGTCTTCCTGGTCACCTTGTTAGCATAACAAAGAACTGCTGCCTAGAAAAGAGAATTAAATCCTGGGCCTGTTACAGAGGGTGTGTGGTGATCTGCTTTTTGCAGGGGTGCTGGGAGGGAAGGATCCAGTAGAGAGAGCTTTTTGTGGGTCTGCAAATCATAGCAAGGAAGAACCAGCAGCAGGAAAGGTGATTAGAAGAGTATGGGCCTGTTGTAGAAAGACACAGGTCCTGGGGAATCCCTTGGAAAGGGAAGCAGGCAAATTGGTTTTAGGGGGATCCCTGAGGTGACAGGGGGTTGACACTTGACACGGAAGAGGGAGACCCTGGGGTGGGGAGAGCCAGGCAGCCTTGTAGGAGAGGAGGTCTCCCCTGGGGAGCAGACAGCTGGTGGGGGGGAAGGAGGGAGATGACAAATAGGGAGAGGGGCAAGAAACAATCAAGTATGTTGAGGGGTGGTGTCTCAGGGGCAAGAAGACAGCATGCAGATAGGTAGAGCCTTGGGGGAATGGGGGAGCAGGCAGTCAGGTTTGGGGAGGAGCTCCCTGGAGGGGGAGGGGTTCCCTGAAGGAAGGGCAGGCAACCTGGTGTGGGGGTGATCCTGGGGGGGGGGGCAGGCCGACCCGCCCCCGCGGCCCCTTTGTGCGCTGCCCGCTCCGGGCTCCTCCTCCCTGCCTCCCTCCCTGGAATCCTGACACTCGCCGCCTTGCAACAATGTAGCCAGCCCCGCGCGGCGCACAGCAGCGTGAAAAGGTGCGGCCACGTTGATTGGCTACCGGCTGGCAGCTTAGCCCGTCCATTGGAAGGCAAGCCCCGTCTCTGCCCGCCCCGGCCTAGCATGGTAGCTTGAGCGAGCCTGGCCGAAGCCGCCCCCTCCCCCCCCAGCGCCTGTGCAAATGCTGCTGCCGCCCGGGCGGAGGGCGTGCTAGAAACGGGGCCGCCGCGGCTGCTGCAGGGCCGGGCCGAGCCCCCAGGCTGCGCGGGCGGCTGGGCTGCCCCCTGGCCGCGGCGTGGGGGGATCCGCTCGGCCTGGGAGCCAGGGGGTCATGGCCGGGGCTGCCGCCCGCTGAATGCGCCCGGCGCCGCCGGCCATGGGGAGCCGGGAGCGGGGCGGGCGGTGCTGCGAGCGAGGAGCCCGAATCTGAGCAGCCCCCCTCCGATCCCGCCCTGCCCCCCTCCGGCCCGCGTCTTCCGCACAGCCGGGGTGAGTAAGCAGGGGGAGGGGCTGCGGGGAACTGGAGGGAGGGGCTGCGGGGAAGGGGTGGGAGTACGAGGAAGTGGGGGGAGGGGCAGAGGTGTGATGGGGAGCTCGGCGAAGAGCCTGGCTGGGGTGGTGGGGGGAGAAGAGATCGGGGCCCGGGGAGACCTCCCGTGGGGCACTTGGAAAGGGGAGGGTGGGACTGGGGGAGGGTGGACGAGCTGCCCCCACATACGTGCTGGACTTGGGGCAAACCCTGTGCGTCCACACTCTGCTGTGCGGGCAGCTCCCCTCCAGACACAGACCAGCCAAGTGGAGGGAACTGGAGCTCGTTCCTTTCCTCCTCATTTGCGCCCCCATAGTGGCACTGCCTCCGGACCTAAGAGTGCTGGGTCCATCCCGCTTGGCAGGCTCCGGATCCGCTCCTCCACCCACCGGGATCTGGTCCCCTCTGGCCTTCAATTGAGTCTCGGCGCACACAGGGAGGGGCTTCTGGGTGACAGCTCCCTGGCTTGCTTCCCTTTGTTAGGGTAACCGAGCTTTTCACATGCTTGGGGTGGCAAGAGGCTGCTGCTAACAATAGGCTGCTGGGGCAAGTCCCAAACTGTTGGCAGACCCCTGAAACTGGGTCTTGCTCCCTCCTGGTCATCCTGTGTCCACAAGCTTTTCTATATGTGCTGGAAGAGATGAACAGTGGGCCAGGTACAGAGAAGAAGCCAGTTTTGAAATCCTGCCTGTGGGTGTTGCCTCATTCCCACTTGGTGGTGGGCGTGCTCCCTCTCCACAAGGGAGGGCAGCCCATGCTGCTTCTGGAACCCGGGGAAGGAGGGGTGGTACCTCAGTAGGCCTCTTTTCTTCACAGCATCACCCTGTCCTGCTGTTGGCATGCTGCAGAAGCTGGTAATATGGTTGGGTTATTTGTTGGGTGGGGGTGGAAAGGTGTAGTTCCCCAGATCTGCCCCCTTTTCATAGAAAAACCCATATTTCTGGCAGCTTTCTATACCAGGGCTTGGTAGCAAGAGCCACTGATGCTAGCTCAAGAGTGGATTGCAGATGAGAGAATGCTCTCTCCCCCCCAGCTGCTTGATACCTGGCTCTCAGGTGCCTCTGTTCTTAGGGATGATGATGCAGCAGAATCTCATTTCCTATTGATGTGGGAAACCAATGGAATCGTCATACTTATCTGGGCAGACAATTCCAAAGGGGTCAGGGTGTGGAAGGAAAATCAGCAGTTGGCTTTTCCCAGAAGTGAGGGACTTCTCTTTGTAAGGCAGCCACAGTCGATGGTGAACCCCCTGCTTGTGTGTGTGGACCCCTGACAGTGCCCTGCCTGGCCCAGCCAGATTTACTTTAGCAGACAGAGATGGCTTCTGCGGTGGGTGCCCCAGTGGTGCAGGTGTCTGGTGCTGAAAGGGCTCAGAAGTGTCCCATTCACCCAGTCGCTTGCTGCTTCCTGGGGTGAGGCTGTCTCATCACTGGCTGTCTTGGTTTGCTGCAGCTCTTGTCCAGGTGAAGGTGCCGTATCCTGGCACGGTGAAGGAGTACAATGGTCTCTCTTCTTGCACTGCTATCCCTTCTTTGCTGTGTCAGGATTGTTGTTTTCCTAGGCAGGGGCTCTGCTTGCCTGGGAGAGGCCCTGTTTGTCTGAACCAGCCTCAGGGAGAGGCTGCATTTCTAGCTAATGAAACACAAGCGTTCATGCAAGTGGCTGGCGCATGCTGACTTCCCCAGACCTCTGACCTGGGATTTGGCATCTCTGGATGGTTGATTTGGGTGTCATGGTGGGAGCTGTGTTCTGTCATCTGATTGTATGTCTTGCAGTAGTGCTTGGAGACCCCATCTGAGGCACTGTACATGCACAAAGTGACAGATTAGCCTTGCATTATGGCCCAGTGAGCAGCATCCTGGTCAGAGGATTCAGGAGACCTGGGTTTTATTCCTACCTTTGCCATCAGCCTGCTGAGTGATCTCAGGCAAGTCACCACACAACTCCATGCCTCGGTTTCCCCATCTGAAAAACAAGGAGAAAGTTACTGACTCTGTAAAGCACTTTGATCTCTACTTTTGAGAAGTAGGTGGTGGTGTTAATAAAGAACTTGCGGTGTTAATAGGTAAGAGAGACAAAGGGTGGGAGGGGAAACGGATGCAGGGAAGAAATGACTTGCCCAACGTGTCGCAGCAGGCCACTGGCAGAGCTGGTCTCCTGAATCTCAGTCCTGGGTGCTGGGCCATGCTGTCTGTCCCTTAAATTCCTTAAACCAAGGCTTGGAGGAAAAGGTGATGTTATGTAGGGGCTGGAGAAAACGCCTTCTGTAAAATAGTTCCAAAGGGGTAGCCGTGTTAGTCTATTGCAGAAGAACAACAGAGTCCTGTGGCACTTTTAAAGACTAACAGATTTATTTATTGCCTGAGCTTTCGTGGGAGAAAATCCCACTTTGTCAGACACTTTGAAGACGCTTCTTGTGTGCCCCTTTCATTCCCTTATTTTGGGGGTTCTTTTCACCCTCCCCCATTTCCTGCCTCTCCCTTTACCCCCTCCCCATTAGTACTCCTTTATTGCCTGTCTGAGCTAGAAGGGCTGGGCGAACAGACATGGGGTGTTGCGGTGTGTTAATGGCTGCCATCTACTGGTGCTTTGATCTATAGGCAATTACAGACCTCAGTCAAAGCTCACAGGTCTGCTAACTATGTGTGTCCCTCTGTTTCCCCTTCCAGTTTTCTGAATTGTCATCAAAATCCATAGGGTGCTGCCCGCTGATGCATAGGGCATATCCACTAATTGTGGAGTGCATTGGATGTGCCCTTGGAAAGATACCATGTTACAGGCAGACTGTGAGAGGTGCCGTGTTGAGTGTAGGGCACTTACTTTGACTGGATAGTTACAGATCTTGGGACCAGCTTGGCCTTCAGATGGTAGCCTTGCTCTGCTGCCCATGCCTGTCATGGGCTGGCTTAAGTGGGTCTGTGACATTATTTTTGCAGGCCTTCCAGAAAGAGGGTCGGTTTGGTGAGCAGCACTCGTTTCCAGGGCAGCCACTTCTGAACCAGAACTGCTTAACAAAGTACTGGTGCCGGTCTGTACCGCACCTAGCACAAGATGGGTCCTGGTCCTTGACAGGGCTCTTAGATGCTACAGCACTCTGCTTTCTTTATTGCAGCCCTTTGTGTTGGAACTGGCTGCATGGGGTGATGACCCTGACACCATCTGAACAGCACATGGGACTGGTTTGGAACTGCCCAAATTTGGTTGTGGTCAGAGGTGCACGCTGTGCACCAGTGGCTGATATCAGTGTGGGGGAACGGTGCCTCATGTGCAGGTGTCACTGAAGTAGTCCGTCTGTCCCCTTCTGGCCAGTGCAGCGTTGTTCCTGGGGTGTGTTCCCTGTGCCATGTGGGCTTCCCTTGGGAGATCGCTCCACGGCCTAATGATGGGCAGTGGGACAGCCTGAGTGTGTTTTGAAGGTGATCTAAGTGCTGACTTGTTTCTCGTTTCTTGTCTGTTTAGCGGGATCCCAGCCTGCCCTGTGCTATGTGCGTTCAAAGCGTCTTCTCCACTAGTGTTTGCAAATGAAAATGGAGGAAATGTCTTTGTCTGGCCTGGATAACAGCAAACTGGAGGTAAGCGACTCCAGGCAGCCGGTTTCCCTGGGAGAATCTTTCCTGCTGTCCCCGACCTCAGGATTTTTTTCTCTGTGCAGAATTGTCCCTGTCTCGCTCTGTTTGCGGCAGTCAGATCTGTTCGCTGTTCAGTGTGAAAGATGTCTTGGCTGCTCCTCTCAGCTCTGCAGAGCCAACAGAGCACCCAGGATCCCCAGCATGCCTTAGCCGCACGTTGCCTTGCAGTTTCCCATTCCAGTTTTAGGGCTGGAGCCTGAGCTCCCCTCCCCAATGCAGTCCCATGGATACTGGGGGTTGTGTGAGTGGAATTTGCCCTGCCTGACTCTTGAGCCCTGAAATGTCAGGAAAGTGGATACCTATGGTGCTGTCATCCTTGGTCGCTTTATGGTGCACACAAGGGAAGAGATGTGGCGATGCACTGGGAAGGAAATGACACTCGGATGGAGGGTGTGGCAGCAAAGCTTAATTCTGTAGCTTGCCTAGGAAAGGTTAAAGAATGGCCCCCGTGCCTTAAAGCTGTCCCAGGGAAAGACCCGCTGGCTTGTTGAAGGATGGCAGTGCCCTGTGGGTTCCTATGGAGAGGAGGGTCTCCTCTTTTGGGGTGTGAGTGCCGACTGTCTCCCTTTCCTTGGGGTGTTCTTGAGAAAGCAGCCAGGTGTCCCATTCTGACTGGAAGAAATGGATATGCAATGGTAGAGGGTGAGAATCCACTTCATTGGCCCTGACTTGGCTCATCCTGAGCTGACCCTCTAGGATGGAAGAGTCTGGGTTATAGCAGGATGTGGGCAGGTTGTAGGCTGTGGGACTTTGTCCCCACGTGAGGAAGATAGGAGGGCGGTGAGAAAGGCAGATGTCTGCTCCCATGGGGTAGAGCGGAGAACCAGGACACTTCCCAGGGTAGGGCTCTGCTCTTGCTTGTGATCTCCCCCCTTGGCTGGGAGAAAAGCGGTGGGCAGTTGGCCGCTGCCCCCAGCCCTATTCCCCTGGTGGCCCCTATGAAGCTGGCTGACTGAGCATCCCATTCACTTGGCGCTATGATGCTGAGAGCCTGCGCAGCTGGGCCCTGCATAGCCGCTAGCGGGCACCTGCCCCGGTGCTGGGGAGTCTGCTGGGCTGGGCAGAGAGCACTCTTGGGAAAGACAGAAGCAGTTGGGATATGATGCAAGGGGAGGGGTGTGAGTGTGGGGAGCAGTGGGAGGGATGGGGTGACTATTGCCCTGTGGGTAGCCCCTGGGGGGGAACATGTTGGTTGTGCCATTCGATCCCCTCTCACCAGCCCTGCCGGGGGGGGGGGGGGGGCTTCATGTCCAGGGCGCTGACCCAGGGAGGGGCAGCATGTGTGGGGGAAGCTAGTACCTGCAGTGGCCCAAAGGGCCTTCCCCCGTCATGCTGTGAAGGGAGACATGTAGCTTGGAGGTGTCTGTGGGCAGCGGCTCAGTATGAGCTACGGGGGAAGTGATTGCTAAAACAACCCCACCACTAGGGTATTGCCGAGGGGCGAGCAGAAAGTAACTGCTCTCTAGTGCCGCTGTGGATGGCGATTGGGACATCTGTAGTGAGCTCTGCTGGTAGGAATAGCCTTGGCGTGCCATTTGAAGCCACAATGCAGTGAAGGCCATTAAAACCAGCCATTGCCCTGCCATGGTATTTCCTCCCAACGTGATGGGAGTGGAGGAGCCTCAGTTGCACCCCACCCTGCAATTCAGCACCTCCCAACTGGGCCCACTGGGAGCAGGAAACACTTGCAGTCTCTGGCAGCGTGGCTGGCTGTTGGCAAGAGGTGATTTTTGCCTGGTGGGATGCAATCAGAGTTTCCTCCCCGTGGCATCTCACTTGCTCTTTGGGCTCCAGGCCATCGCTCACGAGATTTACACTGACCTGGTTGAAGACGCCTGCCTGGGACTCTGCTTTGAGGTACATCGGGCAGTCAAATGCGGTTACTTCTTCCTGGATGACACGGATCCTGACAGCATGAAGGATTTCGGTGAGTTCTCTTGCGGGCCCCTTCCTGCGCTTTCCTGCCTCCTTGGGTGTAAAGGGACAGAACTGTCAGCGGCATCTGAGAGGGATTTAAAGCAGGGTCCCTCAAAAAGGAGTTTTCCTCTGCTTCTCTGAGTTGGGCCTTGTCTAAGCACAAAAGTGGTATCCCTTAAAATAGCTCGGAACAGCTGGAGGATACAGCTTCCCCAGTGTGGTATTAAGCTGCCTTATTCAGTGCAGCTTAGCTGGATCAGGAAAACCGCAGGCACTTTTACACCAGTTTCACTATCTTCCCACTACGGATTTAACCAGCATAACTAGATTGGTTTAAAAAATTGCACCCCTAATTGACGTGGTTCTGCTCGTACCAAAACGGTGCATCGCTCAGAGCAAAGAGCGACCGTAGGTGTCACTCACTGTGCCTGGTACACACGTTGGAGAGAGGCGGTTGTTTTAAACCAATTGGGGTCCCTCTTGGCTCTCTCTCCTTCTTTTCGGCAGTTGCAGTCAAATCTAGACAGCTGTGTGGCTGGGTTTCGCAGCACTTTCACTTCCAGGTTTTCATGCCGCTAAGCGAGACAGTTGCGTTATCAGTCCCCTGGGGGAATTGCGGCTCCCAAAGAAATCTGTCTTCCCAGAGTGTGTATTGAAAGTGTGACTTATTTGCAGTCTGATTGGGCTCCTCTTCCTGCCGTGAAGAGAGAAATGGGTTTCTAGATAAATTCCCACGTTTGTTGCTTCATATTGGGTGACTGTCAAACAAGGCTCAACACACCGCGAGCACCCAGGTCGCCATGGTGACCAGGAATTGGACTGTGGCCCCTGGCTGTACTGTGCTACTTCATGGGCAGAATGCCCCTGGCACCTAAAAAAAAAAAAACTGCTGGTGCGGACATTTTCAGTGGCGCCGCCCCCACCTCTGAAAGCGCACTAGGCGGCAGGTTTTTTCAGTGGTGGGGGTGCACCTTAGTTTTAGGGCTGGTGTTTAACGCGCCACAATGTTTGCTGAGCCCTGCTGTAAAAACCTTTAAAAAAAAAAATAAATAAATTAAAACTCCCAACAAATGCTCAGAACCCAAATCTTGGTGCCTCGGTCCATGGTTTGGGTCACAGGCACTAAGAATGTATTGAGTTCTGCTGTTCGATGAAATGTTCACGTGCCTAAAAAAACCTAGGGCCAAGTCACTTCAGGGGACTATGGGGTGGGCTGTGCTGATGGGGGTCTGTCTCTCGGGGCAGGGCTCTGGGGCTGTGGAGAAACTTTCAGCCACAACAGCGGTGAATGTGCACTTCTGTAGCCTTACAGGGGGGGCAGGGCTGTCCAGGGACTGGCTCTTAAACTGCCCATGTTAGGGCGGAAGGAAAGTTTTTATTCTAACCAGAAAAGCATAAAAACAGCCTCTTTGCAGCACTTTGGGGTTGCTGCCACTAAAACAAATGTGTCATTTCCCCCTGCGACGGCTGTCAGAGAGGGAGCTTGTGTGGATTCTGCCCCCTAATTGTCTTTGTTCATACTTAAGTATGGGCCCTGACGGAGATTGGTGTCTGGGGAAGTGCTTTTCCAGTCTAGCTTTGGGCTCCCCTCTTGCCTCCTTTCCCCTCCCTGCCTCCAGATAATCAGACTTCATCCTGCTGCAGTTTTCTCTGTAACTCTTGTTTTGGGAGACCGGGTTCTGCTGAGAAGCTCTGAGGGGTTACCCAGCCTCACTAGACTTTTCTGGTAGCCTTTTCCTGGGTGTTCTCCCCTATGTTCGCTCCACAGCTGCCCGGCCATTCTTTGGCAGACCTGGCTCTTCGTCATGCGATTCCCATCGTATAGCCCTTGCATTTATCCCTTCCTCTAGCTGACCCTGTGACCGGCCCTGTTGCACTAGGTGCTGTACATATGTCCTGATCCGAAGCAGCATTGGCAGCCCAGCTGCCTCAAGAAATCAAATGTGCTCTGCAAAATGATGAGCCCCCTGAGTATGAGGGAATGGAGGGCTCTTGGGCTGCCCCAGAATTTGCTATAAAGGCAGATGAAATTTGGGCTGTTGTGGAATCTCTTGACAGTTGGAGCAGACTCTCTGAGCAAGCTGGGGCATTGGGTTGCTGGTGGGAAGGCATAGGGGTGCGGTGGTGGGAGCTGCTGGGCCCCCAAGGAGACAACTGATGCTCTTGCCCCTCTGTTCTCAGAGATCGTGGACCAGCCTGGTGTGGATATCTTCGGCCAGGTCTACAACCAGTGGAAGAACAAGGAGTGTGTCTGTCCCAACTGCAGCCGGAGCATCGCTGCCTCCCGCTTTGCCCCCCACTTGGAGAAGTGCCTCGGGATGGGTCGCAACAGCAGCCGGATAGCAAACAGGAGGTGTGGGCTGGAGGGCTGGTCTCAACCCCTGGCTGGGAGCAGAGGCCTCTAACACAGGCCGCAAGCATGGTTAGAAACACTGAGCCCCCATCCTGCACCAGAGAGATCCCCTCTTTGACATTTGGGGAAACTGAGGCATGGGGCAGTCAGCAGACTTAGTAGAATGTGACAGCGAGTCTGCTGCAGAACCCTGTGTAGAACCCAGGAGTCCTGACTTAACCACTAGGCTGCACTCCCTTCCCTGAGCTGGGAACAGAACCAGGAGTCTCATTTCTCCTCATTTTCTATTTGTTGGACCCACTCCCTTCCCGGAATTTGGGACAGAACCCAGGAGTCCTGCACCTCATATTCAGCCCCCTTCCCTCTTGACATGGAGCTTCATTCTCTGAATCGCTTGTAGGGTAGCTAGATGGCTGTCAACCTTGCTCTGTCTGCCAGGGAGAGGGAGGGAGCAGGGGTGCAGGCCTCCAGCGCTGAACCTTCTGATGTATCTCCCCCAACAGGATCGCTAGCAGCAACAATATGAACAAATCAGAGAGTGACCAAGAGGATAATGATGACATCAACGATAATGATTGGTCCTACGGCTCTGAGAAGAAAGGTAGCATGAGCGGGGTGCTTGTGTACCATAGTTTGGGCAGTAGGGAGTGGGGTTTGGGGGCTGAGAGATTCTGCTACTATGTGCAGGAAAGTCCAGATCTCTTCCCCCACCCAATGGGCTGGTCTGTGGAAGATCCGACCCTCGATGTGTCTCCCTAGGGAATGTGGGAGATCTTGGGGTCCTCCACCATCATGGGGCCTGCCCTTCACTGGCTCTAAGGGCATAAATGGGGCAAACTTGTCCAGCAGACTGCGGTGTCCAGGATTGCGCGGGGGGGAAGGTTGGTCTGGGGCCAAGCTGGGAATTGAACCCCAGGTCCCAGCACAGAGCCTCTACTCCCATCCTGTCCTGCTTCTCCATGGGGAGCTGGGAAATAATCGTATGGGGTATCTGATTTATACCTGTTGGGTCCAATGACTTAGCTGTTCCCTGTGTGACCTCCTTCCAGCGCTTCCCTGGGTTCAGTCCCCAGCTCGTCTCTGTCAGATGCCCCATGTCCTCATGCAGCTGACCGAGCTGGGGAATCTCTTGGCCACTTACCCTGGGAGCTGCCTGGCCAGCATGAAGTACTCAGAGGAGCGTAGCTGTGACCACTGCCGAAAGGGGCCAACCCCTGTGGGATTTGGCTTTCATCCATCCTGGCCACCTTGTCTCCCCATCTCCCTCCCATGGACTTTGGGACCCCTCCTTGTTCAGTCATACAGGATGGGCGCATTTCAGTTCTTGTCCCCGCTGACCTTTCTGTCGGGGAGGTTTACACATTCTGAGGGGGGTGCTGTTAGGGCTAAAGAACATTCTTCCTTTCTCCTCTTTCGTAGCAAAGAAGAGAAAATCTGATAAGGTAAGTTCTGGGCGGTGAGTGCTGAAGAGTGAGGAGATTTAGGGTGGGGGATGAGAGGGGTTCAACCCTTGTTTTCGCAGTGAGGAGGGCAGAGCCATCAGCGGTGAGCTCTAGGAAGTGGGCTGGTGTTACGGGCATGCTGGGGTGAAGGGTGGGCACTGGGAGAAGGGAAGGTTCACTTTGGTCTGGCTCTGACCCACAGGCCCAATGGCACTTCGAGTGCCCACCCTGGGTGTGGAGGATCTCTTTCACCCAGGCTCTCATGTGGGGAGCCACCGGCAGCTCAGCTCCTCCTTCTCGGGCTGGGTACTCTTCACGCTGGGGACCCAGAGTTCAAAACTGGGCCTCTCTTGTGCCTGTGACTCCTCCAGCAGCGTTGCATCGGGGAGCGAGACATTCTGTGCACACTGTCCCAGAGCTTTCTGCTACATGAGCTCCCACCACGGGGCACCGGCTATTCTGGGGAGCTCCTGGGCCTGTGACAGTGACTGAGGAGCCCCACAGTCACACTCAGTTCCATCGACTTCAGCTAGTCTGCCAGGGAAGAGGGATCAGTAGGTGGGGGTGGGGGGTGGCAGCCAAAGCCAGGGGGCAGGGGTGAGGATAGAGTAGCCTTGCTGGGCTGAGTGGTAAACCAGCCCTCAGATACGTGGTCCCTGGCCACTTCAGGACCTGTCCCAGGTGAGCCTGTTCTCTTGAATAACCAGGGTGAGGTTTGTGGGTGAGAAGTGGATGGCAAGGCCTGAGGTTGGACCCTGCCGTGCCCTGGCTGTTGATGCCTGTGAGGTGGGGTGGCGACGGGAAGGAAGGGGTGAGGTGCGCTCAAACTCTCTCCCCATTCGTTCTTCCTCTCCCAAAGCATCTCAGCGTTTCTCTTTCATTGCAGAATCCCAACTCGCCCCGGAGATCGAAATCCTTAAAACACAAGAATGGTAAGCGGGAGGGGGGGGCCCTAGGCCCGCTGGCCCTGCTGGAAATGGTGCTCCCACCAGCCTCTGAGTCCAGGCTTGAGATCTCTGTGGGGTGGCCCAGTCCTGCCGTGACAGCAACTATCTGGCGGGTGGGACCCGTTGCTGGCCGAGCCCCCATGACAGGGCAACCAATGCCATGAGGGAGCCCTGGGTCGCCCGATGCTGGGAGAGCCCCTGGGAAAGCTGGCAGACTGCTGGGTGTGGCCTGGCCAGTTCCTCACCTGTCCCCCAAGAGAATGCACTGTCCTGGCCCTGCGTTTTTTGCCCTGCAGGCTTTGTTTTGGGCTGCAGAGCTGCTTCCTGCACTCTTGGAGAGCCCCAGCAGGGTATGCCCCTTTCTGAGATACATGCCTCCTGTGCTCACGCTCCCCCTGGCTCCCCAGGCTCTCGGACCCCCCCCCCTCCCCAAAGGAGCTGATTGCTGAGGCGGAGCTATTCCTGGAGGATCCCATGGAAAGCGTGGGTGGGTTGCCAAGGGCCCTGGATGCTGCCAACAGTTCACCCTCTTCCTGTGGGCCTCTCTCCCATCCCTTATACCTGCTTCGCCTGGGAGTCCTTTTCCAGCTTGCACCCACATTCCACGCCTCCCCCCCACCCCAACTGGACCTGGCTGAGACCAAGGACTGGTTTCCTAGAGGCTCCATATAGCACAGGGTGTGTGCCCATCTCGCCAGGTCCAGGCAGTGAGGGTGGGAGCATGGCCGGCATTGGCGCCCTCCCCTTCCTGTGCCCAAAGTGCCGGCTGCACCTGTTTTTCACCATCTCGTCCTCTTTTCAGGGGAGCTCAGCGGAAACTCGGATCCCTTTAAGGTGAGCATTGATGTGAATCCATGTTGGGGGGAGGGAAAGATATGGCCTGGTGGGTAGGGCGCTGGAGAGGGACTCAGGACAGCTGGACGCTCTTCCACCTCTGCCTCTGACCTGTTGGTGACCATGGGCAAGTTGCCACTCTGCTCCTTGCCTCGGTTTCTCCTGCCATGCCTTGTCTGGTACGTTTTGATTTTACGTGCTCTCAAGCACAGGCTGGCTGGCACAGCAAATGTACAGCACCTAGCACTGGGTCCCTGATCTGAGTTGGGCTCTGTGTGTGATGATGTGCCCCTGAAACCATTTGTGGACAGTCAGTCACCCTCGTGTCCCTCCGCAGTACAGCAACTCCTCTGGAATCAACTACGAAACGCTGGGCCCCGAGGAGCTCCGCTCGCTGCTCACCACGGTGAGTAGTCACCTGGGTTGGGGCCCTACCAACCAGGGGAGGGAATCTCACCTCGCCCTACTTCGGGTGAGCCTGGGTCAGACCATTGGCCTGGGAACCAGGAGTCCTGGGTCCATCCCTGGCTTGGACGCTGACCTGCTTTGTGGTCTGGGATTGACTGGTCACCTTTTCCTCTGTGTCTGTTGGCCCTGATGTGGGCTTTTCACGTGGGTGAGGAAGAGTTAAACGCTATGAGCTTAACAGCAGTGCCCAGTGAATGCTGCATGGCTTTTCCCCCACTTGGGGCTTGAGCAGTACAGCTAGCCAGAGCCTGAGGGTGGAGAAACGGTCCTGGGTTGATCCCAGACCCTTGAGGCCCTCCTGGGAGAAGGGGAGAGTCATTCCTGTAGAGTGATACTGAGTCCAGCAGTTAGGATCCAGGGACACTGTCCATGTAAAAATCCCGGCACCCCATATCTTTTCCTGTCAGTTTTTCACTGGAACTCGCTATTCAAACCCCTCATCTTTAAGATCAGCCAGCAGCTGATCTATAAATGTGTAGCTGCCTTGCCTACCCCCAGCTTCCGGCCTGCATCGGGTGGAGAGAGTCTTGGCTCCCTCTCTCTGGTATCTCTTTCCCAAGGCCTTCCTCTTGGATACTGCTCCTTGTGCACATGCAGCCTGCCTGTGATGCAGCTGACCTGCCCCAGTGGCTGATGTGTCTTGCTGCTTACCCCTGCCACTGTTACCTGCTGGGCTTTGAACAGCAGCTGCAATACTGACCTGTTGAATCAGTTTCATGCTGCTGCTGCTTGAGCACTGCTCCTACCAGCAGCAGTAGAGATCTGATGATGGGGTGATTTAGTGGAAGTGGTCCTGCTTTTAGTAGGGGGTTGGACATGAGGTCCCTTCCAGCCCTAGGATTCTATGTACCAGAGCTGCTCTGCTGCAGACTGGGGAAGAGAAGACTGCACTGAATCTTCAGCAGGAGGTTGTCTTGGCAGCCCAGAAGGGCTAGAATGTATCTATTCTGCAGCCACTGATGGCTAGAGCTGCTTGCTTGGGACCAAGCTCCCTCTTCGCCCTGGGGAGTGACATCTTTCCAGCACTGCACTGTCCAGGAGCGGGGAGGTCTCTGGTTGCCAAGGAAGGTCCCACGTTAAGGGTTTTTGAAAGCCCTCCATGGCAATACCTCTGGTCGCCTCTGTGCTCACTCATCCTGTCTGTCCTCTCTTTAGCAATGCGGGGTGATCTCCGAACACACCAAGAAGATGTGCACCAGGTGAGCATGCTTCCTTGGATCTCTGCTTTCGCCAAGGCCCTGGCTCAAGCTGGATGGCCTCATTGCAGGCCAGAATGGCGTGGATGTGGGAGGTTGTCTCCTTGTACGCTGAGTTACCGTGTGTAATTCTTGCTGCCTTCTAATGGGCAGAACCACCCCCCTGGGGTACAGGGAGACAGTGGGGGAGCAAGAGTAGGGATGGGAAGCATAGGAAAGGGAAAGAAAAGCCCACTGTGCGGTCCAGGCCTTTGAACTGCTGTGTTCCTGCAGGTCTCTACGTTGCCCCCAGCATACAGATGAGCAGCGGAGGTCAGTCAGGGTCTACCTCCTTGGACCCACTGCGTAAGTGCGATCAGGTGAAACTGGGAGGCGAGGCATGCCCATGTGAGATGGAAAGGCTCCTGGCCTGCCACCTCCAGCTCTCTGGGCCCTGGCAGAGATTTTTTGTGGGGCTACATTGTGATATGCCCCAGGGTCTCAGCCAAGCTCAGTAGTGAGAACAGCAGCTTCCCCAGAACCTGATCCCATGGGTGGATGAGCCCTTGTTCAGCCCCATGGCTAATGGGGATTTGGTACAGGACCGGGTAGGAGGCCCTGGGGAAGGGACCTGTCCCAGGTTGGAGACAGGTGACTGATTATATGGGCCAGGCCAGCAGCCCAGCAAGGAGAGGTTTCGGAGACTGGGTGCCAGTCTCAGGGAAGCTTTTGGGGAATCCTCAGAACAAAGCACCCATGTGACCCCCAACCCCAAAATAATTGGGGGGAGGGGGGTTGTGCCTTGCAGGAGATGCCAGGCCTCTGTAAATGACAAGCTACCCTGGGGCACATTTTCTCCACCTGAGACCTCTTGTGTCTCCCCCCCGCCCCAGCTGCTCTGCAGGGGAACTGATTGGCCTGCAAGGCACGGGGGCAGAAGTGATGGGGAAGAGGGGGTGCTGTGTGCACCAAAGGGTTGGGTGAAAAGCTGTGACTCCTCTCTCCCATCTGCTTCTCCTGCTCAGCTCGCTCCCAGAAGCAGAGGGCAGCATGGAAAATGATGGCTTTGATGTGTCGGAGAGCCAGGCCATCATGAGCCGCCTGCAGTGGGATGGCTCCTCGGACATCTCGCCCTCCGACTCGGCCTCCTCAAAAGCAAGTAAGAGCTGAGACATGGAGGGGGGGGGTCTGCTCTCAGCTGCCAGAGTTCTGGGAGAAGTGACTTATGGAACCAGGGCAGCTCCCACCCCCACTCCACCTCCAGTTAACAGGAAACCCCATTGCTCTTCCCCCTCAACTCACCCCCGTGGCAGAGCTGAGCCTTTTCAGCTGGTGAGATGAGCCAGTAGCAGGAGGTCAATAGGCCAGTCTCTGGGCAGTTGGGCGCTTGCTTTGCGCTTCCCAGTGCCAGAGGGTTTGGTTGGTGGGGAATGCAGGTGACCCAGCTCATCCTTCCAGTTCCAGGGGCTGGGTGTGCGGCTCCCCGCTCACATTCCCTCTTCTCCCTCTGGCCCAGGTACGAACAACTCGGAGTCGCGTAAAACCAAAAAGAAGAAGCCGCATCTGAGCCTGGTGGGGGGCACGCCAGGACTGAGCTCTAGCAAGAAGAAGAAACCCAAACCACCCGCGCCCCCCACCCCCAGCACCTACGATGACATCAACTGAGGGGTGACGGACGGTGGCCCCTGCGCCAGGACTGTCCTGACTCTGATCACTCCTGGGGAGGAGGGGGGGAGCCAGGCAGGCACCCCATCCCCCTGGCTCTATTAACTGTGAAGAGAGGATGCCTCACCTGGAGGGGGGACTCTGACTGCAAGGGTGCAGAGGGCATCTGTCTCCAGGACTGGAGGACATAGCTGCCTGCAGGGATGGGAGGAGCATGGCTGACATGTGCCCCCCGTATTGCCCCCCACGTCTATTTATTCTGTGGTTTTTACTGGATGTCCAATCATGACTATCTGGGGGCGTCTGTCGCTTGGCAACACTAGAGGCGGGTGCGGGGGGGCCTGAGTCAATAACCCCCTTGTCCTTGGAGTGAGGCATGGGCGGGATGGGGGCATCAGGCTGTGACCGACTAGCTGAATAGGAAGAGGATATGGTGGGGGGAGGGAAGGAAAATCAGGGGGTGTTGCTCCCAGAACAGGCCCCCAGGTCTGTCCCTTCTCCTCCAGGGCTTGGAGTGCTGCCAGGGGTCCAGGTGCGTGTTCCCTGCTCCTGTGACTTCTGGCCAGGCCTTACTTGGCATTTGGGCTGCTCATCCTCCCAGGCGCCATGGGGCGGGGAACGGTCATTCGGATGCACCGGTTGGGGTCAGTCAGCACCCACTTGGCCCCAGAGTGGAGAGCGTTACTGGATATCACTGCCATGGGCCAGCCTCACTGGGGGCTGGCACTTGCTGGTTGGGCAGGCCCTGGGCTAGGCATGTGTCAGTGTTGTGTTGTGTAAGGACAGAGGGTGGGGGGAGAGGGGAGGGGCAGTTGGCCCTGGGGCTGTGGGAAGCCAAAGGCCCCATCCTGCTTGCCATGGAGGCTTGAAAGTAGCACGAGGTCACCTTCAGCCTGGCATTCCTCCCCTGGGGGAATGCCCTGACTGGGTTCGCAGCTTCAGGGCATTGCTGGCGCTTGTATTGTGCATGGTGGGGGTGGGGCAGATGGATCGGCAGAGCTGTGCTGGAAGGGGTGTACGTGCAGGTTATGGGGTGGTGCTGTGCTCTGCCTTGCCTGCTGTTGCCCTGGGACTCCAGTTGTACCCCGTGGTTGGAGGGAGCCGCTGGCCGGCTAGGTGGTGGATGCTGCTGCGGTGTAGAACAGCAGCAGGGCTGTGCGGGGCCCGTGGCAAAGCATAACATGGAGATCCAGCTGCATCCCCGGGACCCTCCTGCCCAGGCCAGTGCTCACTCCATGCAACAGTGAGGTTGGGGCTGGAGTAATTCACTGCCTAAAAAACTGGGGAGAGGAAACCCCAATTGCAGAGAGCGTATTAGCCCCCATTCCCTACCTCCCTTGTCCCCTCCCATGAGCTTTTGGAAGGGATGAGTTGTTGCCCACTGAATCACGTTTGGGCTTCCCTTTCCTTACCTGGCACGCTTCTAATGTGCCGTGTGTGATCCAGGCCCCGTTTTGGGGGCAGTATTCCCCTCTCCCTGTTTTTCCAAGGACACTTGGTGCTTCCTGCTGACTTGGAAAACCAAATGCTTCAGTTTTCAAAGTCTTTTTAATTTTACTCTTATCTCTGGGTGACCCTCTGGCCTCTGATATTCCTGGGGCTTGTTACCAGGATCCAGACCCTGAGTGGCTGCCTCTGGTTAGGCTGCTCTTCTCCTGTCTGTCTTGAATGTCCACCTCTGCAGCTGTCAGCGGTTTGTCTCAGCCAGCTGAGCTCCCCCACCCTTGGATGCAGACCAAACCTTCTGGGGAAATGAGACCCAAGTTTGCTGCTTTTATTTCTCCTGCACCTTTCTGTGAGTGTGATCTGACTCATTCACAGCTGGTTTGGAGCCTTTTTATTAAGTGTTGTGACAGTTCTGCTCCCAGAATGCCATGTCTGCAGTTGCAGGGACTTCTCTGTCCTGCTGGTGGCTGTAGGTCTGTCTGGGCCTTATGGTAAGCTGTGGGTGGTGAAGAAGGCCTGTATCTGAATGAGTTGCCTCCATCAGCATGGGAGAACGGATTGGGGTGGGGACACCTCCAGGTTTCTCCTCTACTTTTGTGTCGGTGCTGCACCACCCAGCCAGCCCGCTCAAAGGTGCAGTTCTGCCCTGCTCTGCATTGGAGGGTCCTAATCTGGAGCTGCGGCCGCCTTCCCCTTTCCTCCAGAGCTAGCTGCTCAGATCATGGTGGAGGCTGTGCGCTGAGGAATCTCCACTGGCTGCAGTTTGATATTAACGGTGCCACACACAGCTGGGGCATGTGCCTTGCCTGCAGGCAGGAGGTCAGATGTGTGCTCCCCAGTGAGGTTAGGGTATTTCTGCACCTTCCAGTCTATAGGTAGCTCCCCATAAAGGGCAGGGTGGGGTATACAGACCCAGCCTTTCTCATGCCTTTTTCCACTTAACTCGCCGGTGCAGTTTCCAAGAACCTGATTGGCTGGAAGTGGCACAGGATGTAACAATTTCTGTTAGCCAGTGAGCTTGCTTTGCTGTAGGCCTGATCATGGGAAGGGAACCCCAATGAGAGACTCTGATGGCTGGCAAATCTGAACTGAGCTCTGTTGTGCAAATGAGGAATCTGCTTCTCACAGCCTTGCTGATTCCCTGTCTGAGAACTTACTTAAACATGTCCATTTGACCCAGGGAAACCTTTGTTCTGAGATAGACTCTGAATCGTGCTTCCTTGTTGGTCCTCTAAACTCTGGCTGTGCTGTGTTTAGAAGGAAGGCACTGGCAGCTGGGAACAGGCCTCTAAGGGAGAGGAGAGGGTACTGGCTGCTGTTGATCACCTGTTCAGAGACTCCACCCTCCAGTCAGGTGCCAATTTGGGTTGCAGGCAGTTAATCAGCAGGTCTCTCTTTATCCCATGCCTTTCTTGCAGGAGATGGTGAGTCTAGTTTTTAATATAGGTTATGAATCATGATGCTCTTGAAGGGTGGGTGAACTTAAGTGGGTCAGTTCAGGGTGCCCGCTGGAGGTAGGTGTCACAAGCATTTGTCCAGGTAAACTGGGCTTTTGACAGGCAGTGGATTCTGCTAGTCTGAGTTAAATGCCCCCTGGGCCTGTGTGTGTTACAATCATAAGATGGCTCCATGGCTTGGAGCTTCTTCCAGCTGTAGACATCACCCTTTACAGAGAGCCTGATTATTGGAGGGGGTTGTTGGTGAGAGCAGGGGGATGGACTCAGTGGCCTAAGAGGTCTCTTCCAGTCGCATCCTGAACTGATTTGTGAGCGCACTGGACTGCATCCTACGACCCTCTAGGCCACTTTTGTGCTCTCATCCAGGCTGCTAGTCTTATTGGATGTGGAACAGCATGTTGCTAGCTCCCACCTGTCCTTGAGCTGTGTCTTCTCCAGTCCAGGCCCCAGCTGTGAGTACCAATTTGGTTCCTGGCTTGTTGGCATTCATAAGCTGGGCCCTTCCCCCCACTTGCCTGTGCAACTGCATGTGGGTGGGGCAGGGGGAGAGGGCTGAGTGGTCTCTAAATGTGGCTGATGCCCCTTTTATTTGTTGTCTTTCAAGTGAGCCCAGCCAAAGCAACTGCTGGCTCCTCACCTCCCTCCCCGCCATTTCCAGTGCTGTGGAGATCCTCCTGGCTGTGGTGCTTTGGCCACTTGCTGCTCCTACATGCAGGTCTGAATCAAGCCTATCGAAGCCCTAGCTTGCCCTCTCCTGGGATTCTTGAAAGGTGTTGAGATAATTCCCGTGGCACTTGGGCTTGTCAGAAATAGGAACAGCTGCCTCTCAAGGGATCAGGCCTGGATTGCTCTCAGGTAGCGTGAGCATGGTTGCTGGGTGTCATAACACCCGGGCAGTGGAGTCTAGAACAGGACCAAGCAGGTTTTTACCTCAAGGTTTACATGGCTCATTGCTGACAGCTGTGAGAGGTATCAGTCTAACATGGGTCACTGCAGCCCCCGGAGCAGAATATTAAAATAACCTGCCTAACTAGTTGAACTGGTGGGACTAAAATTTTTCACAGAGGGACTAAGTTCAAAGCGGGCTGGCTGACCACCTCAGAGTTTGATGGTAAACTATGCTGCCTCAGTTGCTACTATGGAGGTACCAATGCACTGCAGACAAACCTGCAAACAGCTTGCCTCATGCAATGTCAGAAAGCAAGGCCCAAGAGAAAACCATCTCATGGGGACCCCCTGCTGCAGGAAACCCTGAAGTACAGCTACACTGGAGTTTGAAATGCAGCCTCAGAGAGAATTATCAAGGGTTCTTGGGTTTTTTTAAACTTAATCCCAGGCTCTATACCCTCCCCATTTTTTATTTTTAAGGCAAGCCTGTTTCACTTGAAACCCTGCATTCTATCATGAGACTGGTCGTGAGGCGGGTTTTCATTTGTAATGATTTAAAAAAAACTCTGCACCTGTGACTTCCCACGTGTGTCCCTCAACCCAACTGGCTGGGGGTGGGAAACGGCAGAGGCAGTGATCACAAGGGGCAGGTGGGGTAAGTACTGTACTGTGGTCTTGAAATTTTTATTTTTGCATATGTAATCCATCCTGTACAGGTAGTCCCAACTTTGTAAGATCTGTGTACTCCCATTAGTGGATTGTGGCTGACCATGTAAATAAAATGCATCTTGACTTAGTATTCAAGTCTCTTTAATGATATACAGAAAAGTGCAGCTGTCTACCCTTCGGACTAGAACTAGAGTGGAGATGGGAAGTGATAATGGTTACAAAGCTGTGACTTTTTAAAAAAAAATAACTTCCTCCTTTCCAAGTTTATCGCTAATTGTTTAACTGCATAAGGAAGAATGGGATGTGCCCACCCTACTGAAACTAGGTGGGGGGAATGCTGGTGTCACACAGTGAGACTTAAGTCTTGCTGCTTACCTTCTACTTGTAACAACTTGCTGTGATTGTCATACAGAGAGTGAAGCCTGCACTCCAATAACTAATTTTGCTGAGGGAGGGGGTTGATACTGAAATTGTCATCCTATTACAAGCCCCACAGGGAATCCAAATATGCTAGTAAAGTTAGCACTTTCATACCAGTTTAACTGGGCCTGGGAAGGGTGGGAGGAGAGGGAGAAGGGTGCTTTTTAAAGCCTGAGCTTTCTCTCAGCCCTTGTCCACAGGGGGAAATGGCCTGGAATAAACTCTTCTAGAGGGACACCCCATGTTACTCTGGAATAAATAAGGCCATAGTTCTAGAATAAAAATTCCACTCTAGAAGTGTTCCTGGAGTGGGGTGGGGGGGAGCTCTATCAGAATTATTTAGATCTAGCTATTCTGGTCCATGTTGCTCTGTAGACAAGGCCTCAGCCTTCAACCCACCAGCTGAACAGCTCCCAGAGGCCAACTTCCCCACCTCTTGAGTCCATTATATGTTCCACCTGCTTTTAAACACCCTGAAGAGCTTGCCCTCACCTGCTGTGTTTTCCTCTTGCCATGGAACTAGCTCACCTCTCCACTCTTCCCCTGAGGCATGACAAGACCTCAAGCTTTAACAAGTGGGGTGGGGACCGGGGGAGCCTGCTTACAGAATTAAGACCCAAGCACTACAGTACAAGTAGGTAAGTAACAGGCCCCACAGGCTCTACTGGCTGATGCTGTGAGGAACTACACTTACTGGGAATCTGTCTCCAGCCCATAAGGTTAGGCTCACTCTGTCCCATCCTTCGCCAGAACGCAAATGTGGCGCTCTCCTCTTCATATTTCTAGCCCTCTTCTGCCCACCCCCAGAACAAAAAGCAGCCTTCAACAACCAGGAGCAACTTGAAACACATTCATTCTCTTATGTTAACAAAATCCAGGGTAGGGCCTGTATTTAGAAATGCATTCTTAACACTTTCCTCTCTGCCCTTGTTTGCTATGAAGAAAGTGAAATGTTTGTCTCATGCTGCCCTTTGAAGGCACAATTCTAGCCCAGGACAGAAAGCGCTCAGCAAAAGTTGCAACCTTCCATTTAAACAAAAATCCTTTCAAATAGCTCCCTCCCATCTGCAAAAGGGGCCAGTGAGACTATTTGGTCTTTAAAATTAGCTCTAAGTACCAGCATGTTAAATAAAAAAATAAGCCTGCTAAAGCGCTAAGGAAGTGCTAGATGGCCCAGTACTGCTGAAAGGGATTTTTAGCACTTAGGGCCTATCGGAGTGCACACAAATTGCACTAACATGCTGAGCATGCCAGCATAGTAAATCAGCCAGCCCCTAGCCTCTTCCGCTAGCTGCTTCTAGAATGGGTAAAGTGATCTAGAAGCAACAGGTGGGATGTGCAGTGGGGCAACATGCTATCTCATCAATGCCACCTGTGTTCTTGGGAATTTGCCCTACCCTAAAGCAAGCCCAAGCATGCAAACCTACAGCAGCTGCCTTTGAACAAGGCACCTTCATCTCCAGCAGAGAGGATGAACAACACAGAGTTAAATTCTGCCAAGCTGAAAAATGGCTCCTCTTCTGGGACTCCTTCACACAAGTGAGACCAGCTCAGAGCCCACAAACTGAGGCTGGTTTAAAAATGGTTAGGAGCCCAGGATCAGAAGGTCTCTTGCCTCATTGCTACCTGAGAGGAGCTGCAGAAGTGCTTAGGCCAGAGCAGGCCTGGAGCCTGGGAGTGATGATTCATCGCAGGACACAAAGGAAACAGGCGAGTTAGAGCGCAGAAGCAGCACCTGGCAAAGCTGTTCCCCTTCTATGGAGGAACAAAGTCTCATAAGCAGCAGCAAGGTGAGGAAACAAAGAGTGAGTCTAGGAGTCTCTCTTCCATCTTGCTGGACACAGAAGGCTCTAGTATTTGAGTGGGTAGGGGGTTCCCTGGACCTCTGGCCAGTTTCCCTCCCACCGTTTATCACAGCGTATTTAAAACAAGCTATAAAACGAATGCTGGATCCCTGTTAAAGAGACAGACAAAGGTTTCTACCCCTCTACCTTTGCCTCTTAGCGTCCATACATTCCAAAAACCAGGAAGCTGAAAAACACAGTCACCCCCACCAAGGAGACAGTGGCCGGCGCAGTGAAGAACTGGCGGTAGTTGATGCGGCAGTACCAGATCACAGCCAGCATCACCACAAAAACAGGGAGCATCAGATTCCCTACATTCACCGTCACTCCTCCTGCATCTGCTGGGGTGACCACCGTGTCAGGAAGGGAGGAGCTGGTGGTCTGTGACAGGTGGCAATGGATCACACAGTTGTCCATGATATTGAGGGAGCGAAGGGTCCGTGCCTGGTCCTGGAGTAGCTGGCCCTGATAGATAAACTTCATCTGATTTTCTTGTCCTGGGAAATACTTGCTTTTCAGGAAAACATAAAGAGAAAAAATTTAGAAGAGATGCTTTAAAAACACCCACCCTAAATTCAGCCAAGACTGGGCCCATGGCTAGAGTAAAACCCAAACAACATGTCTGCGCGTTCAGACTGTGCTACAAAGGGCAGACAGGATACAAATGCAATCAGTAAGTAATGATGAGTTTCACCCTCCTTCCCAAAACACATAGTTAGTTAGCTACTAACGAGGAGGAGTTTAAGTTGACTGATAGGGGAACATAGACCCTAAGGTCTCCTCCTCTCACTGTTAGGGGCCAGTGAAGATAAACAGGAAAATGAAACCATGTTCCTAAGGGGCTCAAGCAATTGTTTTTTTGTTCACTACTGCACCTCTAGAGGGTCCAATCCAGCTTAAGCACCAGTGTGCGAGATAACCCATCTCAGAGAGCACCTGATAGCTGTTAGTAGTTAGGGTTTACTTGTTATAAAACAAAAAAAGCAGCTGATCAAAACAGGAAGTGAATCAGACACTTTACAGACAACTAAGACAAGGTTCCCTGCCCCACCGTGCATGCTGCCTGCATGGGATAATCAATAGTCCAAGGCAGGGTGGGGGTAGAAGAAACAAACCATCAAATGCAGCCTAGAGGCAAGGACACTGGAGTGGGACTCAGGAAACTCTGCCCCTGGATTACTGGGTGACCTCAGCCAAATCCCTTCCCTGCTGTTCATGTCTCCTCCATAGTAAAATGGGGCTAATGACCCTGACCACCTCTATGATGTGCTCTGAGATCTGCTGCTGAAAAGGGTTAGCTGAGCTAGGTATTTGTGGCAGACATTCATAGAAAATAAGAGCAAAGGCCTCACTTAGCAATAAGGGACACATCCCAGAGACAGATTTACTGTTGTGTTTATAATCAGGCAGTGACTAGAGGCTCTACTGTGCTAGGTGCTGTATAGCCATACAGAAGGAGAAGCCTCATAATACCCATGTCAGTACTTGTGGGGGAAGGGAGAGGGTTTGCCCACTTTAATTCTGGGCCTCAGATTCAAGTGGCATTCTTTCCCCATCTTGTGGCGATCCCTTTGAAGACTCTTGCATGGAACTTACCTCTTGAGAACACCCACAGTGTCCTCCGGTCTCACCATGGCCACCTCTTCGGTGTCGTTGAGAAACTTGAGACGCACTTTGATGAGCCTGGAGCACGGCTCTCTCTCCTCCCTGATGTGAGACATCTGTGAGGTTCCTTGGCTCTCTTGACCCAGATGCTCTAGGGCACCAGACTTGCTGGATGACATCCTTTTGGGCAAGCTTTGAATGTTCAGCAGATGGTCCAGGCTGGAGTCAGAGGTGCTGCTGCTGCCTCCCCGCTCAACTGTAGGGCCCAAGTCAGATGCAGCATCCCCTTCCTCTTCTGCCTTTTCTTCTGCACTTTCAGCAGACCCCTGGGGCTCAGTGGGCTCTGACGTGACCGAATTCCCCACGTACCGCTCAACATGACCAAGATGTATCACTGAGGACTCACCTGTCGCTACAATAGTTCCAAAAAGTTGGTTGCTACCTTCTGCTACGTAAGTGGAAAGCCAGGCCAGAACCAAAGCCAGGACAAGAACACCCACACCAGCCACCACTGTCACTTCATCCCCCACTCCTTCAACGATAGTCACATCAGGGGGCTCCATCTCTTGGCGTCTTGCAGGAGCTCAGCTGCAAAGCACAAGGAAAAAGGAACTCAGCTCCAGCCATGGACCAACAAAAGGAAGATAAATTGGGTCTGTGCAGAGCCCAAGAAAAGGAGACCAACAGGAAAACTAGGAAGAAAGGAGCAGTAGTTTCTGCCTTTCAAATTGCTGAGAACCCTGCTCCGTTAACATTTGCCTCATTCACTTAAAAACAAATAAAGGGCACAAGGACCCACCCAGTGGGACAGCACAGCAAATAAATAAGATTGCTGGAACCATAACCAACCAGCAAAAGAAAATTAAACAGGATGTCCTATGTCATCTGTGTTCTTTATCCTATAGCTGAGAAGCTGGTGTGGTAGAAATCTCTCTTCCAAAACTAGGGTTTGGGGTTTTTTTATGCCTCCCCAGAACGTGATGACCACATTCAAGAACAGTGTAGCTGTTTTTCTCATAGATGAACTTTGCCACATAATCCCAGTACAGAACATAAACAGTTGCTCTTCAGCAATGGGGACCTCTGACCTGCTTTGTTGCAAAGTTCACTTTTTAGATTTGACACACAGCTGGCCTTAGTGTATCTACCAGCTACACAACAAATAGGTAGCAGATGAAAGGTTCTCTGACACTTATCTTTATTACTGGCGTAACTAAGAGAAGAAAGGAAGATAATACAGAATTACAGAGAAAGTTAATGCAGGTAGAAAAGAAGCAAAGCCATGTTATGAAAGTTAATATATTAAATCAATTTTGCAAATGGCAAGTCAGCTTTTTCCATAGCGGTTCCTTCATTAATGTCCTATAAAGGACCATTCAGGGATGAAAGATTCCCTAACCAAATCCCAAGAACACTGACAACACTTAATAAATAATACCATATTAGAACTATAAGGAACAATTCTTCCATGCTATCTTCCATAGCAGCTGTAAGTGGAACACAAGAGATGTAACATCAAAACAAACTAGCATTTCTAATAGGTGAGGAAAGAGACATTCTGTGCCTTAATCAGAGAATTCCTGGGGCCCATTCTTAGTTTGACATTGGGCAAATCAGCTTTCTACCTCTGTTTCCCCAACTGCAAAATGGGAATGGTGGTATCAACCCCTTTCATAAGAGGATCATGAAGTTTAACTTTCATTTTTATAAAGGACTCAGAAAATAATGTGAATGTGCCCTAGAAAGATCAAAAGATCATTTAACCTTTTCTGTATCTTTGGACACATACTGTACAGAGAGATGCAGAAGGATCCCTTCCATGAAGCAGGGGAAAGAGCTGCCCATTCACAACTCAGACATTTTCAGAAAAAGAAAAACATATTAACAGGGTTTCCAGTTACCCAGCTTTTCATTAGAGAAATGGATAATTCCTCTTATTCCACATAGAGGCAAGTCCCTATAATGAAGACTTGAACTTGAAATCACAAGTAGAAGAATCAAACTTTGAGAACATAGTGTCAATGTGTTTACAACCAGGGATTCAGTTAAATTTACCATCAAAGACTATGTGATGTGATCTGATCAGTGCAGGGGACTTGGAATCAGGACTCCCAGGTTGGAGTGTTGGCTCTGCTGCCAGCTCATTATGTGACCATGGGCAAATCACTTCCCCTGCCCAGGCTGCCTCTCACTTTCCTCATCTGAAAAATGGGAATATGCACTCCCCCACTAACTAGCTGCCTCACCAGTGAGGTTATGAAGGATAGTTGGCTAATGCTCACACTGAGCTTCTGTGAAGGACCAGTGCTAGTCACACTTTCAACATTATGGTTAGCATCATCTAAGAAAACACCAGTCAGCATGCAGTTAGGGAATGTCTGTTGGACCATTGCTTGCAAGGACATGGCACGGGTTCTGTCATTTCATAGAGTGCAGAATCCACGAGACTTTTTCTCCCCTTATGTTGCCATAAGGATCTATGATGACCTGGTGCAGACCCAGCAAAGCATGAGCAGAAGTACTGGGCTGCTCGATCTGAGACAGGTGGATAACAGCAGAACATAGTTTCCTAGCCCTCCTTGACCCCGACTTTCCTTTGCCCTTTCCCATACTCAGGAGACCAGAGACCTGCAACAAGGGGTGGGAGGGAGCGGAAAGAGGCCTCTGTTCCTGGATCACCTGCAGGGAAGCACTGAGGCCTCTCAGACCAGGGAAGGGAGGTGGGAAGGATCAGACCCTACTAGTGAGCAGTGTGTTAAGGACATCAAGAGAGCAAGGATGAAGGGGGAGATGAGACATAACAAGGACTTCACATTGCCAAGAGATGGCACAACTCCTGCAATGGGGGGGGGGGCTGGGCCCAGAGACAAGGTGGGTTGAGGTGCTTAAACCCCCATAGAAGGGGAGAGCCAGATCCAAGGGGAGAGGGTTAAATTCTCAGAGGGGGAGGGTAGAGACAGGGCGGGGGTTAAGCTCTCATAGAAGGGGAGGGTCAGAGCTTGGGGGAGGGAGTTAATCTCTCATGGGGGGCAGAGGAGAGGGTTAAACACCCATTGATGGGGAGGGGCAGATCTGAGGGGAGAAGGTTCAACCCCCATGGGGGGAAGGCCAGATGGGAGGTTAACCCTATACAGGGGAGGGGCAGAGCCAAGGGGGTTAAACCACCATAGGAGGAGGGGTAGGTCTGAGGGGAGAAGGTTAAACCCTCATAGTGGGGAGGGGCAGAGCTGGGGGGGAGGGGGTTAAACCCTCATAGAGGGGAAGCGGCAGAGCAGGGGGTTAAACCCCCATTGGGGAGGGGCAGATAGAAGGTTAACCCCATACAGGGGAGGGGCAGAGCCATGCGGGTTAAACCACCATAGAGGAGGAGGAGGAGGGGCAGGTCTGAGGGGAGAAGGTTAAACCCTCACAGAGGGGAAGGGGCAGAGCAGGGGGGGGTTAAACCCTCATAGAGGGGAAGGGGCAGAGCAGGGGGGGGGGTTAAACCCTCATAGAGGGGAAGGGGCAGAGCAGGGGGGGGTTAAACCCTCATTGAGGGGAAGGGGCAGAGCAGGGGTTAAACCCCCATTGGGGAGGGGCAGAGCCGAGGAGTGTTAAACCCCCATAGGGGGAGGGGCTAAGCCGCCGTAGCGGGACGGGGCCAGGCCAGAGCTCCCCCTCACTACCATTTACCTGACACTCCCGCTGTCGCCTCCTCCCGTCCGAAGGCCCCATACACACACACGTCACAACAAGCAGACGCCGCTTACGTCACAAGCATGTCCACCGAAAACATTTACGTTCCACGCACGCGCCGGGTCCGTGAGAGGGAGCTCGCGGTTGCCCGAGAGGCGGGCGCAAAGGCGGGAGAAAGGAGCGTGTTGGCCCACGCTGGTGACGTCTTAGAACGCGCCGGGAGGGAGCGGAAGGCCGCGGATTGGTCGAGATCATCCGAACTCGAGAAAGGTTCCTTCAAAGAGGGTGGGACAGCGGGGGCGGGCTCAGCGGCGGTGGGAGGGGCCTTGTGAGTGTGGGGCGGGACCTGGGGGAACGGGGAGGGCTTTGGTACCAGGGGGCGGGGACCGGAGCAGGGGGAGGAGCTTCTGTTGCTATGGCTATATAAGAGGGCAAGGTCGAGTTGGAATGGTTGTTTCAGAAATGAAGCAGATGAAGGGGGACCCGAGCCGACCCGGGTGGGCTGCCTGCCTGTTCACACACCAATCAACCAAAAGACTGGAATGTATTGCTCAGCCTCAAAGATGTAGTTGTTGGGTTGCAGACATAACTGGTTTTTTCCAACTGGGTCCTGAGGAAAATTTGAAAACCACTGGCCTAGGGTCCCATGGATCCTATAGGACATGCTGCCATAAAAGTTGGAGCAGGATAAAAAGGCAAGAATGTGGAAGCAGGTGGGGGGAGAGCTGGGTTAGAAAAGTCCCAGGCAGGGCTGTGCTGCTGCGTGAGGAGGTAAAGAAGATGTGGGAGAGATGTGAAGAATTATCATCTCTGAGTGATCTCGTGCAGAAGCTGCTAAAAAGTATTCAGTTAAAAAAAAATTGTGGGGAAGGAAGAGAAAAGCAGTGAAGGCAAAGTACTGTTGCTACAACTTAATGTCCTGTCTGCCCCTCACAAACAGGATGGAAAGAATAAATATGATCATACAGAAAACTTAAAAGTATTTGTATGCTAGTAATTTGGCAATACAGTGCATTCATGTAATTTTGAGTAAGGACAATACTGTGGTTTAACTAAATGGTGCTAAAAGTGTTTTTGTGAGATATTGAATTACCCTATGAAAACCCTGGTTCTTTGGTGGCATGAAGAATGTGAGACTGCAATTTCAAAAAAAAAAAAAAAAGTGTATACTATAGACTAGAACCTAAACCACAACAAACTGTGAGAACCTGATGGCATCTAAACAAAGTAAGGCAGTGGCACAGAAGGTGAAGAGGCCTAAAAAAGAGAATTGGATGAAGTATTCAGGGAAAATAAAAAGTACTAAGGTGTCAGAAAGAAAAGAACATGGAGCAATAATAATTTTATTTATTTTAATTTTATTTATTTTAATTTACTGAAGAGGATAAAGTTTTAATTTTGAACAAAGGAAAAGCAGAAATCCTAGCAAAAGTGCAGGGCTCAATCAATGCAGGAGCCATAGGGGCAGAAGCCCTAGGCCCTGGCCTAAAGGGGGGGCCCTGGGCTCCAGCTCCTATGGCTCCTGCATGATCCAGCCTGCTGCCCTCCTCAGCCCCCCCTCACCCCTTGGCGCTGGGGAGGGCAGGGCCGTGGAGCCAGAGGCTGGGCTCTAGAGTTCCCATCCTGTCCTTGGGCTGGCTAGCCTGCCCCCATGGGTGGGACAGGACAGGATAGCTTGTGTTTCCACCACTCCAGGGGCAGGGCACACTGGACTGCACACCAGCTGGCCTTACACCAGGGGGCAGGCCAGCCAGACTGAGGCTGGCAAAGAGTGGATTCTGGCCCCAGGGCCCACCCCCAGCACCAGCCTACCTGTAGACTGCTGTGTTGGGGGACTGGGGCCCCAGGCTGGGGGAGAGGGGCAACAGTGGTGGATAGTCCCGGAGCCCCTTAATCCAGCCCTTCCAAAAAGTTAGTAACAATGAAAATCAAAGTGCAGATTTTGGGAGGAGGGGGGAAGCAAGATTGTTGAAGAAAATTGTGAGATCCTTCAGCACTTGGGAAAATGACAGTGTGTGAATGAAAACTTCAGTATGCAGGCCTGCAAAAAAGCTATAGATGAAAACTAAAACACAACCCCAGGGGGAAATTATATATAATATAATAATGAAATACTTAGCTGAAGGGAGTTTATGAATTTTATTTAAACTATGTAATAGTATATAGGGAAAAGGGGTAATAGCATTAGTATGGAAGTGTGCAGTGAAGAAGTCAGGTAAGCTACTAATGCCTATAGAGTATAGATCAATTGCCCTCGCATTTTGTGTGGGTAAAGTTGTGGAGAAAATTATAAGTGAGACGCTAGTTGCATACTGGAGTGGGGGGATGAAATCCTAAATAGGGCAGTGTGGGGGAAATGCATGACTGATCATATTGTAAGAGTAGAAACAAAAATATAAAAAAGCCTGAGGATCAAAGAGTATATGATAACTGGGGGGTTTGGATGTTGAAAAAGCATATGATATGCAAGGGTTTGTTACATAAGCTGGCCATGATAGGGATAAAAAGAAGAGTGTTCCTATGGCTGAGGTTTTTTTTAAAATTTATTTATTTTGAGTAAGAGGACTGTACTGATTAGAGCAGGAAAAGTCTCATCAGGTCTCTTATCAATGGTATGCCACAAGGGAGCATTGTCAGCCCTACCTTGTTTAACATTAAGATAAACTCCCCCCACCTTCCCAACCAAAAAACATAAGGGCACAAATATGTATTGCCTTATTGTGGATGATTGTGCTGTTGGGGTTAAGCACAGGAGAACTAAAGTGGTTGGAGAGAGATTCAATAAAGCGCTTAGGGAGGTCTCAAAACAGGGAGATGCTTGGGGATTTAAGTTTTCAGTAGCTAAAACATGTTTTGTCACTGGAAGAAAGCTAATTACTCTAATCACTAATGTATTTATGGAGAATGGGTGCATATAGTTCTAAATTTCTGGGTTTATAGTTTGGCCCTTCTCAGTCAGTTTATTATCCCATAGAAAATATTACAAACAAATATAAAGGTAGGATTAGTCTGCTTAAAAGTATTGCTGGGGTTAATGGGTAGCAGACAAGACTATTCTGAAGATGTTTTGTAGGACATTAGTAAGAGCAGTCATAGATATCAAGCCTTGAGTTCTGCATCCGGATTGGAGTCTGAGGTTAGAATAAATTCAAGCTCAAGCACTACAGATTGCATGTGGTGCATTTCTTACTCCACAATTGTGTAATGCAGGTATCCACTGCAGAAATGGCTATTAATTGAAGAATAAAAATATTAGTTCTGACTTTTTGGGTTAGAGTCCAGGAAAATAGTGCAGAGAAGAATACTGGACCCATAGGAGGAATGTTGGGAATTAAGCAGATGAAATGTAGCATGACACAAACTCCCTCATGCTCTTAGCATTAAAATGTGGGTAAAGAGTTAAGTGAGAAAGGACCAGAAGAGATTAAAATCTGTACATATGGAGTAGGAAGTTATACCTGGAAAATCATGTCTCTGGGAGCAAGTTTAAAATGATATGATAAAATAAAGGGATAGAAAGAGTGGTTCTGTCTGACAAATTAACTTTGGGCACCTTGGATAAATATTATGGAATCTCTCTGGGCACTCGTTCCCCCTCTCTAGGATGGGGATAGTATGGTCCCTCCCGGGAATGTTGTGAGGATACAGATACTGAAAACTGCGAGGCACTCAAATACCTTGGTAATGGGAGCCATGGAGTATCTGAGACCATTTGCTGCTGAAATGTAGCATGCTTGGGGAAGGAGAGGCCTAACACACTGGGAAGGGAAAGGATAAGCTCTGGCCATGGATAATGAAAGTGTATTTCCCATGCAGGCTTAAGGACTCATTGCAGAAACCCTAGTCATACAGTAGTATTCCATTGTGCTAGGTGCTGTACAAAACACTGAACAACAGAACAGTTCCTAGCTATTCTGCAGCTGATACGCCCATGCTGAGCCTTGTCTGGGCGGTTGCTATATAAACCAAGCCTCGTGGAATCTGAGGCTGCAGCAGAGCGCATCCCTGCAGTGGGAAGTAGGTCACCACGCTAAATAATTAAGGACACAGCTGTGCTGTGGCTGACAGAGGCCTGAAGATGCTGAAGTGACAAAAAATAGATCTGCTCAGTACCCTCCTGAGATGATGTCAATAAATAGACTGCATGGCTCAGTCAGGCGGGTGGCATGTCGTGCTGCGAGAGCTGAGACTCCAGACAGCATTCCCGCTGCCCTACTGCTTGTGTAACTCCCATAGCTTGCTCGGGGGCTTAGTCCACAACTCCCTCCTCCCAGCTGCTGGGACAGGAATAAGCCACTGAACTTAGTGTCCAGGGAGGAAAAGCAGCTCTTTGGCATTTGAAAGCACTACAAAAGAAACACAGCTACACTGTCTAGTAGCCTGCGAGCTCCTAAATTTGTTTACTGATTCCAGCACTGAAATGCAACCATTTCTGGAGGGGCAGATAACCAGTTCACTGCAACCTGCAAGAGCAGGGGAATGGGGAGGGGGACAGTGAGAATAAAAAGGGCTGTGAGATCTGTAGACAATACCCCTGGAAAAGTCTCCTCCAGACCTCATGCAGTAAATTACATGGAACTCTGTTTATCTAGCTCAGAAGACTGAAGGGGGCATGAACCCTGTTGAGCGAGGAGCCTATGGCTACTGAATTTAGCAGCAGACTGCAAGATCTTCAGCTGCTGTGAATCAGCCAAGGGTTCTCTGGCCACCTCTGCTCTGTGCACTATTGTTTTAAGTCTCTATGAAGGGAGAGCAGGAGACTAGAGTATGGTGGGATTACACCCTCCTTTATAGGGCCTGTCAGGCAGAGAGGGAGGATAGGGTGGGGGGGAAAACACAGAGCATTTGTTTACGTGAGTGGCAAGTAGGCATGGGGAGGGATCTGTCCTGGTGTGTGTCAGCTTTGAACACTTGTTAGGATACACATTTGCAAGTAAAGCGTCCTCGGTCAATCTCCTTAAAGAAGACACAAACCTTACTCAACTGCAGCAGCTAAAACTAAACACAGGGGTTTCCTTAGCCATGTGATAAGAAGAACGGGCAATATATGTTGGGGGAATCTGGCACACCCTGGAGGGAAAGGGGGCATCTTGCTGTAGAGTTGTGGCATTTCCACTGTTTTCTTAAGCTTTTATTTGTCTTTAAAATACAGTTGCTAGCCCTTCTGGTACCCAAGAAAACGTTCTAATGTAACTGAGCCCTTCCTGACTCTGTAATGAATGTTGCTGCCCCAAGAAAAGGTTCGGGGCCCGATCTGCCCCCCCGGATCCAATCCAGCTGCCGCCGCCGGCCCCAAATCCCCAGCCAGGGCTGGATTGGGCTCTTTCCTCCAACTGGTAGCCCGGGGGTGGATTCTGCCGTCACCAGGCTGGGCCCCCGGGTCCAGATCCTCAGCCAGTGCCCCGGGGCCAGATCCTCCCCCCGGCAAGTGACCAGGCCCCAGGTCCTCAGCCAAGGCCCTGGGGCTGGATCCTCCCCTTGGCAGGTGGTGGCTGGGCCCTGGGTCCTCAATTTGGATCCTGGGGCTGAATCCTGCTGCCCCTGGCCTAGCCCTCCTGGGTCCCAGCCAGGGCCTTGGGGCTGGATCCTCTCCCCAGAGGGTGGCAGCCGGGCCCCGGTCTCCACCACAGTCCTGGGGCCGGATCCTCCTGCCAAAGAGCAGCGGCCAGACCCTTGGCCAGGGTCCGGATCCAGGCACCACCTTCTGGCATCTTGGTCCTGGGTCCCCAGCCATGGTTGGGCCCAAATCAGGTCCCCAATGGACTCTGAGCCAGGGCGCTGGGACTCAGGGCCCATGCCCCATGTGCCCAGCGCCCTCAACGCCACTGGTCTGCAGGTAGGCTGGCACAATTAATTCCCCATTCATCTCAGAACCTGTGAACTCTGAGGATCTGTGATGTCAGTTTACTTATCTTTGTTCATGGTTTTACTGCTGATCAGAGCACACCAAGGAGCCATGGTCATATTATGGAGACCAGCAAGCTGAGCCCTCGTGTTCAACTCCAGCACCTGACTCTCCCCAAGCTTGGGAGGGTGTGGACTTGGGTGGGGGGTGGGAGAAATTGGTTTATGGTATTTATTCCAAGCTAGAGGGCTCAGTGCTAAAGTCTGCCTTTGATCTGGGGCATCAATTCAAGCTCATCTCAGGTTTATGGGTTATGAGAGGGCAGATAGCCCAGTGTAGGGTACTACCATAGGCATTGGATTCTATTCCCTGCTTGACCTCACTGTCCTGTCTTTTGAACAGTAATAATAGCACTGTCTTGCCTCCCCGGGCTGCAGTGAGGTGCTTGGTTACGTTAGAAATGACATAGCAATCCCAGAGATAAAATTACTGCTCCTTTTCTAACTGCTTGGCTCTGTGATCTCCTGCAGCTGTGAATGCCAGGTGCCTGGCCTGTCTTCTGTGTATTGCACCACTGCAGGAGGCGGGCCATCATCACTCAAAAGAGACTTTTTTCCTGACAGCTCTGCGAGACCATCCGCCCGGTCCAGCAGCGTCCCCTACAGGTGGAGTGGGTAGGGATTCTAAGGCAGAAATAAAGATCAGTGCCTGAATTTCACTGCCACGTAATGTAGTTTCAGACTGGTTTTGTTTTTGAGGCTATTGCATTGTAGTGGTGATATTTAAAGGGCAAAAACATTCACATCCTCTAGCTGAAATGGAAAGCAGCATTAGAGCAGTGGAGTAAGAACCTAGGAATCTGGGGTTCTATTTTCCACTCTACCAGGGATTTGCTTGGTTAATTCACATGACTGTGCCTCACATTTCCTGGTTTGTAAAATGGGGTTCAGGCTTTCCTGCTTTGTGAGAGCAGGATGGTCAGAGAGTGTTAGTAACAGCATTTTCATTGGGGGGCCCACACATATCTTCAAACAGCTTCTCTTGGACTTTCTTCGTTGCAAAGTGAAACAATTCTAGTTTTATGCATTCGCTCCTTGAAGGTAAATCATGCCCTCCACTCCACCCCGCCTCATGGGCTCTACACAGTGCCTACCCTCTGGTCTTTTTCCTGCTCAGAGGTATTCTCCTCAAGATGCACCAGTTGATGCGAGTGTCAGAGCCGCAGAGGAAACTGTTTGTGCTAACACCAAAGGATATCATCAGTAGCAAGGGAAAACACGGAGCCAGGCCTAAATCCCAGCCAGGATATGAAAATGACGCAGGAGAAATTTAAAACAGTCTTGTTCTGAAATGTATTTATTGTAGCTTTTTATTTTACATTAGGCTGCTGCGAAAGCTGAACAGAATATTTGACCCCAAGCTGCAGGTTATTTTTGGGTTCATGAGATTAAAATATGCATCAGGATTCAAGTAAAAAGGCTGGACCTATCCTGGCAACAAGAACATCCACAGTTACATTACAGGTTGTTTTTAAAAGACCTTGGAGGGGCTACAGTTCAAGCTAGCAGAGAGAGCACTGCACTAGACCTCAGGGAGCTAGTCTCAATTCTGCCACTAGCCTGCTGGGTGACCTTGGGCAAGTCACTTCCATTTCAGTGCCTCAGTTTCCCCAGCTGTCAAATGGAATTAATGAAGCAGCCCTTCCTTGGTAATACACTCTGAGTTTTATAGATGATGAAGTGACTTTTTAAGGGACTATGGCTTCAAGATGTAAGTCAACTGACAGGGTTTAGGAGGAAACTTCCCTAGGGGGTAGATTATTATATTATTGGCCATTCTTGACATCACCCCACGTAAGAAGCAGCTGGAACTAGCCATTCCGAGCCACAGGATTAAATGGGCTTCCAGAGTGGCAATTCCTAAGGCTCTGTCCTTTTAGGTCTTTATTCCACCCTCTGCATTAGATGTAAGAGCACTCCAGTTTGGAAGGGATACACTCTGTGCCTCAGGCTTCTACTCTGGTGGCAGATTTGGTCTGTGTTCATATTTTATATTTTTCGGCTGCTGGCTTGTTTGTAGCCCGGGCATAGATGCATGCCGATGTAGGGCACAGATAAGCTCAACACTTGAGTTTCTGATCCTCTTTGTTGGGATTTAGAAATCAGGGTTAAAAAATAAAAAATGCATGGACCACGATCAGATGAGGAACCAGTGTAGCCCAGTGTCCCACGGCCCCTAAGGTGCAGGATCAGCTCCTTCTGAGGAAGGTACAGAAAACACAATTGCTGGCTGTTGTGGGACAGTTTGCCACAGAGACAAGAAGGAAATGTTTCCCGTTCCCATCACTGTGAGACATTCTTCCTGACCCCATTAGTTAGCATATGGATCATGGCCTGAAGCAGAAAGGATTATTTTATTAAAAAGTCTTTAATGTTCTAACTCAGTATATACTTGTTCTCTAGATAAATGTCCAGTCCTTTCTTTGAGTCCTGCTCAGCTCTTGGCCTCAGATGCTCTTCAGTTAGTCAGTGGAACTCAGTGCCACTAGGTATTATGTATGCTGCTGAACCAGTTTTAAAATACGAAGCTTCTGAATTTCACTGACCATCCTTTGTATTATAGGTCAAGCAGGGTAGAAACCAGTGTCAGCTCAAACTGAGCCCAATTATGAAAGTGTGTTCAGCAAGAACCAGCTTCTACCAACTTCACTCACGCTGAGCAGCAGTTTACTCTACACAGATTCCATCGGGTTACTACTTGGCCTGGACAGACTGACAGAATACAGCCCCCAGTGCTTGGGGGTGTCAGGGTGCATCAAAGATCCCTGACTCACTCCTGGCCCCCATCAGCAATTCAAAGCCATTCTACTAATATTACCACTGAAGGCTGCATCTTATCTCTCATCTGATGCAGCCCTCGAGAGGAAGCTGCAGATAATCACGGCAGAGCCTGGGGCAGTTTCAGCTGGGGAATGGCTGAATGGCAGCGTGCTCCCAGGTGCTTTCGCACAGCACAGCGTGCCAAGTGCTGCAGCTGGCGGGGCTGGTTGGTCATCTGGAGCGCAGAGTCATAGAAAGTCTTGTGCTCCTGCCGAGAGGGAAGGATGATTAAATGAGGTTCTGTCTATCATGGGGCTCAACCGCAGCAAGGAAAGGCAGATCCAGGTGCTTTGCTAGGCCATTTGAGGGAGTCATCTACCCAGAAGCCCCTCACTTTATGAAGCCCTCCATGCAGTCAATCAAGGCTGGTAGTGAGAAGGTTTATAGCCAGCAGATGGTGGTTTTGGAGCAACCTTCCAATGGGTGGCCAAATGTCCTGATTTTATGGAGACAGTTCTCATATTCAGGACTCTGTCTTATACAGGAACCTCTTACTCCCTAGCCCCATCCCGATTTTTCCACTTCCTATGAGGCCACCCTACTCCCAGAAGAACACTGGGGCAAACAACTGAAGAAGATGGAGTTCGATAAATGTTATGACCAAGATTATATAATGGGAGGTCCATGACAGAAAGGGCCTGGACTCGATGATGCAGATGGGCCCTTCTGCTCTTAAATAACATGGCCCAGTCCTCCCTAGGAACTGGAGGACCAAGAACTCGATGGGAGTTAACATCTCCCTTTCTTTGAAACCTTTTCCCAGCCCCTGGCCTCACCAGTACGGAGTGCTGTTTGGAAGCCACAGATCTAGTCCCCTTGACCAATGCGGGATTATATCTGAAAGGGGATCTCTTTATCTGGACCAGTTTTAAAAGTCTCAAGCTAGGGCCCTTCCACCATTTCCCTTTGGACTCAGAGACCATCTTGCAGCCACGGGTTCCCCTGCTGAGGGCCGCGATCTTGTCGCTAGAGGTAAGGTGCCCAAAGGCCCAAATTCTCAAGGTTATGCAGAACACAGGTGATACAGAGGTGTGCTAGGATGGCTAACGTCACCTATAGTCTCAGGCCCACTGAACGTCAGGCTGTGTTATTAGACATCAATATAAATCTCAGCTATCACTGGAGTACATCTTCTAGCTGTTATAATCCGATGTGCAGTGTCTCAGACTTAGATCTGCTTCCATCTCAATGTGTACCATGGTCTGCCCATCACTAGAGGAGCTAAAGTGTGAAGGAAGGGGGGAAAAACAAACCCTCTGTCCCCAGCAGATACCTCCAGGGCAGGGCAGAATGTGACAGAACCTCATCCTGCTGAAGCCCCAGGTGCACTTGATTGGTGGCAGGGGAGAGGGGGAGCCACCCCAGCTAGATGGAGCCAAGCAGGCTGTGAGCCAGAGTTACCTGCCACATCTCTGGAGGCACCGCTTCCACCCAGGAATCACAGGACAGGATCCGGTCGTAGGAGTTCAACACGACTTCCAGGGCACGAGGGGACTCAGAGCAGAACTTCAGCATCTGAGTTCCAGGCAAGAGAGAGCAGAAGAGAGAAGTGAAGTGGCCAAATGGGAGAAATACAAGCAGTGCAAGGGTGCCAGAGAAACTGCAGATGACTACTGTAAGCCAGGGAGAGGATGGTGCACTGATGTGGGCCTCCACCCTGATCCAGCGGGCTGGCTGGGTATCAGCTGTTTGGCCAGATAGCCCTGAGGCTGGCAGCTAGTGGCACAGGGTCCGATCTCAGCAGGGAAGGACTCAACTCTCTCTCCTTGCATGGAAGATGGAAGGAGCATACGCAAAGCGTACTGCCTGCACCTCTTTCTGAAAGGACCTAAAACCCCATCACAACGAGTGAGGTTCACCCTACGCTGCTGTACTGAGCGGCCGCCATATATGACTGTAGTTTGCAAAGGGGTTTGGTATCGGACAGGAGGCTCTAGGTGCTAGGGGAATTGCCTGTGGCCTGTCTACTCCAGTATCCCACCACTGATGGCTGGCACCAGATACTTCAGAGGAAGATGAAAGAAACTAATAATAATGCTAGAGATGTAGCTGCTTCCTAGCCCCAGTAACTCATGGGTGGTTTATGCCCTAAAGCATGAGCATGAAGAATCAGGACGTGGAGATGGAAAAGGCCTATTAGCTCTCATTAGCAGAACACTTCGCCCACGGCACAAGCACAACCAAGGGCCAGGGGCAGGGATTAAGGAAGATGCCTTTGTCCCTCCCACCTGGCTTTTACTCTCCTCAAACAATAACAACCTCAACTCCTGTGAGAAAATGGGCACTAAATGCCTCGCGTGACAGTGACAAGTCGTCTGTGGTAAAGCTGGGGACAGAACCCAGGAGTCCTGCATCCCAGTATTCCTGATCTGACCATTAGACTCCACTCCCTCTTCCCACCAGGAATCCTGACGCCTTCAGTCCTATGGATTCCCGCCCCCCTCGCCAGTTCCCTTGCCTTGGGGTTGATGGCAGATGCCCCATAGTCCAGCAGAGTGGTGATGATCTCGGGTTGCCCGGCCAGGTTCTCCTGCACAGACTGCAGGGCGCAGTCCACGGGCGTGTAGCCAGCGCAGTTGCGGATGTTGACGGCAGCCCCGTGGCGCAGCAGCAGCTCCACCAGGCGGGGGTGGGAGTTGCTGCAGGCGTTGTGCAGCGGTGTGTGGTTCTTCCTGCCAGCTGTCCTGGCGTCAGCCCCGCACTCCAGCAGCCTCTTGGCCACACGGTAGTAGCGCCCGGCCTCCAGGGGGTTGTCGGCACTGGCGCAGGCAGCGTTGAGGGCCGTTTCCCCTTCGCGGTTCCTGTGGGAGAGCGTGGCTCCATAGCACAGGTAGAGCTGCAGGTGGTCCTCCAGGCCACGCTCGGCTGCCACGTGCAAAGGAGTCGTCCGCCTGTCCTTGGTGCTCAGGTTCACCAGGGCCCCGTGCTCCAGCAGCAGCTCAGCACACCTAGAAGCACACGGGCAGGCTCACCGGGACAGAGCTGCGTCAGCCCTCATCAGTCCCCACCTCTGCCACTCCGAGGGGCTTCATCTCCCCGCTTGGAGGCCTGGGGGACTGGGAGCCATCTCTCCCCAGAACTGGGGCGGGGGCAGCTGCAGAGATTCTTCCCACCTCCCCCTTCCCAGACTGGGCCAGAGAGTTGGTTCAGGTCCTGCTGCAGGGGCCTGATGTGAACCGACTCCCATGAGTTCCCAAGATGACTGATTTGTCTGAGGCAAGTGCACTCCGGCCCGAGGCAATGACCTGCATGAGAGGGAGGGCCCAGCCCAGCATGGAGAGGCTGGGATCCACAGGGCTGAAGGGCTAGAAACAGCTCCAGCCTTCAGCTCTAAGCCCTCATCCCTTGGGGCTGAGATGCACTGGCAGACAGCGCTGCTGCAGGGCAATCCCAGACTGTCTCTGTCCATCCATCCCAGCAGGTAGCGTGACATACCCCATGTTCAAACTTGATTTTGGCCTGAGTCCCCAGGGGGAATCTGGGCCACTCCACTCCCATTGGGGGAAAGCCCCACCTCCCATAGCCTCCATCCACCAGCTCCTAGCTCCTGCCATCAGCACAGCCAGGTTCTGGGCACCTTCTTCTCTTCCCCTTGCCTTTTTAGGGGCTGCAGGGCACAAGGATTTTGCAATCACAGGCCCCAGCTGAACAGCTCAGCAGGGATATGCTTGGATCAATCCTGCCATCTGGGAGAACACCCCTTCCTCACAACCTTCCCTCTTCCCCACCTGGCAGGCAGGGACTGCAACATGTTGTGTGACCACTGCAGGCACATAGGGTAGGTGCTCAACCCTGGCTGGGAAGCAAGCCCCTTCCAGGCAGCCTGACCATCTGAAACCGAGACACCCAAGTGGCTCATCACAGGGTCATCACCACCTGACTTTGGGCCCATGCCTCTAGCCCCGACCATGGGGAAGAGAATTTTCAAACTAAAGAGCCGATGCAGCTGTGTTGGCCTGAGTCTGCAGGCAGCATGAAACACCAGCTTGGAGGGGTGCCACCCGCCACCATCATCGGCTTGACTCTGAAGACTAATGAGAATAGGTGCAATGAGACCGCTTATCTCCTTTGCTACTTACCGAAGATTGGCACGGTGCGATGATACACGGTGGAGCCCTGTGTTGGCTGCTCAAGAGTGGGTGGAGCTCAGGGGAGTGCCCCCAACCCCATCCCTCAAATGCAACCAGTCTGCAAGTCCTTGACCTGCCCTACACAACTCTACGGATTAGTGTATTCATTCCCCTCTAAGACATGCCACGTCCTGCCCCATCTGCACCCGCCAACTTACCGCAAGGTCTCTTGGGATGTGCAGAGGTGCAATGGGGCCAGCCCGTCCTCCGACAGCACGTTGGCATTGGCACCGTAGCTCAAGAGCAGCTGGGTGCACTCGGCACGCTGGTTGATGCAACTGTCATGGAGGGCAGCCTTCCCGCCCACGACAGCATCCACTTCCGCCCCCTGTGTAATCAGGTGCCTGGCACAGTCCCGATAGCCTCTGGCTGCTGCAATCCTCAAGGGGGATGTGTGCTTCTTCTGAGGGCTCAGCACCCACAGCCCTGTGGGGGGAGGCGGGAAGGAGAGCAGAGGAATTTTAAAAGAGCCTTGCCCTGCTGCTCTGCTCATGTCTATTAATCAATCTCTCAGCCTTCCTGACCCCACTGCCCATCCTGTTCCCTCAGACCCATTGCTCTGGAGGCAGAGCACAGCTGGGACCAGCTAATCAGCTCTCCTGCTGAACACAGCTCTCAGGACTCCCTGGAGATCGTTTGTGTGGCCCCCTCGCCCAACAGAGAGCCATGTGCCAGCATGATCTGTGGGTCACAGTGAGGCAGGAGGCAAAAAGATCAGAAAAGCCATATGGTTCGTTGACCAGGCTTCAGGCTGGAAGTCAGGGAGCTAGAGTGCCACTCCTGGCTCAGAAGCTGCCCTTCCACATGGTCTTTGCCAGCTCTCTGCCCCGTTTCTCCTCCCCTCATTTCTGGGATTTGTCTAGGACAAGGAGCAGGCCTGATTACATGTATGTACCACACCTAGTGCACCCAGATGCACAGTGCAGCTGGCACCTGTAGGTGACCGTAACGTAAACAAGTTAGTGGCTGCACAGAAACTGCACGGCAGCGCTGGGAATGGAAGCTGACTCCCACCACCCCAGCCCCTGCTCTCCCGTAGCACGCAGTCACCCTCCCATGAGACCATATGAGCTTTTGCTGAACTCTGCTCAAAGCGCCGAAGAAGGGAACTGAGCAAAGCAATGAGAAGGGACACGTTCCTTGGGAGCGAAAGGTCTCCGGCTCCCTTGGCCAAGGGATCATTTACCTAGGGCAGCTGGGAAGAGGAAGGCAGCCCTTGGCCCTGCAATTGTTCCAACCAAGAGCCTGCAGCAGAAACCCCACCTTTCCACCCCCCCAAGCTCCATACCCAGCTCCGCTGACCACATCAGCTCCTCGCTGACTGTTTCCACAATCATGTTAGCAATAGCCTCATCCTTGAAGACGGTCTTGATGGTCTGCAAGTCCCCAGTGTACAGGATGTTGTGGACAGCAGGGTCCCGGCAGTACTGGGGACGCCGGGCAGGTTGATGCAGAAGCAGGGAGCTCCTGGGGACCAGTGGAACCCGCCTGCTCAGACATTGCCTAGTGAGGGCCCTGCGTCGATCCTCCCACTCCAGCTGCTCTCTCTGCAGGCGCAGCGAGCGCAGGGTGGAGGAAGTGAATGCAAAGGTCTCCTTGGACATCTCTACTCTCCAAGGGAGAGGGTTTAGCCAGGATAGCCTCCTTGCCTCCAGGAAGGCTAGCCGATGAAGGGGAAGAAGTGCTCCCTGCCACCTTACTCAGGCTCATAAACATAGTTATGAGGAGAAAAGCCCGCCCCTTGCCGAGTGTGAAGAGCACACCAGGCCACGCTATAAATAGAGGGGTTACTGGCCATGGCAGTAAGCAGATGTTTGCGCAGCGTCATGTTCTATCCAGGGCCAGTGGTGTTTAGAGCCATTAACCTGTTGATAGATGGCAGGAGTTTAAGCAGTTTGGCAGGAAGGGAGGGCTGCTCTGTCTTGGGGGAACAAACATGGGCTGGAGGGGCCTGCATCTGTTCTGTAGCAGGAAGCATTTGCACTGACATTAGGGAAGGAAGAGCTACAGGCATGGAGCACTTGCTCTCCTACCCCTAGAAAGAGACAAAGAGACAGACAGAATCTCCTTCTGCTTATTGATCCGCTCCTTAAAACTCTCCTTTGCTGTGAGACCTACAACAAAACCCCACCTTGCCCTCAGGTGGCAGCTGAGAGCACTGCCCATCATGCTGACCAGCACTGTCTCCTCATTTCCTCCTACGGCCGTCTCCTCCTGTTGTCTCGTCTCATACTTGGACTGGAAGCTCTTTCAGGCAACTACCTTTTTTTTGTCCAATTTTTGTACAGCACGTACCACAGTGGGGGCCTGGCCCAGGACTCCTAGGCTATGTCTACACTTAGGGATTTAGGTGGGCCTTACTAAGTCGACTTAGAGAGTCTATACTGCATGGGGCTGGCTCTCCCTGAGGCAGCAAGCCCTGGACTGCTCGGCTCTCTTCTGGTTGGGACTGCTGAGGTCCCAGGCAGAAGGAAGCCCTTCTAGCTGTGACCCAGTGGTCCCGGGGAGAAGGAAGCCGGCGGCTCCCCTGTGCCTGGGACCCCCGCGGGAGCCACCACTTCCTTCTTGCTGGGACCTGCAGGGCTCCGGCTAGAAGGGAGCGTGGGCTCCTTTCTGCCAGGACCCCAGAGGACCTGGCCAGAACAGAGCCCTGTGGCTCCCTTCTGGCTGGAACCCCGCTCCAGCTGCTGGGAAGCCCCTGGAGGCTGCCCGAGAGCTGGAGGGCAGCCGTTCTGGCAATTGCCGGTGCTCCAGCTGCCGGGAAGCCTCCAGGCTCTCCCTGCCAGCTGGAGCACCGCCATGCTGGCAATTGCTGGCGCTCCATCTGGTGGGGAGACCCCGGAGGCTTCCCGGCAGCTGGAGCGCGGTCCCGGCTAAGAGGGAGCACGGGGCTCCCTCCTAGCCGGGATCCAAGCGGTTCTGGCAGAAGGGAGCCCAGCGCTCCTTCCTAGATGGGACCAAGCGGTCCCGGCAAGAAGGGACCGCTGGGCTCCCTTCTCTCCAGGACCCCCACGGGTCCTGGCAAAAAGGAACCTAGCTGGGACCGAGAAGGGAGCGGGACGAGCTGTTAGCAGCTTCCTGGGACTCCCTTCCCCCCGCCCTAAGTCAACTTAGTTGACTTAGGACATCCACACTGCTTAAGTCGACTTAAGAAGTCAACTTAAGCATTAAAGTAGGTTTGATAAAGTAGGTTTTATAAAGTCGACTTTAAATTTCCTTAAGTCGACTTAAGCAGCAGATTGAGGAATGTGATAATTCCCCTCTATTCGGCACTGGTGAGGCCGCATCTGGAATACTGTGTCCAGGTTTGGGCTCCCCACTACAGAAAGGATGTAGACAAATTAGAAAGAGTCCAGCAGAGGGCAACAAAAATGATTAGGGGGCTGGGACACATGACTTACGAGGAGAGACTGAAGGAACTAGGCTTATTTAGTCTGCAGAAGAGAAGACTGAGGGGAGATTTGATAGCAACCTTCAACTACTTGAAGGGGTGCTCCAAAGAGGAGGGAGCTAGGCTGTTCTGGGTGGTAACAGAGGACAGAACAAGGAGTAATGGTTTCAAATTACAGCTGGGGAGGTTGAGGTTGGATATTAGGAAAACCTGTCTCACTAGGAGGGTGGTGAAGCATTGGAATGGGCTACCTAGGGAGGTGGTAGAATCTCCATCTTTGGAGATATTTAAGGCCCGGTTAGACAAAACCCTGGCTGGGGTGATTTAGGGGGAGTGGTCCTGCTTTTTAGCAGGGGGTTGGACTAGATGATCTCGTGAGGTCCCTTCCAGCCCTATTACTCTACGATTCTATAAGTCGACTTAAGCCTGCTTAAGTCGACTTAATTTACTAGTGTAGATGCACCTCTAGGTGCTACTGCAAAACAAGTAGTAAATCTGGCTTTCCTCTCACATCACAAGGCACCATACAGGGAGTTAGGACCAATGGCCCTGCCCTGGACTGGATTCGTGCATATGACACAGGAGTATTTCCACACAAGGAAGCCTGTAACAGAGACAGGGCTGGCTACAGCAGTCGCCTGCTCTAGGCACATCCTGGCACCCCAAGCCTTCCCTCACACTTGGAGGGGAAGCCCCACTGCTTTTCTCTTCCCGAGAGGAAGGGGGCTAGTAGGACCACCAGTTCTTATCTCAGAAGCTGGGGCATCTCTGCTGCAGAGGGGGCAGGCCTGCAGTACTGCCCCATGGTGCTGAGTATCTTGGACTGAGACCTGAGTGACATGCAGGGGGCAGCTTCTCCCTCTCTGACCAATGGTTTCAGGCTCTCTGCAGATTCAGGCAGACAGAGAGCTGGGCTCTGCCTCGGAGAAACTCCTGGTGGGGCTGGAAGAAGGGAGAGAATTCAGAGGCGAGCGACAGGTGTGGACCTGTGTGATTCACACACCCAATCCAGGCAAGGCTGCAGTGGCAGGAGGTGAGCCAGGGCAGTAAGCTGTAATCAGTTCCCAGGTGGAAGAAATAGAAGACCTGAACATTGCCCCTTAAGCCAAACCACAGGGAAACACTGAAGTGGGGGCAGTGTCATCTAGTGGCTAGAGCTCTAGATTGGGAGTCAGACTTAGCATTATTTCCAGCTCTGCATGAGCTTGGGCAGCAACCCCTCAGTGCCTCAGTCTCCCCATCAGTAAAATGGGACTGACCTCCTTTGTAAAGGGCTGTGAAGTCTACAAGCCCACACTACATGCCACACAGCAGAGAAACATTTGTTAATAATGAATTGTATTATGCTGCTCACGGGTCTTCCCGCAGGAAGCCGTGGAAAGTAAATAGCGAAGGGTCTTTTTAGACAGGACTTTGAAGAACGCACAGGATAGCAAGTGATAGTGGCCAAGGAGAGTCTCGTCAGATGTGTGGCATTAATCATTTCCCCAGCCCCTGGATGGACAGCAGGGTTGTCCCTGCATCCACAGAGCGATGGGGCTGAGCCCAGGAGGGGCAGGAAAGAGATATGACAGTCTGCACTGCAGACTCCTCACCCCTGCTCTGGGCTGAAAGGTAAGAGGCTGGGCAAGGAATATCTCCTCCCCTTCCTTGCCCAGACACACTTGCTGCTGAGGGCTCCATGTGGCCTTGAGTTAAGCAGTTTGACTCGGGATCCAATTCTGGAGAGGTGCCGACAAACAGCTGTGGTAGGCAGCCAGCCCTGCTCAGGAGCAGCTCCCCAGGGCCAGGAACTGCCCTCTCAGTTGTATGGCCCTCTCCAGCCGCCCCAGTCAAGACCAAGTTCTAATATGAGAGCTAAGAGCAAGCACGGCCTTTGGGGCGTGGAGAGGAGAAAGACTCCAAACCCCACCCGTCTTCAGGGGAGAGTTAAATCACAACTCATGTTTTAACTGCAGTCACTGATAACAGATGGGGGCACAAAACCTAACCTGCCTGATGCTACGTTCCCAGACCAGTCACTTCCAACCAGCCACACGTGGGAGTTTCCCCATTGCGCAGTCTTCTCATTATGGCAGCTGGTGCTTTCGCCTCACTTCAGCTCTGATTAATTTCTTATTAAAAGCAGGCCAGGTCTGAAGAGTCCCTTCGGTTTAAGCTGGGTAAAAACTGGATTCTCAGCTGGCAGTGTGAGCAATGTGCTGATGAAGTCATGGGGGAGGTGGTTACATTAATTTGTACTGGTTGAGGATCTGACCTAGGGTTTTACAAAGCTGGAGAGAGAGAGAAATGTCTAGGATTTTTGTTAGGCCATTTCTTTTGTAGTTATTTATCCCCAGAAATAATATTCTCCTATCACATTTGTACTCCAGATGCCAACAGTGCAGCAAAACTGACTAGATGCCAGTGATGCCAACTCAACTGCTTCTGCGATCCAAGCTGAGCAAATAAAAGGATTAAACAAAGGCTGGAAATATTTTTAAAACCACACCATCCTCTTGCTTTTGATGAGAGACGGTGCCCTCTGAAGCCTCTTGAGATAGGCTATGATTTGATTTCTTGCCTGGGAAGATTTCTCCTGAGAACAGAGCAGAAAGATCCGCAGGATGGCAGGAAGCTGGGGGAGTGGACTGAAAAAGCTGGGCCCTGACACTCCAGACATGGTGCCAGCGAATACGGCGCCATCTCAAGCACAGATTAGGGTCTCCAGCTGGCCTGGTTGCCACCCCAAGGCTCAGTGGAGAATGACACCTACATAGCTGCATTTGATACAAGCCTCTGCAGGGAGCAGCAGGCCCAGTGCTGCAAGGAACTGAGCACCTTTGATTCTCAGCAAGTTTGACAGGAATGGGGGTTACTCAACAGCATGGAGGATCAGGCTTCAATATCAAGGACTCAGTCATCATCATCTGTAGTGCCAGTCCCATTATGGGCGAGGCTGTGCAGTCCTTACGCATGTCTGTCCCCACTGAGGTCAAGGGGCACGTTGCAGAAGCAAGGCCTGGGATTCCTTCACTCCCAGAAGCAACCCAGCCAGCTCTATGTTAATGCTTTAAGGGAGACATGTTCCAGTTTACAGAACCACAGCACAGTGCTCTCCTGGCTGCACAAGAGGCTGGCTTTGCATAAAAGCCAAGTGGAGGAAAGGGGGCAGCTGAAGCAAGAGTGTCACACGTTAAAGGTACCGAACACCCTTTTAATGTAGGAATCAGATACAGGAGGGGAAAGCTTTGTCACTCGTGGGCAGCAATCAGCACAGGCACCAAGGAAAGACTGCTCCGGTGCTGCTGGAAAGGCCAAGAGGTAGCAAGGCAGACATCACTTCCTGTCAGGGCTGCCAGCATCGCATGTGCTCTGGAGGGGAGTCCTGGACTATTTGTCAGTCCAGTCCTTTCTTCACAGTTCCCAGACCCAGAACAAACTCATCATCCCTAAACATACACAAGTAATTAAGGCCAAGGGCTGCGCTGCTACTCAGAACCCTTGTTCCACCATAGTCCAGCCCAGGTTCTGCCCCTGGCTGAGTGTCCATATGACTCTGTGGTTGGGGGAGCTATTCCTTGTTGTAGGACCAAAGGCAGGGGTCACCAGCTGCTCTCCATGGCAGAAGCAAAAAAGAAGTCTTCAGACAGCTGTCCTAGGAGCCCATCCAGTCATCTGCACAGACAGGAAAAGAACAGTGGCTTGAATCCATTTCTTCCCTCACTTCTTAAACTTTCCCATGTAATCCCCAGGTCATTCAGCTCCATGGCTGGGGAATTAAATGCTGTCACACCAGAACACACCTCTCTGGATGGATTCAACACACTTAAGAAGGGGAAAAATTAAAGACAGCACTAGGGGAAACAGCCAACATCTCCCATTTTCTTCCTGGATTTCCCTCTTGCTACAGGGCCAGTGGAAGGTATCTGGCCTGCTTGGTAGGTGGGCCAGATTCTCAAGTGCTTGGCACCCATCACTGGAACCACATTTTCAAAGAGTTCAGCACCCAACATGCACCCAAGCAGAGCTCTTTGGGGAACCAGGCCCATAACAGCTGCAGCAGAACTTGCCTTACCCATGTCACAGACTTCAGCCCCCAGGGACTCCTCTGGAGAAGGTCTGTTTGACCCCAATTTCCTGGCTCTGTGGCTCCCGAGGCATGGCAATAGCCTTCCAGGGAATAGAGCTGCATGTCCGCTGCTGTTTTCATCCCTCCCGGAGCTCAACATGCAAATGGGGTTGGGAGCACCCCCCGGGATCTCTGCAGGAGATAGCTGCTGGAATTCAGCCAGGCTTTGGACCTACAAAAAGCCAGACATAGCTGAGATGCTTTGGGCTTTTCCTTGGTTTGCTCTCAGCATCACAGCAGTAGGCCGTCATTCCTGGGGTCTTACACATCAGTATATACCCTCCCTATGGAATTGCCATATTCCCTCCAGCTACCTTCAAAACAACACCCCCACCCCCCCAAGGACTGGGTCTCGGTTCCTCCCGAGTTCACCACAGCACATCCTTCAGCCCCCTCGTCACACACCGCTTATTAGCCCAGCTCTCCAGCCTGGCCAGGTCACCCTTCCTAAATGTCCTGCAGGAGACGCCCCCACCGGCCATCCAGCATGGCTCTCTCCTCTGACACCGCACATCACACTGTACCTCTGAGGACACTGACACCACCCCGTCTCCCCTTTCCCCGTGCTCCTGCGATGGCTGCAGCAGGCTCCCGTCTGTAGATTCCGGCACATAAATCTTCACCAGATTGTTGGGGGTCACGTTGAGGTAGTGATTGCGGTGGGACGGGGAGAACACCCCCACCTGCAATGACAGAGAAAAGCTACTTGCCTATACACAGAATGCAGCGCAGATGTCAGTCTTCACCAGCCTCTGACACATGCCTGGCAGTGCGGAGACAGCTGCCCTAAATCCAATGCAGGCACAGGGTGGAATAGATTTATAGGCTTCCCCACCCTCCTGGGGCGACCAGCTGAGGTCAGTCTCTATGGCCCACTCACTAACTGGCCTCAGAGGACAGGCAGTCCCTAAGGGGGACAATCTGTGCTCACTGATCATTGGCTACAGAAGGATTTTAGTTGTGGACGGCAGCCCACGAGCTCTCCCTCCTTATCCCAATCATGGCTGATAATGAGATATCTGGGGCCGGATGCAAATCCATGACCTAGCAGCAAATGGTTCTGCACGCCCCTTATTAAACCCTCACTCCCCAGAACTGGAGCCCTAAAAGCACCCCTGTTGCCATAAGGGTCCAGCTCCAGGAACAAACCATACCCACTAAAGAGTCCTTCAGTACATAACCCTGGCCCTGATCCCCTGCGCCTCATGTACCTGCTTTAAGAGAAGCACTGAACCAGCCTTCAGATCGCTCAGCCTCTCCTCCAGCAGCAGGCGATGCACTGTCCCCTGCATCTCTCCTGTGGACGAGACAGACAGGACCCATCAGAATTGTGCAGCAGGCACAGTCAGAACACCACCAAGCAGTGCAAGACTGAGGCTGCCACAGCACTGTGTGTCATCACACATGGGTCAAACCAGCCCACCCTAGTGACGGACAAGGGATCAGGCTGGAGCATTACTTCAATGTGCCTCAGTCTGCCATTGCAGCTCAGCCATCTGGCTCCTGTACAGGAGGAGGAGGCCACTCAAGGACACACTGCCAGGATCAATCCTGTCTTGGCCCCTGGGAGAGGAGACCTAGCTGATCATATCACTCTCTGATGTCCAGTGGGTGAACCCTCCTCCACACAGCATGGGAGCGTTCACAGCCAACAGGAGACCAGAGTTAGATGGTGAATGGATCCCCTTAATGACCAGCCTTTGTTGACATCTGCATGCAACTGGGGAACAGAGAGTCTCATGCTTGAGGGGCAGCAGTTGATTGCTGCTCGAGTGGGAACGGGATCTGTGTGTGTGCATGCGCTGTATCTATGCATACAACACAGGGCCCTGCTAGAGGCAGGCTACGAAGCTGGTGGGCCCTTGATCAGGCAAACAGGCCATGCCTCACTTGTGTGGGTCAGAAGAGCAGGTGACATCACAGGTGATGGTGGCAGATGGGAGACCTCGAGGAAAGCCAGCAGGCAGACAAGACATAGATTTTCAGATAGGAAACTAGATCTTTGTAGCAATGCGGCGGCCTGCTATTAGCTGTCGGTTACAGTTCCTTTGCTGCTCAACAGCCCTGCTCACTTGCCCTAGAGACCCTCACCTCAAAGGGTTAACCATTTTCCTTACCGGTAGGGTCCTTGAACATGGCGCTAGCATCAGCGTTGGTGCACGTCAGTGACTTGATCATCACCGCCATTCTGGGGACCTTGTTCTTCGGGAGCTGCTTCAGCGCTGCCTGCAGAGGGAACAGACGGAGAACCATTGTCCATGGCAAGTCGGTGAGCTGAAGGGGCCCCTTGTACTGAAAGTCCTGAACTGGAAGTCAGAAGATCAGGAGCCAATTCCAGCCTCTGCCACAGACTCCCTTTATGGCCTTGGGCAGATTCCTTCCCTTCTCTACCCACATCTCATGGCTGCAACACAGGAGTCGTTTGGTTTGGTCTATGCAGACAGGAAGGTCTTGTGGCAGGGGCTGTCTCTCACTATGCACGTTCAGCACCCAACACAGTGGACCCCCACTCCTCCCCCTGGGACCTGGAGGTGTGACTAACACCAGTTAGCATGATAAATCCTTTGGGGACCAGGTGGAATTTAGGGCTGCAACTCTGACACTCCACCCTCATATAACAACCTCTGCCAAAGGCAGGGGGAGAGGCCTAGGATCATGGCATCCACCCTGTGCTGTCCAAGGCACCGGTGCTAAAAGCAGAGCTTGTATTTGGTCATGTTCCAAGAACCCACCATGGTGAGTCTTAAAACAAAAGTGTGGGAATCACTGCCGTCACACACTGTCGTCAGCCAGGAAAGTTCTGAGGTGCTTCTGCCCTCCCCTGCTGCTCCTGTGGCACAAAGGGAGCACAGGAGGAAAAGACTCTGCCATCGATTGCAACTTCTTGTCCTTTTGGAAAGGACATAGGCGGCCCTCAGGCTGAGATGAGTGGACACCCCTGGATCAAAGCTTGTTAGCAGCCTGCAGCTTCTATTGTCCATTCCATGCTACTTCGTGTGTACAAATGGATGGGAGGGTATTTTTACACCAGCTGGTGCATATGGCTAGCAGGTGTCCATTTGAATGATAAAGAGACTCCTGTTCATTTCAGTCACAGGCTACTTTGATCCTCTGATTAATCTGATCTGGGCCTAAATTATTTTCATTAGCCTCTCTCCTCCCACACAACTTCCACCTCTTAGCTTTAGAGCAGGTAAGATGGAATAATTCAGTCAGTCTCTAGCCACTTCTCATTGCATTCTAAACAAATGGGCCCAAGAGTCTGAGGGAGGCAGAATGAAGGGCCCTGGTACAGGTGATAAGTGATCCTGCTGGATATACAAGATCAAATAGCTTATTTCAAACAATGTGCCCGAAGGAAGATCAGAAATCGTCATAGGCATTTGTGGTTAGCCAAGCTGAATGGTGGGAGACAATTTCCTGCAGAGGCTGACTTCTGGATGACCATTCACTAGATAAAGGCACCTGTGCCTATTTGAACGTGGTCAACCATGCATAATCAGCTGGTTATAGCAGACATCTAGGGATATTAGGCGTCATTCAAACTGCTCTGGAGAGAAAAATGCTCTATGGGTGTCCATAAATAACGATTTTAAGACACTAATTTGTGCAGGGAGACAGTATTTCCCATGCATCTTAGCGGGACAGCCCTGAGACAATGGGATAGTATTTTATACTGGGATTTTAGGCTCTGCAGAGCACAGGACAGAGCTGCCTGGGGCAGCAGCAGGGACATTCCTGTGGTTTGTTAGTCTTAAAAGGTGCCACAGGACTTCTTGTTTGTTTTGCTGAAGTAGACTGACACAGCTACCCCTCTGGATCCTGTGGCTGGGAAAATGGAGCTGCTGAATATGCTTTCAACTGAACAACAGTTAAACTGAAACCAGGCTAACTTTGTGCCCCTGTGGTCAAGTGGTGTGGGCCAGCATTGTTCTCAGTTCAAGCTGCACTACATCGCTTTCACTGAACAGCACTGGCTGTCACCAGTGTCCTGGTGACAGATGGACACTGCCAGCTAACTGCTGCTTCGCACAAGTTACATCAGGTTCATCTCCCCTATGCAGAGGAAGATGCCGCAGGAGGGCTCCAAAAATGCAGCAGATGCTGGACCCAGTTCTATCACAGCATGAGTGGGGAAGCCAAAAATATCAGGTGATTAGAGATCAGGGCAAAAGTCTGATGCCAGTGCAGAGCAACACAGAGGAACTGAACTGAACTCGTCTTTCCAGGAAGTAGCCTTCACATTCAGCACATTCCTTACCTTCCTTAGCACCATGACCACGCTGTATGTCCTGAGGAAACAGGAGGGGTCTCTCTCATCCAACCGCAGCTCTGTTTTCATGGCAATCCAGGGGCCTTTTCCAAAGTCCTCTTCTATTGGCTGCTGGGAGCTTGGCACTTCCTGGAGTCACACAATCGATGGACAAGGTCACGATGTTTGGAATCAAAGTTTATCTTGTACTAGTGCCTCTAGACAAAGCCTTCATTCTAAGTAGAGCCCAGGGGAACAAGAGTGGACACTCACACCAAATCAGTGCTACCCATGAGCACTTTAAGACACCCCGACCACTTTTATTTGCACCAGGACCCCCATTATCCCAGATCTCAGCTTGGAAGGATTCAATTTCTAATCAGGAAGTGCCAATTTCACTGAACACAAACCAACCAAAAATATTTCCATAAAAAATAATCACAGTATAGAGATAAGCAATTAAGAAAAGTGCTGCTTTGGAATTGGTTGGAAGTCAGTGATTGGACTTTAGAATTGCCTACAATTAGCAATTAATAGTACAGACGGTACGATTTGTTGATTTAAGGATATTTACTTTGTATGTGTTGATGCGAGATGCTGACAATTTGCGTTAATGGCTTGTAAAGCTTTATCTTTTTTAATCTTAATGTCTAGTGTCAATAAATGTCAGAAACCCCTTCCCAGAATTTCCCATGACTAAAAATTTAAGTAGAACAAAAAGGACCAAATTCTGCCAAGCCTACCCATATCTGAGGTTTGAGCTACACGTTAAAGCTACACTGTCATACCTACACTGTTTAAAGATATGAAAAATCCAGCTCTGCTGACCTATCCCTGGCATAGATGCAACTTTACTGACAAAGCGTGCTTTTTGTCACCCTGGCTACCATCGTCCAGGAAAGTGGCGTTCCTCCACTGATGGACAAACTCCTTCCATTGGTGTAAGGCTGTGTCTGCACTACATGGTTATGCTAGCATAGCTATGGGGCTGTAGACTCTGTTGTGTAGAGACACCCTAGGTAAGATCTTAGCAGCAAACCCAGTTTGCTGGCCCAATATGGCTCAAGTTCTCCAATAAGCCCTAGAGGTTTGTAGTTTTATTTATAGTTGTGCCAACTGAGCCTGGACACCAGCCAGGATTACTCCCCGAGAAGATGGTTCCACAACCAACAGAGTTGCTCAAGGGGGCCAGAACTGGACCAAGCACTGGATGCTTCCCTGGATGGAACAAGCCAAGGCCGCTCCCTGGCAGAGGGCAGGTGAGAGGACCCATTCGTCTATACCAGCATTCTCAACCTAATTTATCATTACGGGGTGCACATGCAGCTCTTGGTGTGTTATGTGGGCAGAATCCACACAATACATGTACTACCTGTGTGGCCCTGAGAAGGTCACATGGGCAGCAGCTGTTTCCCAACTGCGTTGCAAGCTGCCAAGGGCTTGAGAACCGATGTATTTTCAGACTAACTTTTATGCTGTTTAATGGAGATGGCGAAGGCTGAAGGTCTCTGTTCCAAGGACACCCTTGAACTTTGAGAAGGGTTCTAATCCAGGTCTAAGCTATTTCATCTCACACATTCAGGTCTGTCAGAAGTGCCCAAAATACCATCACTCTGCAAAGAGGCCTGGGATGGATGGACGGTGCTCTGCCCCAAGGAATAAACAAATGGCCCATTAGCCTCCAGCTGGCCCAAATTGCCTTGTCACAGGGAAAACCAGCCTGTCTGCTCTGAGAAGCCCCTAGCAGAACATCTGATGGCAGCAGCTGGCACTGAGGAGTACAGATCACCAAAGAAACAGTATCAAGGGACCAGGGCCATGTGGTCTATTTGCTGCCCAGATCCCTGGATTGTTCTCATGCTTTTGGGTCTCCGAGTCCAACTGGCTTTGCTAAGGCTTATTCCAACCAACGTTTCCCAGGCAAATGAGACCCTGAGGATACTGCTTGATCAGGACCAGCTTTTGGAACATGCCTCATGCCATTGGTTGATGTAGCAGGAAAGAGCAGTGACATTTTGGAGTGTGGTGCCCAATTTAAGACTGTTTCTGCTACAGTTGTTTGGAATGGGAACGGGGAAATGGGTATTACCTCTGTCCGTAGCTTCGCCAATGCTCCATGAGCTGGAGTCTGAGGAGTGGAAATCAGGATTTCCTCCAGATTTTTCCCACCATGCTTAGGGGAGAGAGAGAAAAGCATCTGTTACTTACAAGTACAGCTTCTTGGCTGGATTAGGTATATGCTCAAGAAACCTCAGAGGCAATTAACACATTATACATCTCTCTTAGCAAGTCTCTGGGGCATCAAAAGCAATCCTTCAACAATAAAGGAAGGGGTTCTATCCGACTGCAACAAATATTATTTGAAGAATGACAGTCAGGGCTGGGTTGGGGCCTCTGCCACTGGGGTTAAGGGAGAGGCTGAGGGCCTAGCTCCCTGGCCGAGGAAGTTGATGCCACTTTCTGGCCAGTCAGGGGACACTTTTTGTCAGCTGGTCTAAGTGTGAAACTGGCCTCTGCTTTGATGCATGGTTGGTTAGAAGCAGCTTACTGTGGCTATGACAGCACAGGAGAGGGGATAAAACGGCAGTGGGGATAGGGAATTACCACAAGAAAAGGATAAGGCATTGATCACACTCTCACTCCCCCATGTAACCTGTTTGTGTGTGCACCTACAAGCACCTTATATAATAGCCAGGACTTCATAAGCCTCCTTTACAAGAGCCAAAAAATAACCTCCTACTGCAGACAGAGGACCAGGATGCAGGCTAGCATGGATACAAATCTTGACGATTCAGCTAACATGGGACTGAGATCTGAACACAGCTGTTCTCCATATTAGGCCAATCAAACTTTCACTCCTGCCCTGCTGAAGGACTGTTCCACAAAGACAGTCATGTCTACTCAGGTTTACTAAAAAGCTAGGGAGAATGTAGCCTGGACCATACACAGCTCAGTGCAGCTTGACTCTGAAAAGTGACTCTGACCGGCCCAGCAAGGTTCCATGGTTTTTGTCTCAAAGAGATGTTTTTTCCTAAATGCCAACTGGGCAGACCCCTCTGGGATCCCAGCCATGTGAGCTTCTTTCCTTCTTGCTCATCATCAGCAAAACCCTGCCATCAGTGACACCTGTGGAACGCCATACTCTTTCGCGAGGCAACTCTGTAATCTGGCTTTGCAACTGGAACACAGGCAGGATTTCCAAGCACCCAACACGCAGAGCTCTTTTGAAAATCTGGCCCTCTATTACCAGATTAGCTGGTGGTGTAAGAGCCACCACAGACTCCCACTCCCTCTCCCAGTGCTATGTCAACTCGGCAGAAATAAATAAAGCTTCTGTCCTCCACCCGTTGAGAAGCCCATTCCAGCACCCAGAACACACAAGAGCAACTGCTGAATAAGGTGGTGTCATTTTTTACATTTACAGGTCTGGGAGATCTCAACAGTCCTCTCCCGCAGCGGCCATAACCCAGACGTGCAATCTCACCCTAACACAACTGATCTGGAGAAGAAAAGTGACACAGGGTTTCTTTGCCCTATGAGGGCTCATGCTCAGACTAAATACAAGCCAGCACTCTACACTTCAGTGATCCCATGGGTTGTTACCCAGGGTAAGATACAAGTTTCTATAAATCTCACCCTTTAATCACTCTATTGATTACTCACAGGTCCTACTGACTGCAGTATAACCCCCTTTATACTGATCCCTGATCGGTCCCAGTAAGATAGTGACCCCAAAGCTGCATTCCTGCCTTCAGTATTGTCCAGAGACTTCAGATGAAATGTTCTGAATGGCAGGTATTCCTAGGGCAGGGGCTCGGTCTTTCCAGAGTCTATTGTACCCCCTTCAGGAATCTGATCCGTTTTCCGTATCCTCAGGTTTCTCCTCACATAAAAACAACTTGCTTACAAAATCAGACAAAAATACACCGGTGTCACAGTGCACTATTACTGAAAAATGGCTCACCTCATTTTTACCATACAATTATAAAATCAATTGGAATATAAAGATGTACTTACATCTCAGGTATAGTACATAGAGCAGTATAAACAAGTCACTGTCTGTAGGAACTCGTAGTTTGTACCAACTTTGCTAGTGCTTTTTGTGTAGCTTGTTGCAAAACTAGGCAAATATCTAGGTGATTTGACATATCCTCAGGGCCATGCATTGTGTGGTTAAGGATCACCGTTCTAGGACATCAATCATCATATCTAGGTACTACCACCCAGATCCTCCAAGGTCTATAGGCAGCTAATTCCCACTGAAATTGATGGACGTTAAGCACCTCTGAGGATCTGGCCCTACACAGCTGCCTCTCTGATCACCATGAAGATAGGAGGACATAGGAAATGCTCCCCATAACCCACATGCAGAAAGAAGTCCAGGGAAGCAACACCAAATCCTTGCTTGCTCTGTGGCCAGTAGAAAGTGGGTGCCGTGTGTGGATCATACCTGAAAAGGAGCACTTGGATTAGTTCAACCCCTGGATGTCTGTGTTTGAGCTGCCATCTCCCACTGAGATCTCAACCACTTCCTCTGCAATGTGTCTTACCTGATGAGGGAGAATCCCTGCAGGTCCTGGGAAGCGACGAGTTTTCATTTGTGAAGGGGCCCAGCCAGTGGCTGTGGGGGTCTTGTTGGCTGCTGTGACCAGCTGCACAAGGTGATTGGTGACCACCGGGGTCTGCAGAGTCCCAGCAGAGGCTGAATAGGGAGCCCTTGGGGTGGAAGTCAGTGAGTCCACACAAGTCATGGAAGTTCGCGGTCCTGCAGGGAACCTAAGAGATGGTCGCCAACTGCCACCTCTGGGTGTAGAACAGCCCTGACTGGGCATCTGTGGTGGCAGTGGGCTTGGATTGCCACTCCCTGGTGAGGTTAGGCTTTGAGCCTTTGAGCTGCTTTCTTCAGTTCCAGATTGACCCCGAGATGCCTGAAAAGGCCTTGAAGTGTGACACCTGGGAGCAGAGATGGTACCACAAGACACACCTGCAGCCATGCTGCTTTGTGGGACAGCATTCACCAGGGAGCTCATCAGAGCTACTTGGCTGGACAGCGAGGAAAAAGATCCAGCTGTGCTCGGCCTCAGCTTTAGTTTCAAAGCAGGGTCCACCTGCTGGAGTGGGGACAGATTCTGCATTCTCTCTCCCCCCATTGAGATGGCTTGAGTCCCCTCATGCTGCAGAGAGACAGAGCCACCTGGGTGAGGAGTTATCATTGGCTCTCCCACCCGGAGCTTTTTGAACACTGTCCCTGCATGGCTGCTCTTGTCCCTCCTGCACGGCTGAGGGGGCATCCCCTGCTCAGCCATGTCAGGCCCTGGTCCAGACTGATTGCCAGGAACATCCAGTTGCATGCAGGCTTCCAGGAACAGGTTGTTATCAAATTCATCATCACAGGGATCTTCTTGAAGGGGTGGCTGCCGGCTCACAAACTTAAACCCTGCTGCCGAGCTGCAGGTTGGCAGGCAGTCACTGCTGCGGCTTGAAGTGCGTAGAGCTGGAGTGGCAGACCTGGGGGCCACCTGACTCTTTAGAATTTGGAAGCCCACAGCTGGAGGATCCACAGTCTGATTATTCACTGGCCTCAGGGCAAGTGTTCTGCTGGAGGGACAATCGGCCCCAACTCTCAGTTTGGGAAGGTTCTGCAGCCCAAAGGCTGGGGACAGCGTGTTAGTACTGGGAAGAGCAGGTAGGTGGGACTCACAGGCTGGCATCACAGAGCTGCCTGGGTCTCTCAGTCCAGAGGAGAAAGGCTTCAAGAATCTGGAGTTCACAGGGACTGCATCCGAGAACTGGTTCTCTGCATCCTCCACGGCCGACAGGAAGTCCTGCAAAAGCAGACAAGGCACCACAAAGATCAAGCTTTCTTTATATGGGATGCTCCAATGTAACTAACCTGGACCTTTAAGTTAAGAACCCAATACAGCTACAAAGGTCCTTAGATCAGAAATTTGCTTTGATCAGGATCGTAAAACTGATGGACACAAGGACCAAAGCCTGTAGAGATAGTGGCCATTTTCACAGGCACTTCATTTGAAGGCCTGTTTTCTCTTTACATCTTTGAGAGCTGGGTGGGACATTTTGACAGCATTTTCCTTGGTAAGTGTTGGTGTCATTAACAGGCAAGGAGGTTTCTTATTTACCAATGAAGAGTAAATCTACACAGCCGTTACTTCAGCTCAGTTAGGGGACAAAGGTCCCATCCACACTACCTCTTGCAAGTGAGTCCCTGGACTTAATTATAGGGGTAGCATGAATGGAGGCTGAGCTAAAATTGGGGCAGGGAGGGGGAGAAGGGGGATGCAGGACTCTCAGGCAGTGTAAATGGCTGTCATGCCATTCAGGAGCCAGCCCTCTGACACATTAGCCAGTGAAACAAGAATCCTTCTCCACCCTTGTTTGCTGGTTGTCTCCTAGCCCGCCGCAGTTCATAATCCTTTCCTCACCTCGTCTTCAAGCTCCCCTTCTCCAGCAAACAGCTTCTGCAGCCTGCAAGCCTGGGAAGAGAGCAAGAGAGACAGCAGTCAGTGGGCAATCCATTCTGCCCAGGGTTGCCACCATCCGTAATTTACAGTAAAAAAAAGTACAATTTCAATACTGTCAGTAAATGAAAATATTCGTAAAACTGGGTAGAAATAAACCATATTGTATTTTGACATTGATTGTCATTGTTCAGAATCACTTCTTGCATCACAGAACTACACTGATGGGTACTTTCTCCTTTCTATGGCTATGTCTCCACTAGAAAAGTTAAGTCGACTTTGTTAAGTCACTTTAATAAGGTCGACTTTTTATTAAGTTGACAGCTTTTATAGTGTAGTTAATAAGGTCAATTTAGGCACTAATCCCAATCCACAATGGCTTTTAGTCAATTTAAGTAATCCATTTAAGGCTTAAATCGACCTAAAACAAGGCATTATTAAGTCGAGTTAAGGAAATGCTTAAGTCGACCTAATAAAAGCCCAGTGTGGACGTGGCTTTGTTTAGGTCAATTTAAGCCTCCTTAAATTGACCTAAATTGCCAGTGTAGACACACCCTAGGATTGCAGGGGCCCAAGGAACCCAAGCGATCCATGATCTGCAGCTAGGACAGTTGTGTGACTCCGAGCTCCTGTGTGCAGGCATCGGGGGAGGGCAGGGCCGGCTGTCGGCGGCGAGGAGGGCAGGGCCGGGCCGGCTTCTGGGACCTCCCTGGATGGGCTTTGGGCTTTTCAGTGACGGGGTCAGTAAAACGCAGCTTCAGCTCGTGTCCGTGAACACGGAGGTGGGGCCTGCAGCTGCCCCCACACACCCGCCCGGGGCGCCCGGTCTCCGCGCTGCGGTTACAGCCCAGCTCGCAGGGCTTTGCACAGCCACGGCGGGATCGCAGCCCTGCCTGGCCACCCAGGGAGCGGAGCACAGGGCGCTCCCCAGACCCCAGCGCCTTCCCCGGGGAACCAGCCCCCCGGGCGCTCCCGTGGCGGTTGGGGGGCTTGGCCGGGCCTTCACCCCGTTGCGGGGGGGGTGTTACCATGGCAACAGCGCAGAGTCCAGCCCAGGAACCCGGCGGCCCAAGAAACCCTCGCAGCGCCCAAAGGGCCCGGAACTGGGGCCACCTCCCCTTTAAAGGGCGGGCTGGTCGGAGCCGGCGGCCGCGTCACTGCCGTCTTAAAGGGGATGTTCGGGGAGCCGCTAACCCCCGGCCTCCGACTAGCGCTGGAGTCGGGGGTGGGGCAGGGAGGTAAAGCGGGTTAGCGGACGTCATCCGTCTGTCCATCAATCCATCCACCATCCGTCTGTCCACGCACCCACCCACCCACTCGTCTGTCAGTCCATGCACCCGTCCCATCTATCTCTCCACTCATTCACCCATCTGTCCACATGTCCATCATCCCCAGCAGTCTGTCCATCTGCCCATCCACCCACCAGTCCACTCGCCCTCTCACTCACCAGTCCATCTGTCTGTCCATCCATCCTTTCACCCACCAGTCCGTCTGCTCACCCATCTACCCACCAATCTGTCGGTCCTTCCACCGACCAGTCAATCTATATGTCTATCCATCCACCTGTCCATCTGTCCATCCAGCCAGCCACCCATATGTCTGTCCATCCACCTGCCTCATCTGTACATCAACTCATTCACCCATCTGTCCATGTGTCCACCATCCACCCACCAGTCCATCTACCCACCAGTCTGTCCGTCCTTCCACCCACCAGTCAATCTGTCTGCCTATCCATCCACCTGTCCACCTGTCCTTTCACCCACCTGTTGGTCCATCTGCCCACACATCCACCCACCAGTCCTTCCATTCTTTCACACACCAGTCAGTCTGTCCACCCATCCACCCCTTAGTCTGTCCATCCTTCTATCCACCTGTGCATCTCTCTGCCCTTACCTGTCCATGCATGTGTCCAAGAGTGCCTAGAGAGCAAGTATGAAAAATCAGGATGGGAATGAGGGCTTATGGCTGCCTGTATAAGACAAAACCCTGATATTAGGCTGTCCCTATAAAACTGGGATATCTGGTCACTGTAATGTGTCCACACTCATCCCTCTGTGTTAACACCCATCCAAGTACCCCACCGTCCATGGCTATGTCTACACTTGTTAATTTAGGTCGACTTTAGCTAAGTCGACTTAGAATGTCCACACCTAAGTTTTAAGTCGACTTAGGGGGGAACTTACAAAGTCAACCTAGAGTGTACACACTGGACGCTTAGGTCGACTTCTAGGGGCTAGGTGGACCTAGGAGAGGTCCACAGTGGCAGGGGGGGCACCCCTTGCCAAGTGCCAGGGGGCTCAGCCTTTCCCCCATTGTACCTGGGTACAATGGGGCAAAGGGGGACAGGGACCCTGGCAGGGCATAGGGGCAGGGTGAGCAGGGCTCTGCCCTGCCCTGTGGGGGGGGCATGCCAGGCTCCCCCTGTGCCAGCCACCCTGGCAGGGAGGGCAGTGGGGAAGTCCTGGAGAGCCCTAAGTCGATTTAGAGTCGACTTTAGGGTACTCCACGTCTACACTGGCTTAAGTCGACTTTAGAAAGTCAACTTAAGCAGAAAGTCGACTTAAAAGTAGAATTAACAAAGTCGACTTAATTTTTCCTTAAGTTGACTTAAGCAGCTGCTTAAGTCGACTTAAGTAAAGTGTAGTGTAGACACAGAGTAAATTAAGTTGACTTAAGCAAGCTTAAGTCGACTTAATTTACAAGTGTAGATGCACCCCATGTGTTCACCCGTCCATGCACCAGTTTGTCCATCTGCCCATCCACCTACCAGTCCATCTGTCCTTCTACCCAGCTTGTCCCTTTCTATGTGTGCCTGTTCATCCATCTAGTCATCCATCCACACAGTGGTCAGTCTTCTCATCTCTCTGTCCTTCTGTTGGTAAATCAGAGGGTGGCTTATGAAGTTCTACAATGCAGCCCAGCAGCTGTCTTCATAATTAAAGTGGAGAATGGCACTGCTAGAGTGAAGGTTAAGATTGAGCCCTGTTTACTGTTTAACAGCCGATTTTTCCAAGTGCTCTAAAATCCACATGCTCCCCAACCTCTCCCGTGTGATACGAATTGACTGATGGCTGCCAGCATCCAACATGTAGTGAATATCCGGCCACTTATCTTAGCGCCTAAAAAGGCTGCTGAGCACTCTGGAAAAATCTGCTGTGGTTTGAGGGTGCTGCACTGAGAATGTGCAAACTCCACTCCAGAGTGCGAGTCTCTGCCAGCAAGTGCAGCCTTCACTCACCATGATGTTATAAATCAGGCACGAGTCTGTGGAATTTTTCTTGGGACTGTCCAGTGCTCCAGAACGGAAAACTCCAGAGCTGAGGGGGAGGTTTTGGCCCATGCAGGGATATTGACAGTGCCAGGACTGCAATTCTTGCCCAGTTGGATGCTTGCTTTTCATTCCTGTGTGGGGTTAGATCTGCCTTTAGCTGGGCCATACGGGAAAAGGGTGTGTTGTTCCTCCATGCTGCACTGAATCTTTCCTTTCCAGCTGTGACAGGCTGGCATGGGCTGAGTAGAGGAGTCTATAAATAGTTGTACAGGAATAGCTGCTGTCTAGGCTCCAGTGAGCCAAACTAGCCACTAGAGGGGGACTGCAGCTCATTCAAGACAAACGGGAACAGGTTGGTTGGTGGGGACGTCCCCCTTGGGATTAGCAAATTGTAAACTGTAGCACATCACTGCAGGGAAATGGAGGCACCTGCTCCAAAGAAGGTGCCATTTGGCTCCACATTTTATTTCTTCAAGGTAGTTCAAAAGACAGATTGTGTTTTTGCTGTGTAGTGGCAGGGTCTTGGGGGGGGGGGAGGGCTTCACCTGATCCTACCCAGTAGCTATGGATCCCCCTTCCCATTTGAGAGGGGTTCACGGTTCTGAGTCCTCTAAATATTTAAACTCCCTTTGGTTTCAATGGGATTTTGTCCTGAACCTGCTTTGCTGCTTTTGAACATGCCACTATATGCTTCTCTGGGTCTTTAGGTGCCTAAGCATCTCTGAAAATCTGGCACTAAGTTTCTTCTGAGTCAATGAGGGGCTTTGGAAAATTTTTATTCCAGGCCTTATGAATTCCAAACTCCAGTCTTACCATCCCACTTGGCATCTCTTTTATTACCAGTAATATAAGCAGGTAAGGCAATTGATAAAGAATTCAATTAATGCCCATCAGTTCAAGAGCTTTCTGTGGTATGTCTACACTCCAGTGGCACGCTGATGACCCAGCAAACATGTTACTGATGGATGGGACTTTTCCATCCATAGGAGTTCGTCCATTCTTCCATCAACCAAGCTGTATCTGCATAGGGGTTAGCTCAACCTAACTACAGCACTCAGGGCGTAACATTTTTCATGGCCCCAAGAGATCAGCTATCGTCATCTAATTTTTAAGTGTGGACCAAGCATAGCACATCTGCACCAGCCCACTGAAGTTGGCTGAGTTGAAGGGCGACAGCTGAAGACAGTATGTTGCAGCTTTGTTGCCTGTCTGAAGCTAATACTGTACAGTCAGTAGGCACAACTGGGAGCCAAATAACATCTGAGGTCTTTTGCCTCTTTCTTTGTCTTGAGCTTCAGATGGAGGAGACCGGAATGAATGGGAAGGCAATAGGGCAAAGGCAGGACTGATGAGGCCGAAGAATTATCAGAAAATGTGGAGAACCACGGATCAGGCTGATGTTAATAAATCAGCTGTCGCAAGCAGCCAACCAGGCTTAGAAAATACTCATTGCTTTTGCTGTTTGCTAAAGAAAAGACATTCGTAAAACAGGTTAGTCACCGATCTTTAAAAGGCAGCAGCTGCTACCACCAACTGCAGCCTGCAGTGCAGAGTTAAATATCAAAGGGAATTCAGGAATACTTGGCACTTTCTTTGCTCCCCCCCCCTCATTTTAGCTTTTCACTGAAGTCGTGTTCGTGTGTCTTCTAAAAATGAGGCTAATAACACATCCGTTCAGCCCACGCCCAAAATCCATTCAGCTTAGGCATTTTTTTTTCTTATGACACCAGGCTGGTCTTTATTTTACTAATGGAGTTTAAATGCAAAAAAGCAGCACAGATGCCTAGGGCTAGACTGAGCTATTAGACTCAGACTGGAGGATGGGATTGTCCCACCCCTGGAACAACCCTGGGAAGGAACTGTAGCAAGGAAACAGTTCCTCCCAGAGGTCCCCATTACAAGAGGGGGTGGATGGAAGGAGAGATTGTCATTCCATCCCTTTGCAGGATGTGGCTCTCCCAGCGTCAATCAAAGGCAGCCATAAGTGGATGAAGAAGGGGAACCTTGACTCCCCTCTGTTCTCCTGCAGGGCCACATTAGGGCTAGGGCAAACTAGCCTGAGGGAATTCAGTGATAAAACAGCAAATGGTGACCCATGCCATAAAATCTCCCACCAATGTGGTGGTGTTAGGGGAGAGTGGTCAAAGCAGAGGCCCTGAGTCAGTACCCAGATTTTCAGAATGTCCCCGCCGTGCATGGGGTAGATGCTGGAGGTTGAACTTATTTGAAAATCCAGCTTCGGCACCGAGCCCTTGAGGTCCAAGGAAGCAAATGAACAGCCGGAAGAGGATTGGAACTTGAGTCCTTAGCCCTCCTCAGAATCTGGAGGAGTTCTGAGTGAAGTTCCAGGGGGGAGCTGTGTTAGTGTAGTTCAGCAAAACGAACAAGGAGTCCTGTGGCACTTTTAAAGACCAACAAATTTATTTATCGCAAGAGCTTCCATGGGTAGAATCCCAAAAGCATCTGATAAAGTGGGATTCTGCCCACGAAAGCTCATGCAATAAATACATTCGTTAAGTTTTTAAAAGTACCACAGAACTTCTTGTTTCTTTCTGTGTAAAGTGTCTCTTTGTCCAGCCCACTCTCTCTGCAGGGATGGAGTAAATAAAGCCACGGAAGAAAGTCTTGGAAGTGGGTTTATAAAGAATGGACCAGATCTTCAACTGGTGTCAATCGGGATAGTTCTGTGCACTTTAATTCTAGGCTGCTTTGCCCCTGCTGGGAATCTGCTCCGTTGACTCCCATGGAGCCAGACTGACATACCAGACTGTTTAGAACCATCCATGGCTGAGCCCCTGGCTCTGGGGCAGGCCTGGGGGCCAAAGCTGGCTTTAAACTAGACATAATGACTGTATCTGCCATAAAGGGGTTGCAGGCCAGCGATGGAGTAGGTCCTGTAGTTTCCATGGAGCTGAACGCTTCAGCAGCTGATCCAAGGATTCCACTGAAGTCACCAGAAAGGTTCTCATTGACCATGATGGAAACGGCCGAGAGCCCTTGGGGCTTTGCAGGTCGTAGAAAAACTCCCAATTACTTCAGCTGGCACCGGCTCATGTATGCTGAGGTCATTCTCCTTCCATTTGGATGCTGGAGCATTTCTTCCCCTCACTGATACTTACAGCTTATTTGGTTCATGTAATTCCATCGACGTAAGTGCCTGGGTATTCTACCTGCAATCCCTTCCCATGGTGAGTCCAGGAATCAAATCCCCACCACGCCACTTCTTCCTCCAGCCATTTGTCTTTTATGATTTCTTTCTGGGAGCAAGATGATGTCACTTGGAAATATAAGTCAAAAGGGAAATTCTGAAGGGCCTTCCTGTTTCTTTTATTATTCAGTGTAATGAATTCTCCATTCTCAAAGAGGTGACTAATATTTCAGGCCACTTTTCTATTAAGCTGATTTCCTAGCTAGGCAAAGCACAAATGTGAAGTTGAGGAATCAGGATAATTGGAGTCACTTCTTATTCCCCTTCCCTTTGTTGTTCAGGTCCGTAGCCCAAGTGATAGCATTCAGGGATGACATATAAAGCTTGGATTTTCCAAGGAGCCTACAGGGGGGTTCGGTGCTGTGCTCCCGTTGACTTTCAGTCTGATTTGAGCATTTAACTCCCTTGTGAGTCTTTGAAAATCCCAGCATGGTTTTATATTCCTTGCATTCAACCAATGCAAGATTTACAGTGGTAGGCAGTATAGTCCAGTGGTTAGAGCACCAATTTGCAAGCTGTGGGTTCAATACCCAGCACTGCCCCAAACTGCCTGGGTCCCTTGGGCTACTCACTTAGCACCTAGAGGGTACATATACACTGCAAAATAAATAAATGAATAAATAAATAAATAAATAACCCAACGTCAGCAAGTTTCAGAGCCCAGCTCAACTGACTTGGCCTCATGCTCGGGGCTAAAAATAGCAGTGCAGATGTTCCTGCTCAGGCTGGAGCCTGGGCTCTGAGACCAACCCTCCCACCAGGTTTCACCACACAAGCTCCAGCAGTAATGTCTATATTGCTAGTTTTTGCTCTGGAGCATGAGGGTCCCAAGTCCCAATTATTTGACCCAGGCTCTGCGACATGTTGCTGCCAGGTTTGTTTGGGGTATTTTTTGCAGCATAGATGTAATCTGCGCTCGGTTCCCCACCTGCAAAATGTGGATAATAGCAGTGCCCTGGCTTGCAGTGGGAGTGTTAGTATGAATCCCTTCAAGATTGCGAGGTGCTCAGATACTACTGTAATGGGGGACAGATAAGTACCTAAGATGGACAAAAAAACAAAAGTCCTGTGACACTTTTAAAGACTAACAGATTTGTTTATTGCCTGAGCTTTCATGGGAGAAAATCCCACTTCGATCCCAGGAAAGTTCATGCGAAAAATAAATATGTTAGTCTTTAAAAGTGCCACAGGACTCTGTCGTTTTTCTGCAATAGACTAACACGGCTCCCCCTTTGGAACCTAAGATGGACAGAATCTCTTTCCCCATCGGATTCCAATGGGAACACTGTTTTCTGTTATTCCAAGCTGCAGTTGTAACATGCTGGCTAGTTGAACACTCTGGCGATTGGTCTACAGAGAATAATAGCCTACTACCTGCAGCTCCTGGAGATACTCCTGTAGCTCAGCCCATGCTCACTCAGGACTAGATTCAGTGCTCAGTACCCACAACTGGGGTCCAATTATGGGTGCCAAGCTCTTGAAAATTCTGGCACTAGCCCTGACAGTTGTGATTTCCCTACCTGCTCAGCTGGTGAGGAAGGACTTCTTACAATCAGCCTTTGGTCACATTGTGGGCACTTTACCCTGGAAACAGGGCACTGAAGTCCCCGGGGAGAGAATTGTGGAATGGGAGGTTCTGTTTTGGTGAGGTTTTGTTGTTTAAGTGTTTGTGTTTATGTCACGGCAGGCTGGTCCAAGCAGCGCTTCTGGGACTTGGAGTGGAAGGTGGGGCGTTTGGGCTGGTCAATAGCTACTGGGGGAGTCTGTTCCATGGGCTGGACTGGTGCCTGGAGGAAGCACGACCTTCTGCTCACAGAACCTTTACCTGGTGGTAGAAGATTTCACTGGGCTGGAGGCTGAGCTGTCAGCTGTGGTCACCATCCTGGAAATCTGGGCTCTCTTAAATTTGCTGGTTCCAGAGCAGGTCATTAAACACCTTGAAGGTCAGGACCGTGACCTTGAACCAGCCTTGCCATTCAAAGGGAAGCCAGCAGAGAGTGGAGGACAGCTTTGATGGGTATGTGGTGGCTGGGCATTTCCCGTCTTTAACAGAGCAAAGCAAAGACATCAGCCTCCTCCCGAGGCCCCTCATCCCCATTTTGGCTCCCAGATCATGACTGCTGTGACAGCCCTTTGCAGCAGCAAATTACAAGAAAAGAACCGGGAGTTAGTCAACTTTCCTCAAGACCTGACAGTAATTACAGAGGCCTTGGAGTTCCCATCCCAGCTACTCCCAGATCCCTACTGCCCCGAAGTTTCCTGCCATCCTCCCTGCTCGTCTCTGGATCCTGCCTGGGAATTCTCATCACTGCTTGGGAAATATGGCATCTCCCTTTGCCAAGCCAACACTGCCGCAGACTCCACTCCTTTAGCTCCTCCTTCACTTTCCTGACTCACAGGTGCACTGGTGGACAGAAAGTGCAGGGGGCCAGCAGACAAGCTTAATGTCGGTGCAGGGTGGGGGACTGGGCTCCAATGACTAATGCAGCTGTCTGGGGCATAGGAAGTGAATGTTGGTTTGGTATGGGGTGTGTGTGTATGGAGGCAGCAGGGAGATGTTGTGCTTGGAAGGATCTTATTTTCCCTGCACCTTTATTTTCTTCCTGTCAGTTTCTTCAGCAATCTCTGCATTGCGTGGGGTTAGATGATTCCACTCATCCTGAGGGGACTGACGTTGGATTCCGCTAGTCCTTGGGAACAGTTCATGAATGACTCACTCACCTGATACTCGCTTGTGATTCATCCCTCTGCTGGGGTTTGGAAAGCAGCCCCCTCCCCTACACTCCCGCACAGGACGGTAAATACATCAGGCAGGCTCAGGTCTCACACAAAACAGGGCTGTAATCTGCTTCTCTCCTCCCTCAGTTCTTGAGCTTAACCCTTTGCAGACCTTGCTTCCAAAGAGGTAACGATGCATTTCTTGCACTCTGTGGAGCTGCAGGCTGCATTATTCACACTCCACAGCATAGAGCCCCCGCCCCCCTTGGGGAGTGGGGGATTTGTTTCTGCATCAGTACAAAGCTCCCTGGCCTGATTTTCTAACACCCTGCACCTTGTGCAGTATTTTTGATCATTGCAAAGTGCATGCAGATTGTTCCTGCCACGGCAGTGCATTACATCTGGTTCACATTGCATTAGGCGCAAGACAGAATGGAAGATGAGGCTGCCAGGCTGCATCAAGACCAGACTTGTGCTGGTTAGCAGTACTAGTACAAACCCAACTAAATCATCCCAGCCAGGGCTTTGTCAAGCTGGGCCTTAAAAAGATTCGATTCTGGTTCTGGGCATCAAAGCCAGAACAGGGTGGAGGGAAGACTTCTTAGTTCTGAGTTATTATAGAGAATTCTTTCTTGGGTGTCTGACTGATGAGTCTTGCCCACATGCTCGGGGTTTAACTGATTGCCATATTGGGGTTGGGAAGGAATTTTTCCCTGGACAGATTGGCAAAGTTTCTGTGGCTTTTCACCTTCCTCTGTAGCATGGAGCATGACTCAATTGCTGGTGGATTCTTTGTACCTTAACATCTTTAAATCGTGATTTGAGGACTTTAATAACTCATTTACAGGTTAGAGGTTTATTACAGGAGTGGGCAGGTGAGGTTCTGTGGCCTGTATTGTTCAGGAGGTCAGAATAGAGGATCATATTGGTCCCTTCTGATCTTAGAGTTTATAAGAGGCTGAAGGATCTGGGTTTGTTTAGCCTGCAGAAGAGAAGAGAACGAGGGGGGATTTGATAGCAGCCTTTAACTACTTGAAACGGGGTTCCAGGGAGGATGGAACTAGGCTGTTCTCAGTGGTAGCAGATGACAGAACTAGGAGCAATGGTCTCAAGTTGAAGTGGGGGGAAACCATTTTTCCTAATAGCCAACCTAGACCTTCCCCACTGCAACTTGAGACTGTTGCTCTTAGCTCTGTTATCTGCTACCACTGAGAACAGCCTAGTTCCATTCACCTTTCCAACCCTAATATTCTATGATTCTATGATTCATCCCTGGTGCACAGTGCTGTAATTCCCATCACCTTTACTGCAGGACTCCGTATTCCGCCCTACTGTCAAACACCTGCTAGAGCTCCTCTGAAGTGACTGGCACTGGAGACGGGATGCCAGACTATGGAGTTCTGTTTTGATCGAATGCAGCCATTCCTAAGAGCCTACCGATCTCCTTCCATGGATGCCCTGTTTTGCATCCCCAGCAAATACAGGGTTAGAAAGTGAAGCTGTGGGTCACTGCTATGCTAAAGGAATAAGACCAGGAGCCAGGGTAAAGATGAAGAAGATCCTAGCAAATGCTGTTTTGCTATCGAGACCTGCTTCTATCTTTGCACTTATGGCCCAAGGAATGCAGCTGTTACCATATGGCTCCTCCCAGATTGGATGGACTCCTTCCACATTTCTTCAGGCCACACCCTTCCGCCCTTTGCAGAGAATGGATCTTATCCCGTTCCCATGGAAATCATCTGGAAGAATCCCATTGACTTCAGTGGTGTCAGATCTGTGTTATAAGTTGGTCTGGGAACAGGAGATCAGATAGGAAGATTTAGCTGTGCATGGAGTCTGAAGACAAGCTGGGACATCGCTACATTTTTTGGCTTGCAAGCCTCAGGAGGTGATGTCCTTATATTTTCTGAGGGCTTTAATCTTTTCTGCATCATTTTACTCCAATGGGCACCTGCGCCCCCATGGTCTTCAGGGCTGACATTGGCTGAGCCCGCAGTGCTAGCAAGGCAGATTTGGTGTCATTACTATAGGTATTTGTGGAGAGTTTCCCATGTAGACCCTAAGCCAGGAAATATGCCAGAGAGATTGACTTTACATAGCTAGCGTTTCCAAAAGAGCTTAAGGGAGTTAGACACCTATTGAAAATCAATGGGATTTGGGCCCGTAGCCTTTTAGAAAATTCCATAGAATATATTTTCAAGTGGGGTTTCTCCAACCTGACAAAGCAGGCAGAAAGCAAAGCTACCTGGGGTTTTCACAGTGAATGGAGAATGTCATGTGTAGTATGGTCACTGGAAAGGGGCCAAGTGGTTGATATTTTCCCGAACAGATCTCTGAAACATTTGAGAACCACCTGCCTCCACCAGCGTCTGATTTGCAGCCTGTCCCTAGCAACTTCACCTCACAGGCCTCTGGCTCCTCATCCTTTCTCACTGCCTCTCACCTGCAGCCTCTTCTGGCTGTGAGCCTGGAGGAGCAAGCATTTGGCCCAGTGTCATAGAGTTCGAAGCCAAAAGGGGCCACCAGATCATCTTGTCTGACCTCCCACCATTACAGGCCACTGGCATGTGGAACTCAGTTGGCAAGTGACCTGCAGTCCATGCTGCAACAGAAGGTGAAACCGTGTTCCTGTGTCCCTTGCTATGGCTCAGGGCTTGCTGTGCCCAACCACCCATGGCAAGTTGGGGGCTGGAGAAACCCACCAGGAGAATGAAGATCTGAAAAACAGGGACAAATCTTTGGCTGAAACCATGGGCTAACAGAGTACGTCTTTGAGCACTGTGCAGCTTCTTCAGCCAGGCCCTTGATAGGTCAGATTTTCAGAGGAGCTCAAGACCAGACTTCCACAGCTCCAGCATCTAGCTGCTGATTTGACATAGCTGCCTTTGGATTAAATAGGGATCTCGGGTTTTTTTCTCATTTTAACAGGTGATTTGACCTCACCTCCCTCTATATGTTGTTCTCCACTATTTGAATCTGAACAACAGTTTCGATTTGCTGTAATAGTCTGATCTGATCCTATAATTTCCACTCCCCTGCATTTATTTTCCTCCCATTCTGTAAGTTCCCCATCTTCAAGTGTCTGAAGAAGTGGGATTTTCTCCCATGAAAGCTCATGTGATAAGTACATTTCTTAGTCTTTAAAAGTGCCACAGGACTCCTTGTTTGTTTGTCTGAGACAGTCCAGCAAATCTACAGCAGAGACGAGACTGATGCTTCAGGAGTTCCCAGCCTTGTGTTCAGACCACTAGGCAACAGTGCTGCCACAGTACTTTGTTCTCCAATGGGGTTGAAGACCTGAGTGTTCAGGATATAGAGAGCCAAGGAGCCATTGCTGTCTCTGAAGAATCAGAGCATGATCCTTTCCCTGCTAGAGAAGACAAGCTGGGTCCTCCTTGGTGAAGCAGGCATAGGGAGCTGTTTTCAAGACTCCCTGATTCTCCTCCTAGCTCCAATGTAGTGTCACCCTGAGGCTGGTCTAACCTGTCCCAATAAGCAACAGTCCCCAAGAGACCATCCACCAGAACAGCATAGCCAGAGCACAGCATGTTCTGGCTGCTGCTCTTCTCCACTCCCAGTGCTGATCCATAACCCTAGCCCCACAATAATCTCTACGTGAACAGACGCAAGTTGCGGGATCAGGGCCTGTGTTACTAATGCATGAGACTGTAGGTAATTAAAAGCAAGTGAATTTTCCAAACCCAAGTTGTCTGATGTTCTTTATGCGCGGTGTTTACCTGACTCATTTCTTGCACCCTGCACCATGATGGCTTTCAGAATGGGAATACAGTTTCACTTTCGCTAAGACACTTTCATTTTCAGGTTCTCAGGGCTGCAGTTGTTGTTTGTCAGACACTCATTTGTTTCAAAGCAGCTGTACTATTGTACTGGTTGTACTATTTTTTGTTTGTTTGTTTGTTTTTTAATTGTGGAAGCATTGGTTTTAGCTAGTTTGCTTCTGACAACACTTAAATAAGGAGCTAAGTTCCAGTTGGAACCATTCCTATGTATTAAGTTGACTTCAACTGGACTGTGCCGATGCACAAAGTTAAGCAAGTGTGTGCAGGGTTGGGGCCCAGAACTGTCACGTTTTCGTCTCATTTTGCAAGGGTGACACTGGGCTCTGTTCTCTGGAGTGAGTGCATGTGGGAGTGTATAAATGGCATCTTGGGAATCACTGGGGAAAAAAGACAAATGTATGAAAAGAAGTCAGGCCTCATTCAAGGTGGTTTAAAGAAGCATTAATTAGTGCATAAAGAATGTGGTACAAATTCTCTTCTCTTTCTGGAATTGCACCTGACCTCGGTCTGGATTTGCTTTGGTGTAAGTAAGATACTCTCTTGTTTCATGTATCCTAGGGCTGGGAGTGCTGCCTTATAGTTAAGGTTGCCTACCACTTTCCATTATGAGTCCTGTTCTCATTTGCTTACAATTTTGTCAAACTCTAACCATTGAGGCAGATGTTTTCCATGCCTGGTATCGACCTCAGGCTGCATTTTTCTGGAAACTTTCACCTGAAATAGTTCAGCCACTTCACTGAGGGGAAAACAAACGGCTTTACTCATGTTAAAAAAGACCTACAACCATTTCTTCAAGAAGCTTTAGTGTCCCCATGCCTTGGAGCATGGATTTTAAAACTGGGCAGGAGGGTCAGACTGGATTCAGGGCTGTGCCTTTCTATGAAAATGTCCCCAAATCTGGCTGTGTTATAAGCCTCTGCAAAAATGTAAATTTGCATGTGCTCAGTAGCGACTTGTTGGAGTTCAGCAGATAAATTCTCCAAAGATGCCACCTGCAGTGAGCATGCTCCTTCCCCCTTACAATTCCTTTGTGTGTGCAACCCAAGCCAGTTGGGGTCAAGCAGGATTTTCCCTTGCAATTGCTGTGTCTGGCTGCCAGGGGTTGCTGTGGCGCCAGGCACAGGAACTAGAACAGGGATTGGGGCTTCCCACCTGCTGCAGCCCAGAAGAGAATGAGGGAGGGGAAGGCTAATTGGGATGCCTGGGGCTGAGAATGCTGTGTGTGGAAAGGAGTTGCAGGAGCAGAGGGGAGGAGGAGGATAAGGGTGCGGAGGAGGTGACAGAAGCAGGGCTTGAGAGTAGCTAGAAAGAGGGGGAGTGAGACATTGCCAAATGGTCTAAACTGCTAGAGCATGCTCCATCCCATACCCTACAAGTGAACTCACAAGTCCTGAGTCTCCACAGTCCTCTGTGGTCAGTAGGAAACTGCGAAACACCCCCAGCCCAAAGTATCTCTAACTGGCTACCCAAACTGAGCAGATGCATTTGCTGGAGTCACTCTGTGCCTCAGTTTCCAATCTGTCCAATGAGGATGGCCGACCTCTCCTGGGGCCTGTGGAGGAAGCTAAAGTCATTAGGACCTGTGGCACACTTCATGCAGAGAAGCACCCAAGAGGAACCTAGCCAGAGGGTGGTGTGTGTGCCTGGGGTGGCAGATGGAAATAATGGAGGGGCAGAGCAGAGGCGCAGAGGGGGGTGATGGTTGGAAAGATGAACATCTCCCACCCTGCATGGGCTGATTTGGGGGGCTTGATTGTGCCACTTCAGCGTTGCTGCTCTGGTGGCATCTGTAGGGCAGGCCCGAAGCTTGGGGGCTCCGGCGCTGGAAATCACAGATAGACAGTCTGTCTGTCTAGCTGTCCCCCATCTTCCGCTCGCCCTTTAAGACAGTGAGGATGACGCGCCTTCCTTCTTAGAGGCCCCGCCTCACGGGGACCGGGCATGGGGGGAAGGACTGGAGGAGGAGAATGGAAGGGGGGGAGGCTATTTTTAGCCCAGGGTTCCGTCACGTGACGGTGAGTGACGTCACCCAATGTTGTTGTTGGTGGTGGGGAGAGGGCGCTGGGCAGAGCCAGCTGCAAAGATGGAGGAGCGCCGGAGGAGGAGGAGGAGGTGGTGGTGGTAAGGAAGAAGGAGCGGGGCAGAGCCAGGGAAGGGAGGGGGCGCCAAGTCAGGCTGGGCCCAGCAGCCCCCCCACACCCCGTGCAGCAGCAGCGGCGGCGGAGCTGCAGGTAAGAGAGGGGCCCAGCCCCCCGGCGGGTGCAGGGCGAGCTCCTGCACCAAGGAGAAGGGGCAGCCGACCCGGCGGGTGCATGCATTGCTTCTGGCCGCGCGGAGGGGTGCAGGGTGCGCCCCTCCAATGCAGCCCCCCATTTCCACCTGCGGAAGGCGGAGCGGGGTCTCCTGTCCCAGGTGACCTGGCTGTCCGCGCTCAGAGGAGGGTGGCTAGGAGCTGTGGGGAATCAGGGCTTCATTGCAGCACCGGGAGTTGAGGGGCGAATGGGACTGGGTGTGGGGGGAGGCAGGCACAGGCTGCTGCGTTTGCAACCTCTGTGCCCCCTTGGGTGGGTGTTGCTAATGCACCTGCCCCCCCTCCGCCGCCTCTCCTCGGACGGGGAAAGGTCTGTGCGCTGGGGCGGGGGTGTGTGTGCAGAGGCTTTGCAGCTCGCGGCAGAGATGGGTTGCAGGGCCGGCACTGGAACAAAAGGGGGAGAGCGCGTGTGGTTATGAAACGGCGGCCCAGGCTGCCTGCATGTATGGGAGGTGGGGGTTGGCAGTAACGTTGACTCCCATTTAGCTGCTGCTTTCATCAGGATGGCGGAGCTCCAGCTTGTGTGTGTGTCTGGTAGGTAGGGCGGCGATGCAGGAGGAGGATGCGCCTCGAGGTGCAAGACAGGGTGTGTGTCTGGTACACCGCCCTGGCCTGTGCCCCATGGGAAGCAAATAGGGGCTCTCGGTTCTAGCTGAGCAGGGTTCTGGAGCTACCCAAGAGAGTGCGTGCTTCACTCCCCCCTTATGCATCCTCCTAATTGTCCCTGGTATCTGCAGCATCTGGAGGCTACTTGGATGGAGGGTCCCTTCCTCCTTTCTCTGGGAACCTGCCTTGGAAGGGTAGTGCTGCAGCATCTGTGGGGGAGATGAAGAGGATGCAAAGCTGGTTCGGATGCACAAACGCCCTCCGCCTCCCCCCCCCATCTCCATTGTTTCGAATCAAAGTCTGGTCTATTGCCTTTCTCACCAGAGGGCTTTGGCGCTTCGTCTCACTGGCCGGGCGGGATGGGAGAACATGGGTATTATTGTCGGGGAGACAAAGCTTTGCCGATGCCTCATGTTGCACGCTTGCCGTGCGCTATAAATACTAAGTAGGGGCAATGAAAAGCCTGCTGGGCCGCAGCTGCTCTTAAATAATTTATCCTGCCTGCTTGCATCCTTTCAAGGAGGACTGTCTGGAATACTGAAGCAGGAATAGCCTCCCTGCAGGCTAATGGTTTTCATTTGCATTGGTCCTGGACCATTCCGCTGGCGCAATAACAAGTGCTGTCTTGGGCTTGTTTTCTCTTTTGCTTTCGGAGCTGGATGGTTTGCCTGCTGAGACTTGGGAAATGATTATGGGTGTGAATGTGTCTGTGTGTGGGGGGGGGGAGGGCTTTACTCCCAGTCTTGCCTTCTTTGCTTTCCTTCTCCATCTGTCCCTCGTTATCCTTGCAGGTGACCTGCACAATGGGGCCATGGTAGGAAAGATGGTCCTCAGGAAAAATGGGCTTGCTAATGGATCATCTCCATGTTCCGGTTGAACTAGGGTTACCAGATACCAAAGCATGGAAAGGAGGACAGGGAAGTACAAAAAGGAGGACATGGAGAAATTGAAGTATTAATATCTGCCTGCCCCCGCAGCCCTCCCACAATTCTCTGCCCCCGCGCGGCCCCTTCCCGGCTCCTCTGCGCCCCCCCCGCGGCCCCTTCCCGGCTCCTCTTGCCCCCCTCCTGTGGCCCCTTCCGAGCCCCCCTTACCTGGCCGGAGGTCCGGAGCTGCAGCGGTGGCTGGCAGAGCCGCTCCTGGGCCAGGCCCCTTTCACCCTGAGCACGCTTTGTTTGAGCAAGCTCAGAGCGGGAGGTTTGAAACTCCCCAGCTTGGCCACAGCAGAACAGGGTGGAACAAGCGTTCTGCCCGATTCTGCCGCTTTGCTGGGCCCCTGGGTGGAACGCACCGGAACGCAGCGTTCCGCCCCGGTTTTGGCTGTGATCCATGGATTAGCCGAACCCAGCTTTTCAGGCATATTTTGGACCCTAAAATTCTCGGCTTATACACAAGCATATATGGCAGCTTCACATAAAAAACTGAAATTTTAATCATAAGTAAAAAGCCAGACAAAATCACGTATTTTTAAAATGCCTGCCGGACGGAGGATGTGAAGGTAAAAAGGAGGACATGTCCTCCTTTTGCCGGACATCTGGTAACCCTAGATCGGACTGCCGCGCCGGCACACGCACACCCCTGTGCTGCAAACAGTGAGCCAGATTCTACTCTTGGCCACGCTGGTGTAAATCCAGAGGACCGCTCCTGACTTCAGCGGAGTTACTGTAGCTTGATGCAGGTGTGGCTAAGAGCAGAACCTAGCGTGTGATCTTGTACACACAGTGCACTACAATGAAGGCCCCACTGGATTGTAGAAGTTGGAGAAGTGGAATTGGTCAGATTCTATCAAGCGCATGTGGGAATGGATGCTGGGGCTCCCCCTCTTCCCTTGGAGAGGTGTTTCCACACCCTCACGTATCTTGTTGTCAGGAAATATTTCCTAGTATTCATCCTTGTGTGTTTTTTGTAAGTTTCTGTTCCTGTCCGCCTGGCGTAATAACTAATTCCTCTCCTCCCGGGATGCTTACACCCTTTCAGATGTCTGTGGAGTGTTATCTTTCTGTCTGCCCATTGATTAACTCTTCCAGCCTTTCCTCTCGAGTCCGTGCCCTTTGCTTTTTTGTTTCTCTTTGGACTCCCACCTAGCTCTCTGGGCAAATGCTGCGCCTAGAATGGTGTTTGATCTTCTAGATAGAATCACTCCTACCCTAGAGGGTATGAGGGTCTTGTTATGTTGAGAACTGGACAAATTTACCATAAAACAGTCCCTGCTCAAAGGAGTGTACAGTCTGAGTGGGGGACAAGGGGTGTAGGAGGAATATCAGCAGGAAGGGTTAAAGCTGAGAGGAACAGACCGTTCCATAAGCAGCATTGGGGAGGGAGTTTGGTGTAGTGGTTTGAGCAAAGGGGACTGGCAGGTAAAATTCCTCTCCCTGGCTGTGAGAGGAGAGGCGAATCAGTGGGTTAGAACGATTGTGAACAAGAATCTTGCTTTGTATGTCTCTAATTCAGGCAGAAATGAATTCAGGTTTGCGTGATGCAGGAAGTCAGGTCAGCCGATCACAGCGGACCCTTTTGGCCTTCTCCGTGACACACTTGTTAGTCCCAAGAGCTCAAAACTCCTGAAATGGACTGCTTAAATGTCACCACCTTTTTAAAGTGTGGGGTTCTTAGAATTTGATTTCTGATGCAGATGCCTTTTTAGGCATCATGTTTTCAAGCTTTTCTTTGCAACTGCAAGGAGTGGAGAATTATTTGTGCACAGAGAGGCTGAGATTCTCATGTAATCGCCCAACGCCTTTAAGAAAAAAGCCACATGTCATAGGATGGGCAATGAAAGCGTGAGAATTAGTAACGCTTAACCAAGTGCCCATGGATGTTAATGGAAAGGGCCCCACTAATTTCACTGGGCATTAGATTTAGCCCTAATGACTGACTGGACTTTCCAAAGTACTGAGGTCCTAGCAGCCCCCATTGCTGTCAATGGGAACGTCTGTGCATTTTGGTAGATCCAGCCCTAAGGTGTCAGTTTCAGAGGTAAATCCATATAATCATAGAAACTGGAAGGAACCATGAAAAGTCATTGAGTCCATTCCCCTGCACTCATGTCCATGTCCCAGGCAACTACTTTACATTATTATCCTTGTGGGGGGAAAGGGAGCAGGGAGGGGAGATTTCCAGTTCCATTTTGTTTGATTTTTACAGGACACCGCTTCTTGCTCGCCATCATTGCCCTTTGATTTGACTCCCTGAACTCTTCACCTTATCCCATCTCAGACAGGAGAAATGGGTTCCCTAGGGACCTGTAATCTAAGATGCCATGGGGTGCGAGAGCCTTCTGAGTGGAGAGTGATTCAGCAGAAGAAATTAGTTATGAGCCTTCTTCCTGTGGCGCCTTTGGAGCCCTAGTCCTCAATGAGGCCCTATTGCACTAGGTGCTGTACATAACCCTGCATATAGAGACAGCTTCTTTCTGAAGGCACCGACTATCCTTGGCCCAAAGTCAGACCTTCCTTGGGTTCTCTAAATTGGACAGAAATCTGCAGACTTGGATCTTAAATGTTGGAGCTAATTTTGGAGTCAGGATTTTGGCGGCAAATGGGAATTGAGCTGCCAGGTGGCTTTGAAAAGCTGAACCTTGTTACATGTTCTTTTAGTATTACCCTGGTTGAAAGTCAGGCCCCTAGCTGCTAGGACCTGCAGCCAGGGCCAGTGCATATCTCAGTCTTCACAGCTTAGACCCAGCAGATTTCCGGTCCGATCAGCAGGGATTTGATTTAAGGCAGCACCTCTCCTGATGAACTATGTAGCTAGCCCAGCTTGCTCAGAAAGGATCCACAGGCGTTTTCCATCCTGCCTACGTACAGAGACTGTAAATGCAGCTGGCTCTGGAGTGGGAAGGAAATAGCAGCCAGCCACATGCCAGTGAAACTTCATCTCTGAGTGGACAGGAGCAAAGACATAGTCCTATGAAAGGTGCCATGGGCTATCATGGTGCAGAGAGGACTTATTAAAAAGATCCACATGTGGAACTCCATGGGTCTTACTCATCTCTCTTAGGCTTAACTGAGAGATGATCAGGGCCCAGCCCTTGATCTATCATTTGTAGCACCTAGAAGTCTCCGCTGAGATCCGGTCTCGTACTTATGCATCATGAGAGACAGGAGCTACCTGTCTAAAGCACAAGGTGAAGGAAGTATTAGCTCCATTTTACTGTTGGGCCACTGAGGTACTTAAGGCCATGTCTACACTAGAAAAGTTAAGTCGACTTTAATAAGGTTGACTTTGTCGACTTAAAATCGACCTTATTAAAGTCGACTTAACGAAGTGGCAACACTTTAAGTCGACTCAGTCCAATTTGTTAAGTCAACCTAACTGCCCTGAGGTCGACTTAACAAAGTGGACTTATTTGTCCACACGGGGCTTAGGTCGACCTAAGGAAGGGTTAGGTCAACTAAGGAGGCTTAAGTCAACTTAAATTGCCAGTGTAGACATAGCCTAAGGGACTTGCCCGTGGTCACGCAGGGCGTCGGTAGCAGAGCAGGTCTCCCAAGTTGCTGTGCAGAGTTTTAATCCCGAGACATGTCCTCATCGAGAGGGATGCTTGTTGGAGACAGTCCTGTTGGGATTTGAAGCTGTGATTCCAGGGAGCATGGAATGAAACCAAGGGTTAAATCCTGGTGCTATGTTGGGGGTGGAAGTTTTGGTTCTTTTAGTCCTGGAGATCTCTGGTTAAATCCTCCGCGTGCTGGGTGAGATGGCAGTCCTCCCCATCACATAGGGAGCTGGCAGTGTAAGGCAAACTTCTCAAGGTCTCTGCTCTCTGTTGCCTCTTAGGAGGCTTCCGATGAGTTGTGAAGAAGGTGGCTAGAATCCCAGGTGGGTTTTCCTCCTGGGTGGAAGGCCCTCACGGCTCTCGGGACTTCTGACTGCAAGTCTGTTTGCTGGACGAGCCCTCCTCTTTCACTGGGGCCCCTCCATTGGAACAAAGAGTGTTGTATAATTCTAAATGGGAGGAGAACATGGCTCTGTTTTAATAGCAGGGCTCAGGGGCAGGCCACTTGTGTAGATCCACAGTGGGGTTTGGACCCAGAAATGTGAGGGCTAAAATCCTATGCTGCTCCAACTGCTAGCTTGCAGCAGTAGGGGGCTTTTATCCTCTCTTTTGGACCAAAGTTGCAGAATGATTGGCCCTTGTAAGGGAGCAGGGTTCAGCACGCTGCTGGTTGGTCAGCTGCTTCCTAGTTGGGTTGAGAAGGTCCCTGGGCCAGACACAGAGCCAGAGTCTGGGCAAGTGAGTGTCAGAAAGGGGCAGGCGAAAGCTTTCTAGACTAGAGGGGGGACAGCAGGAGACCTGGGAGAACAGAAGCTGAGAGGACCAGGGAGCCCTGCAGCTTTGCAGAAAGGCTCGGGCAGAGGCCTAGCTTTGGTTGGTGCAGACATGAGGGGGTGGCCTGGGAGGTGAGGAGGCCTGAAGGCAGTCCACAGGCAGGAGGCCCAACTTGGTGCTAGAGGAGATGAGCAAGGAGAGACATGCTCAGTGGGGTGGACTGGGGAGTGAGGCCTAGGGATGGGGACGGAGTGGTTAATGACTGCTGTGGGTGGCTTGGGAACAGGTGACCCCTCAGTGGGATTGAAGAGCTGCTGTATTGTGACCTTGTCTTACACCGGGGGTAAAGGTAGAACTGATGTTTATCAAATGGGCCTGGGGACTGTGGCCCTGTGTATGAACAGAGGGGTTTGAATTCTCTGCTGAGACAGTATGTTCCTCTGCCTGGGTGGACGAAGGGGAAACTGAGGCAGGTTGGGCATATGCTGCTGAGATCAGTGCCCATGTCAGGAGGGGGAGAAGGGAGTTTTTTCTTGTAACAACCAGCCTTTCGGGGGGCAAAGACCCACATTCCCTTAGCACAGCTGTTTTCAACCTTGCCCATTCTGGGAATCCCTGGAGATCCCTTCGTCTGTGTAGGGTTTTATGCTGTTCTCATCTCTGTAGTATCTGAATGCCTTCTGTTTTAGGTGGATCCTCCCTTCTCATTTAGCAGGGTGGGAAAGGCAGGAACGCCATAATTTTTTTGACACTGGCTCCCATCCCGTCTTGGTGTCACTGGCTTGTGAACCCTGGCTAGGACAGCCTTCCTCACCGTAGGGCGCGACATCTTTCCTGGGCACTGCCTTGAAGCTGCCCTGGGCACACCCGACCCTGCTGGGTTCTGCTCTGCATCCCTCCCATGTTGTAGCACTCTACGGGCTGTCCACTGCATTTTGCTTTAGTGAAACCACTAGTTTGGTTACCCCACAACATGGGTAGAGCAGGGTCTGGCCTGGCAGTGAGCGCGGCCGAGGATTGTGCCCTGAGATGTGCCATTGTGTGAAAATGTGCAGGCAGGCCTGAGCAGGCTGAGACGAGTTATAACCGCGGTCGTGGGGAGGGGTGGGGTGGGAAAGGTGTGTCAGCTGATTTGGCGTAGGTGGGACCAGAGGTCGGGGAAATGGGGGGGTGGCAAACGGAGCAGTGTGGAGAGGAGACCTGGAAACAAGGGTGGGGGCAGAAGACAGCTCAGCCCCTGAAGCACCTCCTTTGAAACACTGCTGCTGCCTGCGCCTGGGCTCGGGAGCCTGTTTGCTCGCTGTCTCGGTAAGGAGAAGGCATGGGGCCAAGCACTGATCTTAGCTGAGTGCTCTGTGCCGATCCCACCCTCCCTACCATCGCACCTGCTCTCGGACAGAGCCCTAGACCCACCGCTTGTCTCCATGGGACTGCAGTATTGCTTCAACACAGACTAGGGATGTGCAACCCGCGGAGGGCCACACTGCTTCAAATGCTGCATGGGCACAGCTGTGCTGCTGCGGCGCTCAAGGGAAGACGCTGGGGCTAGTCTGCGCTGCAGAGTTTTGTCAACCAAAGGTGGCTTAGGTTGACTTACCTTTGTAGAGCAGCACTGGCGTCCATCGGATCTCGGGGGGGTCAATACTTGTATTCCAACCCCCCGCTGGGGGCAGAGCCCCAGGGGGGTTTTTGCAGGCCATTTCCCACTCTCCCAACTCCCCCCACTCATGTGGGTGCAATGCTGAGAAGTTGTGACCCTGTGCGGCCAGGGTTCCCACGGCTCCCTCATTGAGCCCAGTGCAGGGGCTGGGAGGACGGTCGGTACAACTACCAGGGAGGCCAGTGGTGGGTGCAAGAACCCAGCTGGCACCCGGGGGCTGTGCTCCATTCTGCCCCCCTCCTTGGCACGCCTCTGTAGTAAGACAAGGCCTTGGATGCCAATGGGAGAGTTTCTCCCCTTGGTGTAGCGAACGCACCTCCCTGAGAGGTGGCGGGGAAAAGCCCTCCTGCCGACATAGCACTGTCTATACAGGTTGGCGTAACAAGATCACTTGGGGGCGTGGAGGTTTCACACCCTGGTGTAAGTCTGTCGTGTAGACCTGGCTTTCGGCCAATGCGGTTATACCGTATAAAGGGCTTATGTCGGCATAGCTGGTCCTGTGTGGCAAGGAGAGAAGTTATCCTATTAAAAGCCACTTTTATACTTGGATAGCGAGGTCCATGCTGGGAGCTGTACTGGTAACTGGCTCATGCCCTGCATTGGCATCATTCTACCAGTACGTCGACCCAGACTAAGCAGCCTCCTTGTTTTTCTTAGAGAAAGCGACTGTTTGACGCTCGCCCTCATTCCCAGTGGGGATGAAGCTGGTGGGGGGGTCTGGCCCCAGGTGGAGCGTGGTGAACCAGAGTCAAGCTCGCCTTTAGCGCGCTAACCGTAGTCTGGTTCCTCGTCTGCTGCTCTGGAGGCTGAACTGGGGCAACATCTCAGCCAGGCTGAGCTTGGCCATGGTGACGGAACAAGAGCGGGAGGCAGGGACACCCAAATCCTGCTCCTGGCTGTGCGGCTTTTTCCCACTGGGACCTTTCGCAGGTCACTCGGGACCTGTTTATTTTTGAACGGTCAGGTCCAGCATGGCACACCTTCCTTTCATGCATGACCGCTGCACTTATACGCACAGATCTGGTGCTTGTGCCCATGCAAGGGGCTGTCTGGGCCATCTGATTGTTCCTGTGGGGTTGGAGCTGCCTGACTTATTTCTAGCCATCTCAGGGCTTTAATTTAACCTCCTTCTGCACCTGTCCTTCCCTCTTTGTAAGATTAGGCAGGTGAACCTGGCTCCGCTTCATTCTTGAGAGTGTGTGGGGCTCAACTCGCTGACCTCTGGGCGGTGATTTGAAGATGAGGCAGGCTGCAGGTTATTGCTGTCTTATGGAGACAGTGGTAATTGTTTGTGGTACCGTAGAAGCTGATTCCAGGGTCAGGAACTTACTGTGCTGAAAGCTGTTCACACTCATAGGGTGAGGCGGTTTCTGCCACAAGTTGTTTATGAGACCAAGGGTAGGAGGGGAAACTGAGACATGGAGCTGTATCTTGTCCCAGGTCACCCGTGGGTCAGAATCAGGAGCAGAACCCAGGTTTCCAGAGTCGCAGGCAAGGGCTTTACCCACTAGACAACACTGCCTTTCTGAGAGCCTCACCTTTGCAGAGTCCAGCTTGCTTCCCCTATATCCCTGGCTGCTCTGCGCTCGGAGGTTCATGGGTCTCAGGCTGCCTGGGGATTCAACCCTGTGTCACTGAAGTGCTGCCATGACTGGCTGCATGGACACTTTTTAGTCACTTTCAGCTCACTTATCCCTTGGTGATAGTGCAGAACTGGTGGCTGTGGGTGTGTGTGTTTTCACACCAGCATCCCCTGGTCACTATGGTAGATAACACCTATGGGACTGAAAGGGGAGATGTGGGCCAACCCGTGTGTTGCTGAACCATTACAGGGCCAAGGGTGTGTCTGCACAGTGGGTACAGAGCAATGGAGGGTCAGCAAGAAGACTAGAGGTCTGTCTACACTGCACACTATGCTTGGGGGGGGCATCTGACTTGGGCCAAACCTTCCATCCACGCCCATCTCAGTCTGACTCGGCTCGTGAGTGCTCAGGATCTGGGTCCTAGGACACTGCTGGGGGGCCGGTGTCAAAGCCAGAACCCTGCTGTGACTTGGATCCAAGCCTGTCAGTTTGCAGGATGGACTCAGGTCAAGCTGCAGACCAGAGTCAGAAGGTCTCTGCAGTGCTGCATGGACATATTAGCACTAGGTTTGCAATGCAGTGTGGACGCTCCAGGGCAAAGGAGTCCCCAAGCCCGGGTTCCACAGGGTTTCAGAAGCGTGTAGACATATCCTGGGTGGCAGCAATTGAAGACAGTTTGCTCTTCCCTAGCTTATGCCATCCCTCCGCAAACCTTAACGTCAGCCCTGTTCCAAGGGTAGGGAGAAGGAAGCCCAGAGAAGCGCAGCTCCCGTAGGAGGAGAAGATCCCAGGAGCTCTGACTCCCAGCCCATGGCACTAATCCCAAGCCTTTGTAAACACTTGTGCCCCTGAGCGAGCCACTTCTTCACGCTGGCAGCTTGGGTTATTTGAATATTAGCTGCATGAGGGAGATCTGGTTTTTAATTTGGATCCGCTGCTGATTGCCCAATTCCTAGTGGGGGTGGGGGAGGGGCACTTCATGTCTAGGGAGCCTTTTCTTTCTCATCCTGTTAACAGCTGATGTTGGGCCACAAGGGTGACGGAGCAGGCATGCCGTGTTCCCCAAGGTGAGTCCTTAGGAGTGGAGCTTTCCCCTTCTGTGGCACCTGTCACCCCACGAAGTGGCTGTGAAATGCAGCCACCTCTGGGCAGCAGCCAATGCTACCCTGGCAATAGGCTGGAAGAGAATTTGGGTGGGGTAGTTGGGGCAGACCCCTGCTCTCTCAGAATATGCCGTGGGATGTTTGCACCTCACATGGGGACATGCACGTCCAGTAAATAGTGTGGCAGTCAGGTCATCCGCACTGAATTCCCTGGGAGGCCTCTAGCCGGCTGAAACCGATGCTACAAACATTGGAATGGATTCTCAGAGGTCTAAACTGGCATCACACCACTGACCCCACGCCAATAACGTCACACCAGTGACCAGTAAGTCAGTAGAGCAGCAACCTCTGCCAATCCCTGTGCCAGCCCCTCCTCCTCGACCCTCAGGTGGTGCTGAAGGCCCTCTCGTGGAAAGAAGCCAGCTGGAGGGGCTCCTCTTGACAGCATGCCTGGGGACCCCATCCCCAGGCACAGCATGGAAAGAAGCTGCCTGCAGTGACTCCTTTCGGCAGCGGCACACCACAGAGGGGAGCCGCTCGGGGTGGTTTCTTTACACGGAATGCCTGGGGCATGGACGTGGCAGGGACCTCGGCATTGCAGCCACCCCCGAAAGAAGCCACTAGGAGTGTCTTTTGGTGGCAGGAGTGGCAATTTCCGTGGCACCACAGAGGATGCTGAGTGCCGCTCCGAATGGGCTCGTGTGCCACTGTTGGCGTGCGTGCCGGGGGTTGCCTGCCCCTGCAATAGAGCTACAGCATTTAACTGAGGATCTGACCCTTTTTTCTTATGCCTCCATGCACCGCCATTGGCTACCGGTGTCTGGGACACAGTTGGCTGCAGAGTTTAAGGCATTTCTCTCCGAGCGACAGCGTTTTCTACAGTTCCAGAGTAGCTTGGAAAGTGATTCAGTCTAGAGAGATTTCCTCAAGCCTCCAGACGCAGCCCTGAGTGAGAACCCTCCCCCGTGGCTCACGGTCGGACACCTTCTCTGTGTCGGGCTGGGGAGGGCGTTAAATAGGCTTCGGTTGTCAGACAGCTCTCTGCCATTGATTTCCACAGTCCTGAGCCGTGGCAGCCAGCCTGGCTGGTCCTGCCCCTTTGGCTCTTTGTGATCACTCTGGCCTGCTGAGGGGAGTGCTGCCCAGGGGGCAGGGCAGTGGAGGGCCCTCACACCAGATCGGAGTGGGAGCATGCTGCACTCGCTCGGCATGCGTGTGTGGGGCTACGCCAAGCGCGGGGCTAATCCGGCATCTCATGGGAGTGACCAGTGACCAGTAAGTCAACAGAGCTACAGCATTTAACTGAGGATTTGGGGGTAGGGATTTGGAGCAGCTGCACCCGTTTACACCAACTGAGAGTCTGGTCTGGTGTAGTTAATAATTGGTGTTCACTGGCCCTTCTCTAGTACTCCTTGTGGAAGGATCTCAAAACACTTTACAAACATAATTTAATGAAGCCAGTGGAGGAGATCAGGGATCATACAGCAGTTGTTGGTGTTATCTAGCGGGGGGAGCATGTAACCACTGTAGGAGTCGGGGCCTCCAGCTCTGTCACTGACTTGTTATATGACCATGGGCAGGTCATTTTGCCTTTCTGTATATTGGGGATAAAAAAAATCTGCTTCAGAGTGGGGAGGTCAGAGTTATTTTGTGCATGAATGCTGGTAAAGGTCCTCTGGTATGAAGTGCAAGGTAAGCGTTCCTTACCTGGCTTTGCCCAACTCTGAAATGCAGCTGCTTTGGGGGTGGAATGGCAGTCGCTGTTTAACAGTGCAGATCTGGGAGCAGAGAAAACCGCTCTGCCCAGTGGACAGTGCAAGGAAAGAATTCAAGGTAAGCCAGACAAGATCATCAAGTGCTAGTCGAGTGCCTGAGGAGCTCTGATGATCACAGGGTGTCAGGACCACAGCTAATCAGGGTAATCTTGAGGCATGGGCATGGGCACTGGTGGATTCACAACTGAACAGCCATCACCTCTGCTTGATGCCCCATGGAGGCAGGGCCGGATTAAGCCATGCGGTGGCCCTAAGCTATGTCAAGATTCAGAAGCCCCATACCATAAAAAATAAAGAGAAAAAAGTGTATTACATTATGACTGATGTATTTATGGCCCCTCATAGTGTGAGGCCCTAAGCCCTGGTTTACTTGGCTTGTGCCTAAATCCAGCACTGCGTGGAGGTCTCCCATCCAAGTCCCGACCAGACCAACTTCACTGTAGCTGGTGAGATCTGGCAAAATCCCAACACTAGGCAGATTGGCAGTGTCATTGCTGTTTGCTGGTCTGATTGCTGGGCAAGGAGTGGCGAGGTGGTAGCCTGGCTGCGATGGTTGGATGCTGTTGGAGCACAGAAGAGCTGTCAGCCACGTAGTCCCTTTTGGCTGGTGATTGTAGGATGGCGCGGTGACCCTGAAAGTCAAGAGGGTTCTTGTGTGGGAGGCAGCATCCGGGGCTGGGAGTGATCTGTGCTCCTCTGAAGGGTCCAGACAACTTCCCAACACTACTGTCCTGCTTGGGGGAGGAAAACCTAGTAAATTGAGGAGAGCCTGAGATTTTCGTACCTGAACCTCAGACTCTCCAGCCCCTGGCACCCAGTGCAACAGCCTTACCTTGAGGCAGACAGATGGAACGTACCTAATCCTTTCCCAGTTCCTCCGCCCCCCCCCACCCGACAACTTTGCCCCTCCATCCCCCAGTCCTTGCCCACAGCATCGCAGCGCTGACCTGCTAGTCCGAGCCTGCGCACCTGCCCACAGCTTTGCTGATGCCCCTCAGTCCCAACCTGGAGCCTGTCCCTTGGTGCCTGGATACAGCCTTGAGGATGCCTGTTAACCCTGGCCTGTGGTGCCTGGGGCTCTTTGCTGTTCCAGTGCCAGATTACCCCCTGGGGCAGTATTGCCAGCCACGGCTCTCTCCTTAGCAGCCCCCAGCACTGATTTTTGGGGGCAGGCTCTTGAGCCCATCAGGCTTGAGACAGTTGTGGCTCAAACCCGGGTCTCTGAAGGTGAAGGCAAGCTCCAGGCTCTTTTTCCCTTGCCAGATTGACCCTCTAAACCAGGGCCACTTCCTGGATTTCCTGCCCCACCCTTTGATGGGCTCCAAGGTGGGAGTTGGGGCATTTGGGGAGCCAGGGGGTAGGATCCCTTGGATTCCCTTGGGGATGGTCCAGAGGGTCTGAACTTGTTGGATGTCCCCAGGGCAGCCCCACCTTTGTCAGCACTGCTGACTCCCCGTCCATGTTACTGGCCTCTCCGTGGGGCTAGATCTCTGTGAGCTCTTGGAAGGCGATCAAGGCTCCCAGTCCAGCACCTGGCCTGAGCTGAGCTGAGCTGTTGTTCTCTGTCTCCTTTCCTCCCTGGATTGCCTGTGCTCCTTTGCTTTGCCAGCAAACCCTCCCTTGAGTGCTGGGCTGTGCCATGCCGCTGCGGCCCCTATGGGGTTAAACAGCCAGCCAGTTGCCTTCCACACATGGACATGAAGGGGGCAGGAAATGCAAAGGGACCACCTCTTGGACCATCTCTCTGGGGTGGGTGATTCGGAGAGTGTGGCTCTGGTGGGAATCCTGGGATGGGGATGACAGGAGGGCTGGAGGCCAGAGATGAGATGTGCTGGGAGGGCTATATTTTGGGGGAGATCCCCAATAGCAAGGGGCTGCAGGGCTGGACTGAGGTGCCTCAGCAGAGCTGGGTGGCAGGTGGATCCCAGGGCTGCTATGGAAGAGTACAGAAAGGGGATGCTGGGAAGGTGTTGGTCCTGCAGGCCTGTGCGTGGCTAGGGGAAGCTGCTGGATCTCCTCCTCAGCTCACCGTTCTGGGTCTGTCCATGGTGGTGAGGGCTCTTTCTGGAGCCCATGCCCTGGACAGACACACAGGTCCTTGGGCAAATGCTCAGTGGACAGGGAAGGCTCAGGTGAAGCCACCCCACCTTTCCCAGGGATGATTTTGGCTCCCTCCCCAGCTCTGTCACCCATGCCAAGTTGGTGCCGTCAGCCCCTCCCCCCCCCCCCCCCCCCCGCAGGGAGACTGAACCCTGCCTCTCTGCTGGCCCGATCCTGAAGGGTGCAAAGCTCTTTTGGCTTCAGCCTGGAGCCATGCAGGCCTAGGTCCTGGGGGATGTGCAGGTTGGTACCATCTCTTATTGCCCCACCTCCTGGTTCTTGTGTACCCCTGAGGGGCCCTTCCACCTGACCATGCGCAGTGGGTCCTCCCCGACCCAGCTTTCCCTTGCTGCTGCAACAGGCCCTGCTGATTGAGATTTCTAGGTCACCCTTCATCTCTCTCTTCCGCCTGCCTGTCTCCGACGGCTACCACCTCTGCTCCCAGCCACCTTGTCCCTGTTCTCCTGGCCCTGGGGCTCCTCCTGCCTTTGTGGGACTAGCCCTATGGGCAGTACCCCCTTTGCACCCAGGCAGAGAGGCTCTGCCTGCCCCAACCTGATCCCTGAGCAAAGAAGTAGGGGGATTGGGCCCTATGGCAAGGAGGTAAGCTATCTTCCCCCCCCTTCGGAGCAGGGAGAGTGCAGACATCCTGCTGTATGCTCCAGGGCACTGCCTCCGGGGTGCCCTGTGCCAGTCCTTTGAAGGAGGAGGCTGTGTCGGGCTCTGGGAAGGGGAGAGTGCAGCTCCATGCTGTCCTCCCTGCCAGCTGCTAAACCTGGAGCAGGGGCTTCCTGAAGGGCAAAGCCAATCTGCACCACACGGGCACAGTTGGGGTGTGGGCAAGAATAACCCAGGCCTCTGGGAACAGGTGAATGGATATTTCCCTTCACAAACCAACCCCCCTTCCCTACCTCATCAGCAAATTCTCCTCTGGAGGTGAGATGCAGCCCGGTTGGCATGAGGTGATTGCCCTAAGGCTGGGTTTGGTCTTTCTGTCTGTGCAGGGCTGTGCGCTCACCCAAAATCCAGGCCTTTTCTCCTTGCAGGGGGAGCCACGTCCCGGCCCCCAGCAAGGAGGAGAGTCCCCAGGGCAGCCGGGTCTTCACTCGGAGCCTGCAGGCAGTCAGGGTCTGACATCACAGGGCCCATTTTCTCCCAGCTGGGGGACAACAGGACTCCTGGCATAATCCACCACAGACATCTTCACCCTTGTTCCCCGGTACCTGGAGGCCCCCTGGCACTGGGGGCTATATGAACAGCGTGAGAGACACAGCCCAGCTAACCAGGAGAGGGAACCAGAGGCCCTGAATGGGGAAGCCATTTGTAGGCTGTAGAGCCGGACTAGAAGCCGGGTCTCTTGAATCCCAATTCAGGGCGTTACCCGCTAGATGCTGCTGCCTGCTTCCTCATCTCTCCCATAAAGTAGCTGGTTTGCGCTGGCCGGACCTCTCTGTCTGGTGTCTCGGACGGCCGTAGCAAACCGTGGTGGTGCAGAGAATGTGTTGGGAAATGGTTCTTTTCCAGACACCCGTGTGGAATCTCGATTGGTTTGCACATGGCTCTTCCCCTGAGGTGAGCTGAATTCCCCAGTGGCGGGTGGGCTGCCTGGTGTGGTCTCTTCCTGTCTCTGTTGGTAATCCTGTTAGCAGAAGATTAGTCCAGAAGATGTGAGACGTCTTGGAGATTAGTGAAGCTCTGCATTGTTGCAGCATCAAAACCTGGAGCTAGAGAGAAGGGACTCGATCCTGCTGTTGCTGAAACCGAGGGAGGCTTAGGTCAGGAGCCGGGCTTAGATCTGGGGCTGTGCAGATGGATTAGTCATAAAGAAACTTTTTGAGAGAGAACAAGTGAATTCCTTTAATTGCTTTGGGTTCCTGCACCAAATCAGGTGTGTACTGAAAATCATTAATAAATCTGGAGTGCTTTGCATCTCAAAGCACTTTACAAAGGAGGGCAGTATTGCTATCCCCATTTTACAGATGGGGAAACTGAGCCACAGATGGTGCAATGACTTGTCCATGGTCACTCAGCCGGCCAGTAGAAGGATGGTTTTGTGGTTAAGGTTCTAGGGTTTAGGAGCCTGGTTCATGTTGCAGGTCATTCATCTCTCTCTGTTCCGTTCCTGATCTGTGAAACGGGATAATTGTACTTCCTGTTTCCCACTGTTAGCCTCTCTCATCTATTTGGTTTGTGAATTCCCTGGGCCAGGGTTGTCTCTTGCCATGTCTGTCCAGCACCTTGCTCAGCAGGACCTGGCTTCTGATGTGCCATGGAGATGCCCTGAATAACTACAGAATTAGTCACTGCTGCCCCTTACTGGAGGGAATTGGGACTGTTCATTTGTGTGTCATACACCCTATACTAGTGCTGGCTGTTGGCGCTGCTTTCTCTTGCTCAGGTGGCCTGTGCATTTGGAAGAGATTCCAAGTTCCCTCCTTGCTCTTGTGGGCGAGTGCTGAGGTGCGTGACGTGGCGGCCCCCGCCTAGCCTGAGGTGGCTGGGCTCAGTGACACCACTGGCTTGCTTTGTAGCTGGCACCTGCTCGTCCCTTGTCAGCTGGGGCAGTAGCTTCATCAGAGAATTGCAGGGCACCTTGTGGGGCGCGCGGCTGTCTCTCTGGCTCGGGGACAGTACACTGATCAAAGGCAGCCCCCGTTGTCCTCTTACTCATGCCACTGTAGCCCAGACTCGAGCCCGCTGGGTGCGTGCCTTTAGAAATGCAGGTCTCCCTCCCATGTGCCCAGGGGCACGTCCCAGGGACCAGATCCTTGTGGGGGTGGATTGCCTTGTAGCCCTGTCTTCCTCAGGCGGGGTCCAAGGCCTCTCTGACTGTTGTTCCTTTCCAGCAGGGCTCCTTGGACGGGCTGGCCACGAGGGATGCCTGAGACCCCCGGCTGGTGATAGAGCAGCAACCAGACGTGCCCCCGGGGAACGGTGTCAGAGGCTGGCCAAGCCATTTGCTTCCCAAAGACCCTTCACCTCCCCATCTCTGGCAAGGACACCGCCTATTTCCCGGACACCATGAACTCCCAGAACGAGTCAGGTGAGCGGGGGTTCCATCTACTCCAGGTCCTGGGAGGGAGCCAGGGTGCACTTTGTATCTGCGGCTGACAGCTCTCAGCTGGGGCAGGCAGGAGATGGCTTAGAGATGTATGTGGTCTCTGGATACTTGGAACCATGTAGCCTCGCTGGGCTGGACTTTGCTACAGACAGGCTTCCAGGCAGTTTTCTCTTAAACTGCCCATGTCTGAGCTCTGTGCCATTGTTAAAGAGCCAAACCAACAGCACTTAATTTGTAAGGGTGGGAGTTGGGGGTGTATGTGAGTTGGCCATTGCCCTCCCCACCCCAGAGGTGGCTGCATTTCTGCAGCATAGCTGCTCTAGAGCAGCAGGGCCATGTTCTGCAAACCCTGACGCGTGTGTGAATGTGCCCATCGGGGCACATGACTTTCTTTGGCCTCGTCCTAGAGGAAAGGTGAAATGCTGTCGGGTTAGCAAGTCACTGTTTGCTTTTGTCTTGTGGTTTGGGATGTTGTCGGTGGGATGTTCGAGGGATGAGGCAGGTGAGGTGAAGCAGAGCTCCATGTCTCTCTTTCACCACCAGAAGTTGGGCCAAGAAGAGTGATTCCCTCACCCACTGGGATCTTTTTGCATGGGTTATGTTAGGTGCTTGGTAGAGGGACATGGGAAGCCAGACTCTAGGTTTTCTGCCCTCTGCCGCTGTGCAGCCAACAGACTGATTCTCACCTGCACAGACCAGGGGATCTAGCCCCCGACAAGACATCGACTTCCATAGGAGCCGCCCTGCAGCACAGCGGTTAGCCAGGTAGCTGAGACTTGGGGGAACAGGGTTAATTGAGAAGCAGATTTGCCAGCAGCAGAAGCCAAACTGGAAAGCTGAGCAGGGGCTGATAGGATGATGGTGGTGGGGGTCCTGTTAAGGGGTACACGTGCGCATGACAGAGAGAGAGAGACCCCTTGCACTCTCAGTAAATTCCTCCTGGGAGCTCTGATCTAGGTGCTTCCAGTTCCCAGAAGAGCAGGCCTTGTCCAGCACTGTGGCACGGCTGGGCTGAAGGGAGGAGCAGCAGGGAGAACCAGAACCACTCTTCATCTGTGGTCTGTTGCGTGCAGTGTTAAGGGCTGTTGTGGCTCTGCTGCGGGCGCTTCTCAGCCCGGGATCTTTGAGCGTGTTGGGCTGGCGCCGGGAAGGCTGGCGGTTGGGTCAGGCTCGAAGCATAATCCTTGTTTTACAGCTGAGGAAACGGAGATGCAGGGTGGTGTAGTGAGTTGCCAGTCAGCGCTTGACTTGGGACGAGAACCCAGGGGTTCTGTGCTTTCCCCACTAGGTCATAGGGCTCTGTTTCTAGTTGGCTGGCAAAGCACTGCGTTGGGTTGGCTTTCTGCAGAAGAGCACAGAGGCCAGTGTGGTATCAGATGCTCCCTATTCCCAGTGTAATGCTGACAAATTGAGGGACTTGCCAGTTGTCCCTGCTGGAGATGGGGGGAGCATCCTCAGTAGGACAGACCCACTTGGTCCTCTAGTGCTTCTGCCACTCCTCGATTATTCCCCAGGCCATGTGTGTTCCGAGGTGCTGAGTGCTCGCAGTGCCCATTGAAGTCACAAGGAGCTGCTCATGGCAGGATTGTCCCTGTATATTATTAAGCCTCTTCACATTCGGTCCTGGACAGCATAGCTGTCAATGCAGGCTGAGAATGGCAGAGCGAACGTGTCCTCTTCCCACGTCTCTGATGCTCGGGTGAAGCCTGTTGATCTGACAGGACCTGGTTTGGTTCTGAGGGCGATAGGCGACTGAGTTTGGAGATCCCTGGGCGTTTTGAGGCTCTTTCAGCTCTTTGCTACAAAGCTTGCGGTTACTTGGTGCCATGTGTGTCTCTCCTGCCCTCTGCTGGCTGGCATTGGAAGTGCTTGGCTGTGTGTCAGAAGCACTACGCTGTAGAGAGCTTGTGAGGATTCCTGGTCATTCTTAGTTGCCCTGTGTTCTTTGAATGAGGAGCTGGGTTCTAGATTCTGTGCTGCTGGGAAGTTCCAGGCAGACCTAGGGCTCAGAATAGAGCGAACTGGAGCGTGACCCATGGCTGGGGCACCTAGACATTATTGCAATACAGATCCTCAGGGGCGGGAGGGGAGCCACTGGAAGATCTGGGAACGCAGTTCTGAGATGCAGCTCGTCCAAGCGCTCCACAGGCTGAGTGGTGACAGACGCGGGCTGTTTATCTAGCTAAAGAGGCTTGTTCCAAGTAATTTAATGTCCTTATTTTAGGGGGGAGGGGGGGAAGCCAGCTGTAAACAAAGCTTGTGAGGTGCGAGATGGCAGCTGAGTGGTCGCCTTGACAACAGCACATTTGTGGGCACTCAAGCCCTGGCCGGGAGCAGCCCTCTCTGTGGTTGTGGACCCCGCGCCTGGAAAACTGCTGCTTTTGTTACCATTGAATTTTTTTGATCTCTGCAGACCTAATTGGTGCATCTGGAAGTGCTCAGGCTGGGATGGGATGATCTTTTGCTTTGTTCCCCGTGCCACACGCCCCAGTACTGTGCAATAAACAAGCTGCCGGGTGGCTGAGGAGCCCTTGCTTGTCACTTACTGGCATTTCCCCATGTATGTAAGTAGGGCCTAGTTCAGTTCAGGGCCCTGATGTGCTGGGTGCTGCTGGACCAGTCAGAGTGAGAGGCAGGCGCAGGGTTTCCAGACTGCCGCAGTGGCCGGGCTCCATTGTAGAGAACCGCAAAACATTCTGCTCTCCTTCCAAGTTGGAAGGAAACCACATTTTGAAATATCAAAAGCCTCTGGGAGATGGAATGACCTTCCTGCACCCAGCTCTGCTAGCTGCCTCTGCTGCCGTGCTCTGGCTTGGGATCAAGGTCTCCGCTAGAGCTTAGTCTCTCCAGGGGGTTGTTGCAGCAAGGGCAATCAAAGATCACTGGTGGAGTTGGGCAGAGCCCTGTGTGATTTCCCAGCTGGGTGGGAAGCTGACAAAGGATGATGTGATGGCTGAGGCACTGAGCTGGAGCTCAGGACACCTGGGGTAAATTCCTGCCTCTGCTACAGATGCCATATGACCTTGGGGATAAGTGACATACCCATTTTACAGATGGGGAATTGAGGCGCAATAGTGTCTGGACATCTTAGTCTAGGATCAAGACCTAATGCTGGCAGGCACTAGATAGACACTGATAGTACTACTCTCTCCCATCCTCCACCCCTTTGTCTGGCTTGTCACTTTGGGTCCAGGACTGTCTCTTACTATAGTCATACAGTGTTGGGCACAGTGGTGCTCTGATCTCATTCAGGGCTCCTTGGTATGACTGTGAGGATCTAATCCTTTAATATTCCCTTCTGCCTGGTCCTCTTGAGGAAGACTCTCTTAGTAAAATACAGAAGTGCTGAGCTGTAGTAGTTAGCTTGGGAAAACCAAATTCCCCTGCTGCTGATGCAGAAGTTAGTTTATCCCATATAAGAAATCAGCCCTGGTGGAATAGAACACTTCCACTTTATTTTCTTGCTATCACACAGAGGCAGCGGTTCTCAGCATCAGGAAGAGGCCTGGCTACTCTGTACACTACGGAGTCTTGAAACTCTGCAGCTGGGTACCTAGAGGGAGTTGTTGGTGCTGGGCCGTGGGCATTACATTAGCTGGGTGCTTCTATTACTGGCAACAGTGCAATTGCTAACGAAGCTGGCATTTAAGAGGTCATAATTAGGCTTTAAAGCTAACAGTGTGTGACTGGGGAAGGTTCACACCTCTCTGGGGATGACATTTTGGCCCTGGGAAGATGCAAAAGGGACAATCGTTCACCAGTCGTTTATGCAGGGCATCGCAGCTGGAAGGGTCGCTGGCAGAGAGGAAGGGGATGATATTCCGAGCGCCCCTCAACTTAAGCTCCACCGCGTTAACTGGTGGCAGTGAGCAGTGGGTGGGCTTGTGGTGGAAGCACTTGGCTAGAACTCAGAATCTGGGTTCAATCTCGACTCTGCTGACCATGGGCAAGTCACTGGCCCTTTCTGTGTGTCAGTTCTACAAGTACAAAATGAGGAAAATCCCTCTTTTATCTACTTAGATTGAAAGCTTTCTGGGGTAGAGACTACAACACTTTGAACCAGAGTTTCTCAACCAAGGTACATGTATCTCTGGTGATCTTCCAGGGGCACATCAACTCATCTGGATATTTGCCTACTTTTACAACAGACTACATAAAAAGCACTAGTGAAATCAGTGACTTGTTTACACTGCTCTATATACTAGCCACTGGAATGGAAGTACAATATTTTATATTCCAATCGATTTATTTTATAATTATGTGGTAAAAATAAGAAAGGAAGCAAGCTTTTCAGTAATAGTGTGCTGTGACACTTCTGTATTTTTATGTTTGATTTTGTAAGCAAGTAGTTTTTAAGTGTGGTGAAACTTGTGATATGCAAGATAAATCAGACCCCTGAAAGCGGGACAATCATCTGGAAAGGTTCCAAACCACTGCTTTGAACAATAGGGTTTCCATAATACAAACAATAATACAAGTGAAACTGACATTTAGTTGGTCATTGTTAGGGTTCAGAGTCAACACTCCCTCAATGACAGCAGTTTCACACTTCTCTGAACTATCGTTCCTATTTGGTTGTGGACTTGGTAAGGTGACCTTGGCCTGGGTCATGTTGGAAGTTTTCTTTTTAACAAATGCTCAGATTATGCAGGAAGCCGTAGCTCACCAGAAAAGACCCCTGCTCTGAAGTACAGAATCTCTTCTTGCATTTTTGCTTCAATGAAAAAAGATTAAGAAATCTGCGGAAAGAACAAAAGTGGAAAATCATGTTTGTTCTGCTTCCTTGTTCCTTTTGGTGTATTGGAAAGAGATGGCAGTTTTTTTCCTTTTCGATTTTATAAAGGATTGATTTTAAACATTTTATTAATATCAGGAATAGTGAGTCTTGTCTACCCAGTTTTTGCAAGGGAATTCCTAGGAGGACCAGAGAGTGTGAGCTTTTCCAGTCCTTGGTTGAGTTAATGTTTCACAGAGAGAATTTCTCCGTAGAGTTTCTCAGGCATTTGAATTAAACATGGGTTAAAAAAAGCAAACAAACAAAATTGCTGGGCTGGATTCTCCTTTGCTTTGCACAGTCCTGCATTGTCAATTTCACCTATGCAAATCAGTACAATTGCTAAATCCAAACGGTGGTGTTTTGTACTGACAACAAAAGATGCAGGCCAACAGTTTTGGCCCCAGATTTTTAAACTTTTAAACTACCCCTTCTCCCTCTGTCAGGGAAGATGTCCTCTGTCCTGGTTCCTCTAACCTCCAGGAAACCCAGCCTCAGCCGCCAGGCAAAGTGACTCTTGCTGGGCTTGGTCTTTTTAGTGGTGAGAGGTGCCCGGGGATGCAGGTTCCCATGTCAATGGATTCTTATTGTCCCAGATGATGAGGAATCCAGATAGGGATGGGGACACTTGGTCCTTTCTTCCCTTCCAGTGGCAGAGCAGACTGTATAAATGCCTGCTCAGTTCCTTTTCCGCTCTTCTCAAGGGTTGTATTGGGAATAGGTGGGCTGCCTGCATTAAAGACGTGTCCTGTTATTGCCATTGTGTCTTCTCCATTCCCTCCCAGGCCGAGCTGGCATGGTTTCCCCTTCCTAGCTCTGGAGTCCCTTCCCTGAGCTTAATTGAAGAGCCCTGGGGCTAGTCTGAAGAAATTAATTAAGCCAGAAAGGGAAATGCAGCTTGTTCCCACCTTTCCTCCTCTGTCTGGGCTCTCCAACCTCCTAGATTTCTGGAAGCCTGTTGGGCTGATCTCTGGTCTGGTCCATCTGGGTTCCCCCTGCATTTAGGCCCTGATTCTCCAGAGCCCTGCACCTCATGTTTTTGTGGCAGAGAATGGCTGCAAGTTGCCACCCTTGGAATTTGGTTGCACTTGACACCCACTTAACACTTGCGTAAACGACCACACACAAGTTCAGAGCCACGGAGAATCAGATCCTCGAGATTTTCAGAGTTTTGCTTTGCACCTTGGAAGTTTGACTCTGGATCTTCCTGTCATTTTTCACTATTTTTTTTTTAAACAAATTGTGCAGGAGAGCCATGGTCTAGTGCTTTGAGTATGGGGTTCTGTTAACACCAAGCTCTTTATATAGCATCTTTCCTCTGTAGATCTCAAAGTACCTTACAAAGGAGGGCCGTATCACTGTTCCCATTTTACAGATGAGGCACAAAGCATACAGTGGCTTGCCCAAGTAGCATTGCTGGGACTAGATACCAGGTCTCCTCCAGTGCTCTATCCTGAGTTCTAATCCTGGCCCTGCCATTGACTATATGACCTTGAGTGCAAGTTGTGGCCCAGTGCCTCAATTTCCCCATCTGTAAAGTGGAGATAATAGTTAGCCACCTTTTTTAAGTGGTTTGAGGTCTGTGAATGAGAAGTGCGAAGTGTTTCATCCCTATGTTTAAAAAGAAATATATGTACAAAGGAAGGTTCTTCATTCCATATTGAAGCCTGGTGTTCAAAAACATTAAGTTGCCAGCTGCTCCCCTTGCATGGATCTGGAGACTCACATACCTGGCTGCCTATAGAATCCCAAGTGTCGGCACCCATTTTTGAATGCTTGGCCTGAGTGCCTGGTCCAATGGAGGTATGTAAATATTGATTGAAAAGAATGTGGCTTCCTGGCTTCTGTGCAAACCCCTATTTTCTTTTATTAAAAATAATAATAAAGAACAAGGAAATGAGACCGCAAGCTCCCTGTTGGGGTGCCTCAGGTTTTACAGACGTGACATTGAGACCAAAGTTCTGCTTCCCACAGCAACTCCGGTCCTGCTGTAGCATCCATAGATCAAGGCAGAAAAGTTCCTCTTTATAATTAACAATAGAAAACCCTTCAAATGCACGTTCTGAGTTAACTTACAAGCGCCTGATCTGCATGGCTTTGCTTCCTGGCTCAGGAACTTGTATAATCTCTGCCTGAGTGCAACCCGCTAAATCCAGGACAAATTAACGATTGTAAAATGCCTCCTTTTCATTAAAGCACCATCCATCCTGGGAGTCGAAGGTGCTTTATCAACATTAATTAAAGGCCTGTCACAACCCCTGGAAGGTATGTTAATCAGGATTAATCTCCACTTGCGAACGGGGGAAATTGAGGCAGATGCGCAGTCCCTTGGGCACAGTCATGACAGAAAACACAGAAGTCCCAACCCCCATCTCTGGCACTAACCACTAGCCCACACTTCCTTGCTGGTCCCATGACGCATCTGAGCAGCGAGTAAGTCATGTGGGAACTCTATTTATTTATTTATTTTGGCATTTAATCTTTGGCTATTTAATGCTGAAAATCTGCTCAAATAAGCGGCTCATGTGATCAGAGCTTAGGTTTGCGCGTTCCTTCTGGAGTGGCTCCTGTTAATAGGCGATAGAGCCAATTGCTGTTATTATGGAAGCATCTAGAAATGTGAGCCAAGAGAGAAGGCCCGTTGTGCTTCAGATCTGTGTGTTACTGAATCCCCGCCTCCGAGACCTGATCCAAAGGCAGTGGAAGGATTCCTGCTGACTTCAGTTAACTTTGGATCAGGCCCTTGTGGAAGACAGTGACTGGTTTGCTGCTGGTCTCTTCGTCAGGGTCCGGATTTCAGGTGAGGGGTTCAGCTGGTGGGAGAAATGGGGGTGTGTATGTGTGGCAGGATTGTGTTGCTGACTTGTTGCTGGCCTCTTGTGGAGGTGGAGTAATTAAGTCAACGTTACAGGAGAGTTAGGGGAAGGTGACTTGCTTAGTTGTGTAGCCTCTTACATTATAAGGTTGACATCCTGGGTCTGATCCAAAATGCACTGAAGGTAGTGGAAAGGGCTGCATTGACTTCCATAGTCTTTGGATAGACCCTTGTTTTGTCTGACTCCTTGTTAACGGGAAGACGCTGCCCGTGGAATGGTGCTGCATGGTGTATCTCTGCTAAGAAGCAATTCCTGCCTCTCCGGCCCTGCCCTGGGAAGTTCAAGGGCTGCTAGGAATGGGGAGAAAGCTGGGTGTTCATATGTGTCCCTGTGTATGTTGGATAAGGGTAGAAGGCAATTTGGTTTTCTATGTTCACATCTTTCTTCTTTGAAGGGAGGTGTGGTCTGAATGCGGCCAAGAGCTATTGAGTTCCAGCCCTGCCATGGGCATAGTGTGACCTTGGGGCAAGTTACTTTCATTCACTCTGCCTCAGTTTCCCGCTCTGTACTAATATTTAGTCCTTGCCACGCAGTGTGGAGTAGGAAACCACACGAGTTTATAGGGTGCTTGGGAGATGGGACACGCTAATGTAAGTGCTAGGTATTCTGTAAGGAAGGGACTGGAGATGTCTGGGAGTGGGGGTAGCAATGTAACTTATTTTAGTGATGTGTCTTTTCAGAGTGCTCACATTAACTCCCTTGTGTGGTTGAGATCTATTGCCCCATTTTACAGACAGGCAAACTAAGGCACAGTCTGATGTAAGTGACATGTAGTAAGTCAGTTGTAGAGTGGGAAATAGACCCAGCGGCTCCTGAGTCCCAGAGCAGTACCGTAACCATCAAATGTCTCTTCCAGCATGTCTTGGGAGATGGAGCATCTCTCCTATGGGTTTTGTGTTTGAATCAGGGGATGAGCCATGACATCCAGTCAGAGGAAAGTTGTTGGCATCTTCCTTGGTAGAAGGGCCAATAGACTTACACTTTTGCTTCCTTCCCTCCTCTAACTTTGGGGCACCACCTTGCCCCTTGCTGGCTTTCCCATGTCGGAGCAGTGGCAGGGATGTTTGCATGGCCTGCATTATAGCTGCTTCGTGGATTTCAGCTTCCAATTCGGCATTGCCAATAGTTCTGAAAGAGTCGCGTCTCCTAGGACCAGAGCATCTCTCGTTCCAGCAGGGGGAGACACTGCACCGCTTTGAGTGTCCCGAGTTGGAGTGAAAAAGCAGATTTGTGTTCCTGGGGAAGGTGCTGCCTGAGTGCCAAAGCCAAGAACCATTGGGAAAGCACCAAAAAGAAGGGCCATTTATAGGCTGCATTTAAGTTCTAGAAAAAACATTGCAAATAAACATGGGAACAGCTAGAGATAGCACCGGATTTAGGCACAAACCAAGTAAGCCATGGCTTAGGGCCTCATTACCCTTTCTGTTATAATGTAATACACTTTTTTCTTTTTCTTTTTTATGGTATGGGGCCTCTGAATCTTGACATAGTTTAGGGCCTCAGCATGTCTTAATCTGGCCCTGCTAGAGATGGGCAAGACCCACAGCATCGGCTCTGACCCCCAACCTTAGGCTGGAGGAGCTAAGCCCAGGTTGCAGCTGCTGGAGAATGCTCCAGGAATGGTCCCAGGAGGTGACTTGAAAGGGGCCCTCTGTCGGAATGGCGCACTTAGGGGTGGCTCCAGTTTCCATAGCGCCTCACATCTTTAATCCACTCGGCACTTCTGTGTTCGCATCCCCCACCTTTGGCAATGGCAGTTTTTCTTCCGCAGCAGCTGCTGCTTTTCTTAGGGCCGCTGCTGAAACAAGCCTCTGGTGGTAGGCTTTTTCAACAGCAAGGGTTGCTTTTCTAAGAGCCGCTGCAAGTCTCCACGGCTGCAGATGTTTCTCGGCAGCAGGAGATGCTTTCTCAAGAGTCGCTGCCGACACTGCTGTCCTGTGTCACACCCGGTTGAGGGGGCTGAGGTTGAGAGCCCCGCTCTAAGTGACTTGCACACAGTCTGTGGTGGAGCACGGAATTGAACCTGGAGCTTTAGGGACCTAAGCAAGCACTTTAACCACTGGAGCAAGGCTGGCATTTGCCCTGCAGGCAGAGGCAGGGCCATAGGATGTATTGACATACCAGAGCTAGCTTTGATCTAGTGGTCAAGCTGGTGGGCAGCATGAACCGCCTCGGAGCTTGCATACGTCAGGCCTGTTGCTGCTGCTTCATGACTATTGTTGTTGGATTTACCTTGATCAAAACCAGTGCGAGTGCATCTACGTGTGCTGCAGTCACGCTTGGATTGCAGGGTTGACCTAGCCTCTGGGCATGCATCCCGGTGGCAGAGGGAGAGAGCGGAGGAAAGGGCCCCGCATCTTTCAAGTGTGGCCGCTGGTTGTCCTGTCACTCGATTAGGAACACAACTGCACTAGCAAGTGTGTTCCAGGGCGGATAGAGCTTGATGAGGTTTTGGTTTTGTTTAAATTAAGTTGGATTGGCTTTTGTTGACTTAAATTCTATATATTTTTCTTTTTTTAAACGAAGCTTCTTTAAAATGAAATCTGAATTTAATACAGAAGGTGGTAAGACCCGAACTACTTCTAAGTGCTTAAAATACTACAATAAAACAGAAGTGCTGGTTGGTGTGTGTGTCTAAATTCCAGTTACCCTAGTGCAGTTTGACACAAATCATGAGCGCAAAGTAGATTACCTAATAGATAAGCCATTTATCACTCAGTTACCTGACATGCAACAAATGTACAATTAATAAGAAGCTAAAAATATTAAGTGATATAATTGTTTAAATAAATGTGTATATAATTACAGTGGATCTTCCAAGCTAGTGAAAAGATGGACCACAGCCAGTGTAAAAGCTCTCGTAAGTCAAGTTGTTTTAATCACAGGACCAGAAGGGAGTCCCTTGCACTCAGGACAGGACTAGTATAGACAATCTCTGTTGGCATTTGTCTAACCTGCTCTTAAAAATCTCCGTTGATGGAAATTTCACCACCTCACTAGTCAATTTATTCCAGTGCTTAACTACCCTGACATTTAGGAAGATTTTCCTAATGTCCAACCTAAACCTCCCTTGCTGCAAGTTAAGCCCATTGCTTCTTGTCCTATCCTCAGAGGTTAAGGAGAATAAATTTTCTCCCTCCTCCTTGTAAACAACCTTTTATGTACTGGAAAACTGCTATCATGTGCCCCCTCAGTCTTCTCTTCTCCAGACTAAACAAACCAAGTTTTTCGCATAGGTCATGTTTTCTAGGCCTTTAATCATTTTTGATGCTCTTCTCTGGACTTTCTCCAATTTGGCCACATCTTTCCTGAAACACGGTTCCCAGAACTGGTCACAGTACTCCAGATGAGACCTAATCAGTGTGGGGTAGAGCAGAAGAATTCCTTCTCATGCCTTGCTTCCAACGCTCCTGCTAAGGTCCCCCAGGATGGTGCTTGCTTTTTTTTTTCTCCAATCATTTTACATTGACTCGTATTTGGTTTGTGATCTGCTCCAGATATAATGGGTGTATCATCCAGTGAGACGGTACCTTTCTTTAGCAAATAACTGAAGTACGAATGGAAAATCAACTGTCTAAATTGAAGTTTTCTGCTTGGCAATTTAAAGTGCTGTCCTTTAAATCAGCCCATGGTCGGATGTTCCTAACTCGGGTGAAGACAAGGCAGTTTGCTGTTTTCGTACAGTTAGTGGGTCGTGTTGAACTTGAACGCTCATGTCCAGATAACCAATTGCCTCATCTTCACTGGGTTTGTGATGGGAGTTAGGAACACACCTTTTTTCTTTCAGCGAGCCTGCCTGAATGGCATTGGCTGATTGCAGGGCTCAGCTTTCTTCACACAGGCCCTTCAGAGAGGGAAGGATTGGTGCAGTGGGATCCGTGGCACGGTCCAGATGGTGTCAGGACAGTAGTTCAATCCCGTCGGTGTTGAGGAGGCACTGGCAGCTGGGTCACAGCGGGCGGGTAAGGAGCGAGGGCTGGGTTCTGTCTGTGCAGCTGTGACAGACCCTGGCCTGCACCATTCCCACACAAAATCCACCAGCCACCGTTGACACCAGAGTGCGAATCTCCCTGGCTCTGCATCTCTTGTCACTGTTGAGATGCTACCAAAGGAGAATGGGAGAAAATCCATGCGGGCTCAAGTAGTGAGGGCTAAAAAGACCATATAGGAGTCCCTGAAGGAAGCAGAAAGGGAGCAGAGACTAAATAACAGAGCTGGGGGCAACTCAAACCGCCAGCTGGCAAAGCAGAAAGGCAGATGACTTGGGCCTGTGACCCTGTGTTTGGTTTCAAACTGGCTAATGGGGCTTTAGCTTGTGCCCGTTGGTTGAGATGATACATATGTGGGTAGCCAAGGTCTTACCCCAACTGGGTCTCTGTTGGCTTCAGTGGGGAGATGAGCCCTAGAGGTGGAGGAACAAAGCCCTAGGTAGGGAGCTGGGCAAACGCAGTGTCCTCTACCCCACTCTTCAAAACTCCGGAGTCGGGCCCCGTACAAATCGTGATGAGCTTTAAAGGCACAAGATCTTTTTTTCCCCCCCCTAAAAATGAAAAATGTTTGGTTCTTTCTGTTGGCTTACTGGGCTTGGAGCCTTCCAGGGTGTTTTTATTTTCCAGACTTTTTCCACAATTGTGAGAATTAGAAACTTCTTTTTAAAACATCAGGGGCTCATTCACCTGCACTTCCACTAATGTGGTACATGCCATCATGTGCCAGCAATGTCCCTCTACCATGTATATCGGCCAGACCAGACTGTCCTTACGCAAAAGGATAAATGGACACAAATCCGACATAAAAAATGGCAACATCCATAAACCTGTAGGAGAACACCTCAACCTCCATGGACACTCAGTAGCTGACCTGAAAGTTGCCATACTTCAACAAAGAAACTACAAAATCAGACTTCAGCGTGAAACTGCAGAGCTGGAGCTGATTTGCAAGCTTGACACAATCAGACTGGGCTTGAATAGGGACTTGGAATAGTTATCACACTACAAAAAGTGATTGTTCTGTTCACACATTTATCAACAGGTGTGAATAGGCCCCGTCTGCTCTCTGAACTGACTTTGCTAACACTTACCCTCCTCCATCCTGGCATGTGTATATACACCTCTCCTCTGTGCTTTCCACTTCATGTGTCTGAAGAAGTGGGTTATAGCCCACGAAAGCTTATGCCGAAGAAAATCTGTTAGCCTAGAAGGTGCCACAGGACTCTCGTTGTTTTTTGCTTTTTAAAACAAAAGCCAAGATTCTCAATGCATCGTGGGACTCCAGGAACTGGGGCTTCAAAGGAAGGGCACCAGTTAGCGTGAACCACAGGCATATGTGGACCTAGGAGAGGGCACAGCGCCTGTCTGGCAATGGCCATTTGATACCTTGACTTATGCCCAGAGGGCCGTGCTCTGGTATGGCACCATTGCGGCTCCACCAGATTGGGAGCAGGGCAGCTGAGGTAGGCTTGATCCCCCAGGGTGTCTCCTTGATGTGTGTCCTCCTGCTCTGTGGGCAGGGACTATCTTTATTTTGTGTCTCAAACTGCACTCAGGGCATGAGACTTTGGCTCCTGGGGACTGTGGAAGGTCAGGATCAGGCCCCTATCCCTGTGTGTGTAGCGATGGGGTCAATCTGGAATTTTTCCTGCAGACAGGACCTCAGCAGTGGGCTTGGGGCCACCTGTGAGTGACAGAGCGAGCTTTTGGGGAGAGGCTCTAATCTAAGCAGTTCTTAGGTTAAGCCAGTTAGCTTTGTAATTGGATCTAAAAGTGGGGGAAGGAGGTGGCAGGGTAAAGATGTCGCAGGAGGGTTTTGCATAGAGGACGCATGTTCAGATGCATCCTCCGAGTGCAGCTCCAGCACCCAGATCATCATGCAGGATAAATGTCTCTTACTTTATTTTTTTTCTTTTCTAATTAGCTAAGCTCCCATCTGATCAGCCAGCCCCATGGTTGGTTGATCTGTCCCCGCTGTCTGTCGGGTACCATTTCCATAGATGTTCTGTGCCGGCAAAGGACCAAAGGCCCACCTCCTCAAATGGGGGTGAGGTCACACAGCTGGGAATTGGCTAAACAGTGGGGAGGACAAGTGATGAAAGCAGGGGCCCATCCCCGGGTCCAAAGGAAGGGTCCAGTGTGGGTAGCCGCAGGCTCTCTAGCCACTGATCTGCAGCAAGGGGAGTATTTGCTCCTGCCCTGTCCGCTCCTTGCCAGAAATGCCGGCCAGCTGTGCCACCAACTGTGGTGAATTTAGGCTCTGGCAACCCATCCTGAGCTGGTGCTGCCAACCCCAGCAGCAAAGACAGCACAGCCAGAGAGCTGGGAGTGGCCCCTGGGTCCATGCTGGGCTCTTTAGCTTGCATTGAAACGGCTGCAGCACTAATTATGCTGCAGTTGGTGCCCGCGTTAGCTGCACTCAAGTAGCCTGAGGCGGTGGTTCTCAACCTTTTGCGGGTCCGAACACAGCTTACAGGGCACACCAACCCACCCCCTCCAGGCAGAATCCAGCCAACTCCCCAGCTCTCTGCGACTCACCACTCTATGGCGACACAGTAATGTGTCCCGACACAGCAGTTGAGACTGACTGAAGGAACTAGGCTTATTTAGTCTACAGAAGAGAAGACTGAGGGGAGATTTGATAGCAACCTTCAACTACTTGAAGGGGTGCTCCAAAGAGGAGGGAGCTAGGCTGTTCTCGAGGGTAACAGAGGACAGAACAAGGAGCAATGGTTTCAAATTACAGCTGGGGAGGTCAAGGTTGGATATTAGGAAAAACTTTCTCACTAGGAGGGTGGTGAAGCATTGGAATGGGCTATCTAGGGAGGTGGTAGAATCTCCATCTTTGGAGATTTTTAAGGCTCGGTTAGACAAAACTCTGGCTGGGATAATTTAGGGGGAGTGGTCCTGCTTTTAGCAGGGGGTTGGACTAGATGACCTCGTGAGGTCCCTTCCAACCCTATTATTCTATGATTCTATGATTCTAACCGCTGGTCTAATGGATGTTCATTCGGCCAGTGGCCACCTCACTTCTCCCGCAGAGATCACCAGCCGACAGCACTTAACCCCGGTGCTCTTTCTTTTGGATGCATTTCGGTTTTTTAACACGGCCAGCCACACAGCATGGCAGGCTGGCCGCCACACATTCGTGGGGAGGGATGAGCACGTGTCTGCGCCCGTCCCTCGCGGCCTGACTCCATTTTTTTTTCCGGTCCGTTCTTGTTTGGCTCTGTCCTTGGCATGTGCACTGAACTGTTCAGACTGAACATGGGTGGCTTACAAAGGACGAGGGCAGCGGTCAGCTGCTAGGCCGTGGCTACGTCAGTGAGCCAAGGGGGAGAGGCTGTTTCATTTGTGTGTCCCCCCCCTCTCCCCTGAGTCTCTCAGCCTCAGTGTTTTCAGAAGCCTCCAGTTCTGGGCAGCACCGCTTGGAGGCCCAGCAGCAGGTGATTCCATGAAAGCCATCTTTGCACTACGTGGATTCTGCGTAACCGAGAGCCCCAATGGTTGCCTGTAGCTGTCTCATGGCCTGGAATCTCCACGGCGATGTGCTCGAAGGGTGGGCCATGCCGTTTTGGCCTAGATGGACTCTCTCCTGGCTCTTTCTCTGGCATGCCCCCTAGCTGGAGGCTAGCTAGTGGCCCTGCACTCCTTCTGTGCAGTGAGTTCTCTGGCCCCATAAGTGGCTGGGTTTCGTGTTCACGACACACAGCCAGAGAAGCTAGATAAAGGCATCGATCCTCTTGCCAGAATGTCAGAACATAACACAACTTTAGTTCTGGTGCACAAGAGCCCTATGCCAGTAGGTGACAAAGCAGGCTGCTCCCCACAGCAGAGAAGAGCAGCTTCCCACCTTACACCAGGTGGGCTCTCTGCAAGCTGATTCTGTTCACACAGCTGCTTTTCTACAAAGCTCCGAGCAGGACCAGGCAACCCATTCCAAATGAAAGCGATAGCTGGTGATTTTAAGTTTCAGCTCACCGCAGCGGGATGGTATACAGGGGCCAACATGCAGGAGAATATGTCCCAATGTTATTGATGTTGCAGAAGACTTAGCTGTGCCAGCAAGTGATGCTTGAGATCTGTTGGTTCCAGGCCAGCGCACGATAACGTGCGTTGTTTTGTTGGCCACAGGCTTTTTCCAGCTGTTGTGCTCAGTTCTATATTCAGCACTGTTGGGTCATTGTCAAACCCACCCTATAATTTGCCCAGTGGGAATTCCAACGACATCTGGGCTGGCATGGACACAGCCTAGTGGGACCCACACTTCAAAGTGGGGCCTGTGATGTTGTCATCCAGGAACACGAATGCTCAGCCCCCACTAACAAGAGGCAACACCTACGAATCCGCTTTCCTGGGAGCATCAGAAACATACACGGGCGTGCTGTTGTATGCATAGCAGGTGTTCGCATTGGATGCTTCTGAAAGGTGCCATTCGTGTGATGTTTCTAGCTGGCCTCTGGATATTTCCATACACCAGCAATGGCCTGTGGTGCTGTAGACCTCCAAGCACTTCACAAAGGTGGGTCAGCGCAGGGTCCCTGCTTTGGGGAAACTGAGGCAAAGTGACTTGCTTAAGATTGAACATCAAGGCAGAAGAGTTCAGGAATCCTGACTCTCAGTCCTCTCTTCTGACCACTGGGCATCATCCCCTGCTAGGTAGAGGGATAGAATTCAGGGTTCAATAGGGCCAGCATCTTGCTCTAACTACTACACAGCACTCCCCTCCATGAACTGACTCCCAGCCCTCTTTGCTGTAACCACTAGACACTGCTCCTCTCCAAGAACCCCAGATCTCTAATCCGAACCTCTCTGAAATTTGGGAGAACTCAAATGAGGGTTGGGATTGGTTGGCTCAGGCCCTTGTTTGCTTTTCTATGTAACAACGAAAGAGCAAAAAACCAAAAATAAGCTCTCCCCCCAGCTCTATATTTCTCTGCCAGCCTGTGAGAGCCCCCCCACAGCTGCTTGGGAGTCACCTCTAGCACTTAATAGAAGGTATTTTGGGGGGGTTCCAGTCGATGCGTACAGACAAACTCCATGGCTTTTGCTGCCTGCCAGGACTGTTTGAGTTCCTCCCCTCCCCCTTTCCACACTGTGCTGTATTTATAGAACATTGTTTTCGTAGCTCATGGGCAAATCCCACTTGTCTGGAAAGCAGCCTGTCACTGCCGCAGTTGGGAGCAGCGGGGGGCGAGCTCGCCCCCAGCTGTGAGAGCCAGAGCCTGGCGGCATTCTGCTGAAAACTGGGAGCCCCGCACCTCCCAGCTGGGTGCTCTGTTCTTCGCTGCCCAGCTATGTGAGTGGGCTGTTGGCGTTCTGTGTGGGTTATGTTGCTAATCCCATGGGAATTGCAGGACCCAGACAGATAATTGGCTCAACCAGCCCAGTAGCCCATCTTCAACAGACGTGCCCATCAAGGAATTTTTCCTCCTGACCCCTCTACCGTGTGCCATGAAGCAGGAGCATGTGCTATTATTTCAGTGTTTATGGTGATAACTCTAGCTCTCCTCGTCTTTCCACGTGTATCTCTCGTGTCCTTTTTAGGATGTGCTCTGCTGTCTGCTGCCAGGGTATCCTGGGGCAGTGAGTTCCACAGACACATCAGGAGTTTGGAGTGAGAGCGTGTTTTGGCTGGAGGACAAGAGGCCAGGGGCTGTTTGGCATGCTGAAGGAACTGGTTGGGAGCAGTGGGGCTGGTTGGGGAAAAGATGGGGTGTATGTGGGAAGTAGCACACAGGGAGGTATGAGACCAATGGTGACCTTTCAGACCCAAGTCATCAGCTCCAAGGAGCTAATGTTGGTAGCTTCTCATAATAGATGATTTCTATGTGATGAATTGGGGGACTCAACCCAGTCCTTAGCAGTCAAGTGTCCCACCTGCACAAACATCCCCATTGGCAGGGGGGGCCAAAGATCAAATGGGGGCTAAATTCCCTTCTCAACCCCCCAGATCAGCTCTCCAGCCATCTGTATGTTTGGGGGGGGGAGGGAGTGGGGTGTGCTCTGCGCCCCTGGCATGTTGGCTGATGACGTTGGCAAATTGTGGGTGGAGCGAGGCCAGTGTCAGCCGACATCCCCAATGGCAGCAAGATTTCCGACTGCTTTCTTCAGTGTTGAGTTTCATTTCTCCAGCTCCTTTCCACTGCCCTAGACATCCCCACAGGCCCCTTCCTGGCATGGCTTGCGCTGCATCTTGGCTTTTATCCAGGCACTAGTTGATCTGCAGGTAATGGCTGGATCCCCATGGCCTCAGCCCTGTCACCCAGGAGACAGCACCATGGCAAGTGGGACTAAGCCCTGCTTCCTTGATAGGCCAGCCCGCCCTGTGCCACAGGGCTTCATTGATCATGTCGTGCTCTTTCTGTAACTCTCCGCTCAGTGGCGGCTTAAGAGCCAAGTCCTTCCCCTGTCTGGGAGCTTGGCCGCAGCCTTGGGTCAGCCCTTCCGCTCAGCTCCATTGAGTTGCACTGAGTTCCTGGGAGATGGCTGGCTCCCTTCCTCCTGCATGCATCAGGAATGCACAGTTTGCTGAATGGAGCAGCCTGCCATGGAGATGGGCATTGAGGTCTGATTTGTATTATACTGTCCCGCCCGTCTGGCATATGACGATGCCCCTTGTGCAGCACGTCCCATTCATTTAGCCTGGAGTGGCTCAGCCCGGTGACAGGCCTGCCAGCGAGCAGTTTAGGTTGGAAATGGAGGCAGAGCCGCCTACCGGGATGTGGGGCAGGGCATCCCCTTCACCCACAGCCAGCAGGTTGGCTGCTCCCGAGCATGCTGCCTGCTGCTTGTGTTGCAACACTGGACCTTGATGCGCTCCAAGGGGTCAACTGCGCAGAGGGGAGAAAATTTCCTGTGGCCTCACGCCCGTTTGCAGCTGCAGAAATAGCTCGTCTTGACGTCAGCTCCAAAAGTACACTGCCCCCCCCGGGGGGGGAGGTGTTAGGGGGCCATAAATAACCCTGCTATTAAAAGTCTAGGGTTCAGATTAACACACTGATAAATAAACCAGCGTCTCCTTTTCTGCGCTAGGCTGGAAATTGAAATACAGCTGCGGGGTGGGGGGAGGAGGGCAGGGCAAAACGTGGAGGGTGAGCAACTCTGGTAGCATGCGGGGTATGGAGCCCTGAAAGGCGATCCCTAGCTCTGTTCCCATCCCCACCTTTGCTGTCGGCTGGATCTGCTGCTTAGGCAGTTGCCCTGGGCAGTAAACGGTGGGGGGTTATGATCAGTGGCTGGGTTGTTTGTGTTGATGGATGCAACCTAGATTCTAGCCTAGGTCTCTTCTGGCAGGATCCTGATACGGTAGCACTTATTTATTTGTATTACCATGGTGCCCAGGCACCCCGGTCGTGAGCCAGGGCCCCACTGCACTAGGTGCTGTACAAATACAATCTAAGGAAAGTACTGAGGATGGCTTCTCCATTCTCCAGGCCTTGTGAGCATTCTGTGGTGCTGCTAACTGCCAGGTGTGCCCCAAGACAAGTGCATCGGGGGAAGCAGCACCACAAGGTGCCCCCACCAAAACACTTACCCTCTGGCCTGAAAGGAACCCCAGTGTATAGGAGGCAGATAGGAAGTTAACTCTTCCTGTCTCATACAGTCATAGATCTCTCCCCCACAGGCTATCCATGTGGGGACAGGTCGCATAGGGTGTGGGGTGAATTTGGTTTTCATAATGTCTGTCTGCTAAAATTGGCAGTTCATTTTACCCACCTCATTGGCCACTGCTGACTTCTGAATGGAAGATCCCCGAGTCTCCCTCTGCCCCTCGTCCTGTTCTGCAGCTGGCTTGATTGGGGGGAATTGTCATGATGACGCCAGCGTTTGCCCTGCTGGGATCTGTGCTAAGCACTGACCTAGACTGTGTTCTGTGTGGTATGGCATCAAACACTTTCCACCGGTCAGCTCCTGCAGCAGAGCCCAAGGAGTCCAAATTCATTGCTGGTGTAAACGGATGCACCTCCACCAGAATTGCTAGTGTGCTGTGTGCCGATAGCTCACCAGTGAAGAAGTGTAACAGGAGCCTCACCCCCAAGAGAGGCAGAATGGTGGGGTGTAGAGCATTTTTTGACCCCCTCCCCCCGGGTGAGTAGCTTTGTCCACATGTCGGGCATACAGAGAAACCTGGGCCAGAACTACATCTCCCATCATGCATTTCTCTCTGGGAGCCTTCTACAGTGGCTAACCCACTTTTTTCTCAAAGAGGTGAAGCCGATGCTAAGGGCTGCTTATCAAAATGCCCTGGCAGATTGTCAGCTAAACCCGTTGGCCAGTGGAAGCCACAGGGCTGGCTGGGTGCTGGCTTGCCATTTTGGGGCCCTTAAGTCCCATGCCGAGATTGCCTCTTCCCAGTGAAACCTGGGTTTTTATTTCTGGCAGTGCTGATGCGGATTAACGTCCAGGGCAATCCGGGCAGCTGGGAGGAAGCTGCCTTCTGGGAGGAGTCTGGGGGGAGGCGTTTGTTGGGGCATCCGCCAGTTCTATGGCCTGGAGCTGGTCTTGCTGCAGTGAGACTGCTGGCTCTAAGTGGGAGTGATGCCCGGGTGTGGGGAGGTAAACCCACAGGAAGGGGGAAGTCTCCTAAGCTGTTGCTTAGGCATAGGCAGAAGACAGAGGGCTGGTTAAGCCGTTGAGAAGATTGTGGAGTGATGTCTGTAGCTAGCTCCCCCACCCCACACTCAGGAGCTCCATCCCTCATCACCCGGGGCAGTTTCCATCTCCCAGGCACATGCTTATGCCAGGAGCATCCTGGACTCAAACTCCATGCAGCTGGGTCCACTTGCTGGTCAAGAGGATGGCCACAGAGTAAACAAAGCCGGGAGCAGCTTGGGTCTGGGACAGTTGCCCTTCTGGGCAAGGAGTGAACCGGAGCTGCTTATCCCCACGGGGAGCTTCCTTTCTACGGCAACCCTCCTGCCTTCTTCCCTGTAGCCTGGTAGGGTGAGGGTAGGGTGTTAAGCTCCCAAATTTTTAGTAGCAGCCATTGGCTGTGGGCTCCTGCCTGGATACCAGCTCAGACAGGTGTTGGCAACCCGAAAGATAAGAAGAGCCATTTAAAAAAATTCCTTCAATAACCAAATGTTTTGAGAGCTCCAATCGGTGTAGTCTCCTGGTGGGGGGAGCAGGGAGCCCACAAGGGCACCTGCCACAGGGTCCCCTGGTGGTGGTGGTGAGCCTGGAACCTGGAGCAGGCCCCCCACAGGGTCCCGTGGTGGTGGTGAGCCTGGAACAGGCCCCCCACAGGGTCCCTTGGTGGGGCGGGAGGAAGCCTGGAGCTTAGCATGGCCACCTGTAGGGTCTTCCAGTGGCAGGAGGGTTGGGCCAGGAGCTACAAGAGGGCAGCCGAAGAGCCGCATGTGGCTCTAGAGTTGAGGGTTGCAGACCCCTGGGCTAGGACCTGAGGTTCGCTGCCTGTTGCCATGGGTCACTTTCGCTCCACCAGACAATCGCTTAGACTAGAGCATTAGAAACAAACAACGTAGTCGCCATTTCAGTGGGACCTCTCAAACACGCCCTCCCACTAAAGGGCCTTGTTCCTCGCTATTCCCTCGCTCTGCCCTAGTTATCCCTGCTGCTCTTTGGTGGCCTACAAGTGCAGGCAGAAAAATAAACCCAGGGCAGCAGTTAGGGTTAGACAGCCCTGTCTGCTATTATTTGGCTGCTAGTTCTCTCCTGCTGCCCATCACCATGGCACCTGGGCACCTTCTGCATCAAATCATGAGCAAAGTCCCTGATGCCTTTCAGGGTGTCTTGGGCTCTTCTCCCTCTTTGGGCTCAAAACCCTACTTGGGGGAGGGTTTAGTTTGGGGGAGTATGTCAGACCAGATTAATTTCCTCAGGGGCGGGGCGGTCAGGGCTGAATGTTGAGGTCTGAGGGCAGGAGGGCCAGTCAGGGTTGTTTGGGGGCGTTGGAGGGGAATCAGGCAGGAGGGGGGGTCAATGTAGCAACTGCCTTTCTCAGGTGGGAAAGGCTGTTCCAAAGCCGTCTCCATAGATAGTGGCCTGGTTTGCTGAACAAAGTGAATTTTAGGCCAGGGGCCAGAGATTGAAATTAATATTCACTTTGTTTCCTCCACACCCCTCTTTCCTTCCCCCTCTCCTGTCCCCCTACACCCCACCATTGTATCCTTCTTTCCTCTCACTCTGTTGGTTGGGTGGTCTTCGTCTCAGCCTTCCTTTCCCCTGTGAAGCTATTACTGCCCTTTGGGAAAGGCTTCATCTGCCAGGCAGCTCTTTTTGCCTGAACAATCCCAAGTCCCTGAGCAGGCTTGCTCTATTTATAGCTGGCTCCTCCCTGCCTGTTCTATTTCAGGTCACCCCGGGCAGTTGCTGTCTCACTTTGTGGAAAGGATGGGAGAGAGAAAAATCAGATAAAGGGAGAACTGTCATGGCACAATTAGCAAAGGGATTTGCTGGCAAGCCCAGCCCCTTCTGCTTTGCAGGACACATCTTAGCTTGCCGCCTGTTTTGGTGACACTCAAAGCCAGCTCAGACTGTTCCTGCCCCCGTGAGAAGGTGATTTGCGAATGGCTGAACCCTGCTGTTTCTTCCAGGCGGGAGCCGCCTCCCGGAGTGAATCAGACAACGCCTGAGATGTTCTGCTCTCCTCCTTCTCTAGACTAGTGGCTGGACCCTTTTACAGCACAGCGGGCCCTTCCCACGCCTAGCGCCTGCTGTCTGCAGTTGGCATAAACAGTTACAATTTTTTTTACACGGCTTTAATTTTTTTTTTTCCCTGCAGACGGATCTGTTGTTGGATTGCTATCGAACGCTGTCGAGGACTTGGATGCTTTAACTTTTCCTAGGCACACCCCCCCCCGCTTCGCCATTTGTGGGTGGGGGGGATGTCTGATGGTTTGGGGCTGAAATTTGGCACAGTGGACCCCTCCCGATTTTTACTAGAGAGACCCTCCTTGCCCTCCACCTGATTGTAAAGAGACAGTGGGACAGGGAAGGAAGCCAGCGTGGATCGCCTTGCCGGGCCCTGCGGTAGCTGGTATCTGAGTTGTTCCTGGCATGCTGCTCGTGCCCAGGGCGCTTGGGCTGCCTGTGATGTTGCAGACAATTTATGAGAGCGAATCGTGTTTTTCTTCAGATGGGGTGTCTGGACGCGAGCAGTCGCTGGAGCTCCTTTCACGGACTCAGATCCACGCCCTTCCTGTTGCAGGTGAGTGCCGTGACCGTGATCCTTACTCCAGCGCTGGGTCAAATGGGGTCGATGGGTTTGAACTTCAAGAGCCAAGCAGGAGACGCCTTTGGCATTGGTGGGGCCAGATTCTGCAAAGGGACACTCTTCTCACGTAGGATTGGGCCCCCAAGTTGCCAGGTGTATAAAATTGCCCGGGGCTGGGATTTCAAGGGCACAGGCTGGTGCCTCGGGGCAGATTTTCCAAAGGGCTCCCTGCCCAACGTTCTGATTCTGATTCTAGGTTGGCAGAGTAGGAGTTGCTCAGGCTGATTTTGATGGCGTCCCTGTGGTATTCCTGCAGTGTTCCTTAGCAAGCCTGTTCTGGTGTCAGCCTGTGCCGGATCCTCAGTTGGTGTAAATCAGTGTAGCAGCATTGGGGTCCACCTGTCTTGCAATTGAGAATCCGCCCCTGTAACCTCAACAGAAACTCAGCCTCTGGTGCCCCTCAGAGCCTGGTGGAGTCTCCGGCAAGCACCGCCCAGAGAGTGAAGTAGGGTTCGGATTGGGTCCTCCAGCCACAGCTGGTACTGGATGGGGATGTTGGTTGGTTGTAGCACAGTGATTTTGGCTCTGAGTTGGCACTGTTGTTAGCTCGAAATGGGTCACTAAATGACCTTTTAGAGGTGTCAGCTGGGTAGTGTGGGGGGGAGGGGAAACTTGGTCAGTTGTGACGTGTCCCTGGAGAGGGCTGGGTCTTCTGCCTTTGAGTTTGTTGGTGGGAGCGAAACAACCTTCCAGTGAGGGACGGCGTGCCCAGGGCGCGGAGTGCTCAGCGGGGCACAGTGCCCGTCCCCTCACATGCACAAGGGATTCATCAAGCTCCCAGCCACCTCAGAGTCTGGCTTTCGGACTTCTCAAGTGCTGTTAGCATCAATGGCGCCTGAGGAACCAGACTCTCTTGCCCTCAACTCAGGAGCGTCAGTTTCCAGCACAGGCCTCTTGGAGCAGGGACGGCTGATCGACCCCCGACCAGGGCAGGAGGGGTGGTAGGACTGGCTGCAGGGGCAGCTCTTTGCCAGGGCTTTAGTGTCCTCCAAGCCAGCCGGGACACTTTCTGTCCTGTCCTGTCCTGTCATCCCCACCTCTGGCTCCCTACGGCATTCAACCCTTCTCTGATGATTTCACGTGACTGTAGCAAAAGGAATAAGTTTCCTCCTTTCTTCCAGTTTGGCCTGCAGCCCCATTCAGCCTCCGTTTGCAACAGACAGGGCTGCCTATAGTGCTGGCGGCCCTTGTAGATCGCAAGTGATCAGTGTCCATTTTAGTCCCAGTTTACTGCCTTTGGATACCAGAGATCTTAATAGCATTGACTCCCTTCCGTCCTTCCCTGGCCTGGGAGGTGCCCCCAAATTGCTGGGCTGTTTCTGCCCCTCCTGCACTTGTCCTTCCCTGGAAATGGCTCTTGAGCACTCTTCTGCCCTCCCTCCTCGTAACAAAGAAGGGCTCTGTTTTCACAGACATCAGCTGTGCCCTTGCATCAACCAGGCTGCAGGGTTTAGCGCTGGTGCTCATGGGGTGAAGGAAATCGGCGCAGCCGAGGGGTGTAGGAGAGAAACACAGATGCCCGCTTGCTTGCACGCCACCGGCTCCACATGTCGCAGGCTAGGCGATGGGCTCACCCGTCAGTGTCTGGTGCTGCAAATGAAGGCATGAGAGTGGCGGAGAAGGGGAAGCAGTGAGAGGTAGCATCTGGGCAGGTTCTCCCCGGGATGAAGCACAGGTGGTTATGTCAACATTACCTAATCCTGGTAGAGTTTGCAGCAGGGCAGATCCCCTGGCTTGGAAATGATTTGCTTCTGCAAGTGGGAGGGGGGTTGTGTGTGTAAGAGAGGATTTGGGTGCCTGCTTACTACAGGTTGTAAAGTAGTCTGACTGGGGTTTGGTCTTACTCAGCTTGGATGCTGGGGCTCCCTGGGAAGTGATGCGTTTGATGCAGGGCTCATTGGGTGAGTCCCTTCCACTTTGCGTTGTGTTGGAGGCCAGATTCTCCTCAGAGTGTTCCAGTCTCGCTTGGAGATGCTCCCAGGCAGGCAGAGCAGGATGTAGGCAGGATTCTGGCCCTTTCAGAGTGGGACGATTTGGATGTGTGGGCAAACGCAAAGATGTATGTGGAAATCCACCCTTTCGGCATTGAAGTTTGTAGTACATTTCATGGCGTGCCAGATGGATCTATGGAAGGGTGCAAGGCCCAAATCAGAACGACCTTGCGGTCCCGAGTGCCATGATCACAATGCCGCTTGGCTTGGGGGCCTCAATCAGATGTGGTTTTACAGCGACTTCCATGAGCTCGTGGCCTTTGGTCAGATTCCTGATTTCCGTGACCATTGTGACAAAATCGTAGCCCTGCTCCAGGGTCACATAAAGGCCTCGTGTCTCTGCTTGGGCCAGAGGTGGTCCCAGCCAGAGTCTATGCAGAGCTTCATTGAATAGAGTATTAGTAATCAGCAGCAACAAAATTGGGGCAAACAGTTTAACTGCCCCCCCTTCATATGCGTACCGTAGTGTTTGGCCTTTAACTCCTGCTGCCCTATAGATCATCCTAAATACGACATAGCTCTTCCCATCCCTAGGTCTCACAGGGGGGCCGAGACCCATTGTCCTTATTTTACAGAAAGAGGGAAGGTGGCTTTCCCGTAGGACCACAGCAAGGCATTGGCCCAGTAGCTGTTCAGCTGTTCTGGTTCCTCTGGCAGTCGGCCTGCCCTGGAGCCTGCTCTGATCTGCATCGATCACTGGAGGTATTGAAAGAGGGGCGTTCAGGCTATAAGTGCTGCTAAGCTGCGAAGTTACAATGTGAATCCACTAGTCATGGACATGCAGGGATGATCACGCAGTGCTGGGGCGGGAGGGGACAATGGAAACGCCACCCATCTTGCTGCTTTTGCGTCGGCCCCTCGGTGTGAATGTTTAAAGAGGGCGCGAGTCGCTGTTTGTCAGCTGTGAGTCACCCTTCCTGCAAAACGATAGGGCTGGGAATGCAGGGCTGCTCTGGCCATCTCACTGGCTTGGCATCTCCGCCAGCGCCGTGCCATCCCACGGCTACTAATAAAGGGCTTTTTTTAAAGGGGTGGGAGGAATGTGGAATGTAAACAGATGTTTCAAATAGAAACCTTGTAACCTTCTGTTATAAACAGGCTATCACGTGTTTGGAGGGGAAAGGTCTGAGCCTTTCCATGGAACATTTCAAGTGATATTCAGCCTGTTCCTCTTTCTTTGTAGGGGTAAAAGGAAAGGTGCTAAAAGACTTAACTGGTGGCTTACTGTATGTGAGGAGGCCCAGGGGTTCCCCCGTGAAGTATATCTACACTGCGCACTAAGCCCAGGCTCTGAGTGAGATTTGAGCCCACACCCCCCTTCCCCACACACCCATCAGTCTAACGCAGGTGAGCAAGCAGGCAGGACGCGGGTCCTAGTGGGGGCTTATCACAGCCTGAGTCCTGCTGTCCCTCTGCAGTGTGATCACAGCTTAAATGGCAGACCTGAATCGGAAGCTCCGCACAATGCAGCGTGGACGCGTCAGCACGGCTGAGACACCTGTGTCCAACAATTGCTGAGCCAGGTTTACATCTTAAATCGCAGCACCCGAGACCCCCAAAACTAGGTGACATTTGTATCGTATTTTGTTTCAAACTGCTTCAGAAGTGACCGAAGCTGAAGTGCGGCCAGCTCTGGGGTGGAGGGCAGCAGACTGCTTGGCATGCTGCACACAAGTGTCATAAGGAGTTTGGATCTGCTGGCTCCGATCTAATTTGGCTTCCACACTGTGCGCTTGCTGCTCCTTGCAAGAGGCGTGGGCTAGTTTGGGAGGAGCAGACAGGCCGCATGGCAGAGTGGAGCATACCAAGAGGGTTCTTATCACAGTAGGGAGATGGGAATGGTGCACAGTAAAAGGGGACTGCCGATAAGGGACCAGGCATGGGAAGCAATGGGGTCTGGAGTGTGGCACTAAGAGCGAGGCTTCCCTTTCTTGCCACTGACTTGCTGTGTGGTCTTGGGCGCGTCCCCCGGCCTCTCTGTGCCTCCGTTTTCCCCATCTCTTGTGTATGTTACAGAATGCCTAAAAGCCTGAGTGTGCTGATGCGGGACAAATACACAGCGAAAGATGGCCTTTGCCCCTAGGAGTTCACCTGCTAAAGGGACAAGACAGAGGAGGGGTGGGTGGGTGGGGAGGTGACTTGCCTGAGGCCACTCATTAGCTGGGAATGGAACCTGCATCTCCTGAGTCATGGGCCAGCGCGCCACCCACTACTAGTCTGTACTCCCCTCTCTCAGGGGCGTATGGTACTGAGCTCGGGGGCTGGAAAGTGCCAAGTATTGACATTTGCAATCAGGTCATTAACTCGTAATAGCAGTTTCCAGACAGACAGACACGCAGACACTTAGGATGTGTGCACAGGTCATCTATCTGTGCACAGACTGCAAAGGAGGGTGGCTGGCCTGTATCCTGCGATAGCCAGCTCTCTCCCAGCAGCCATGGAGCTGAGAGAGACAAAAGGAGGAGATCCGGCCAAGGCTGGGCTGTGCTGAAAGATCCCCTGTCCTGGCTCTTGAAATTCTGATTTCACCACTGAGGGAGCCCAGGGCTGCTTCTGTCACTGTGAAAATCCCACCGGCTCTTATGCTGCTGAGTGGTTACAGGGCTATTGCCTTTGGGAAAAGGCCACGTCGGTTTTACAGCTGCTAAGCGGCAGGACTGCAGTGCGCAGACTGGCTGGTCACGGCTTGATCTGCTGCCATCCCGGGGGTACTGCTGCCCAGATTCACTGCTTGGCAGGCCACACTGTCCCTCCATAGACCTGGCTGGATGTGTGCCCTAGAGACAATAGGTAAGGCTCGGCCCTGTCCTGGGAGGGAGAAAGGGTACGTGTGTGGGAAGAGAGGGTGACTGGACCAGGGATCTACTGACCTCCATTCCCTCCTCTGCCACTGACTTGCTGGGTAACCTTGGGCCAGTCACTTTACTGCCCCATGCCTTGGTTTCCTTTCCCACTCTGTTTTTGAGCGAGAGCTCTCCCAGGCTGGACTCTCTCTCACAAAGTGTTTACATAGCACCCAGTGTTGTAGGACTTATTTTTTATTGGGGCCTGGGCGCTGCCGGAATATGAGTAATAGAGCCCTGGGTCGTGCTCAGGTGGGGCTGTGATAATGGCGGGATCTACCCACCAGGCAGATCCCACTGTCTGGCATGGAGCACACCCACTCAATAACCTTCTCACGTTCCGCTTAGTGCAGTGATGCTCTTTCTCATTTATTTCAGGCTGGAGCCTGGACTCTTTCACTGGCTGATTCTCACTCACCAGCCCTGTGCTGCCAATTCAGTTCCTTACGGGTCGAAACGTCTCTTCTCCTCCCGAACAGCTGTTGGAGCGAGGGACCAGCCAACTCTGGGCGCTGGATTCCAAAGCCAGCCCAGGCTGGATGCTTCTGACTTCACTATGAATGTTACTGGGCTCACGTTATGCTCAGAGGAGTCTGTGACAGTAGGCAAAGGGGAAAAATTCAGTGAGAAATGGATGTGAAAACAGGAGAGAGAGTGAAATGTAGAAAATGAGGGTGACTAAAGGAGCAGAGACAGGAGACAGAGAGAAAAACCGCCTGTTTCCTGTCCTGTCATTAACCAGTATTTCAGTGCCACCTGAGTGTCCGGATCAGAGATCTGGGCCCCATTGCACAAGTGCGCAATGGGAGACAGCCCTTGTTTTTAAGAGCTGCATGTCGAAGTCAGTCTGTCTCTAGGCAAGCCGCTTGTCCCGGTCTCGTGTGTGTGTGTGTGGCCAGGAGAGAGACTTGGGTTTATAATGGAAACCAGTCAGAGCCTGAAGAGCCATTAAGCCTCCACATAGTCAGCTGTGGCAGTGTCTGTTAGAGCTGCCTGGTTCTCAAACTGCAATCCCTTCTGCCTTTCCAAGGCACCAGTCCTCATTGAGGACACCACTCTGCAGTTTCTGGACAAAGCCCCTGTTGGAGAGATGGGTCCCCTGGCATTCGCTGGGTTAATTCAGAGCTTCAACTGCATCAGCCTCCTTGACAGGCAAGGTGCTATAGAGACATATAAAGAGACAGCTCCTGCCGTCAGACTCTTCCTGTCTAGAGACACCAGGCAGACAGCTGGGAGGGATCGGGGAGGTCCAGAGAGGTGAAGGGCCAAGTTTTCAAGGATTCGGCCTCCACAGTTGGGCCCAGCTGCTCAGAACTCCTCAGCCTCCAGCAGCACCCATGGACACTGCTGGCACCAGGCTGTGTCCTGTTCTCTGGGGAATGCGGCCCCTAGCCCTTTTGAAAATCTACCTTTGGTGACTCAGGTCGGGCCCCACAGGGAGTCTGTGTGAGGACCACATACAGCACCGGGTCTCCTGCTGAGACCCAGGTCAGTGCCTTAACCACTAGCCTCCCTGCCCCCCACCTTCCTCACCTGAGTTCCCACCTTACTGCATCTAATTCTACACTCAGATCCCACCAGATGTGCCCCGTTTGCTGGCAGGAAGAACACTCCTGGGACAATGCTGGTGGGATGGCTTGCTTTTGGCAAAGACAGATCCCTGGAACTTGATCTCTCTGCTTCTTCTGGTGTGAGTTCGCTGGGTTCGGGGAGCTAGCGCCTGACTTGCACCGGTGTAAGTGTGAGGGGAGATGGGCCCTCCCTAGCCATATACACACCGCTGTAGTTGCTCCACTCTCCAACTTCTCCGTGCAGCTATTCCTGGTGCTCTGGATTGGCCTCCATGGAGGCTTGGGGGCGACGTGATCATGTAGGGCGCTTTCGAAAGTGTGCCAGTGCCTAAGAATACCGGGCAGGTATTTTTAGAGCTGAGTTCTGAGCTGTTTGTTGCTGCTGGGCTGGCTTTAACACTTCTCGCTTGCAAGCGCTGCCCTGATTCCACTCGGCTGCGGTAGCCGGCAGATGTGTGTGCTGCGGGGAGGTGGCTCGGCCGAGGCAGGTCCTGGGCAGCCGGCTGTGAGGGAGAAGGAAAGCAGACTCCCAACCCTTTGCTTCATGGTTTGTTTCTTTGGCCCTTTGTGAAGGTACAAATTGATTCATTGTCCCCGTCTGCTCATTGGAGGCCCATCCGGTATCCACGGGTGCCCAAACAGGGAGACAAACCTGCGTGGCCTCATGTGGTGGGATCTGCGTTGCAGTCCTAGAGTTGGACCTGATGCAAGCCATGCAGCAGTCTGGGAGTGGAGGCTTTGGGATGGTTTTGGTCGGATCCTTCACACGCTCGTGCCTCTCACTCCACCACAGTGCCAGTGGTGTGGGGCCGGCTGGGCTTGCCTCCCCACTCCGGGCGTCACCAGCTCCGGGGATGCAGCGCCATCTAGATTTGGGCCCCGCTGTCCTCACTGCACTAAGTGGTGTGATTGGAGCTGTGACCTAGCTTGTGAGAGTGCAGGGCCGCTCACTCCAGTTTGGCCCACACACACTCCCAGCATTGTGCTGGCTGGGCTGAACCTGAGTGCTGCTGGGAGCAGGGTGGCGAGTCCAGCCAGACCCGTGGGACAGGAGCCAGCACGGCCCCCTTTGAAACATTCTGGCGACCTGATCCCACGTCCTGACCTGCAGGTTGAGAAACCCCTGCTCTAGAGGCCCCAACTGAGATCACAGCCCATTGCGCTAGGTGCTGTACACATGCTGGGCGACAGACACCCCCTACCCCAAATAGTTTACAATCGATACAGTAGGAGAAGGGAAAGGCAATTATTTGGGGACCAGAAAGGTGAAATGGCCTGTCCCAGGTCACGCCCGGGAGCCTGTAGCAGAGGTAGGGTGTGAAGTCTTCCAGGTCTGAGGCTGGTGCTTTTGGTACAAAGCCAGTTACGCTTTATATTCTTCCTCCCAGCATAAGCGAGATTGCTATGAAATGGAGGGAGGCTTCCACAGAGGGAGCACTGATTAGCCAACCAGTTTATAAACCAATATAACTCCGTAAGAGTTTGTGATTCTTGTGTAAACCAGGCTGGGTGGGGGAAGGCAGTGTGGATGTGTTAGTTTCCTGGGCCTCCTGAACAGATAGGGGAAGTTTTCACACCACCTGAGCAGCTGGGACTGTTGCAGGACATATGAAGGCCGGAGGATCCAGTCTGAGCCAGGAAGGGAACTGGACAAGACCAGTGGTCTGGAGCAAACTGCTCCCCTCTCATCAGGAAATAGCTATCACAGGTGCACCTTCCAGACAAGAATAAAATCCTGGCAGGCCAGGGGAAGCCTCTCAGTGAAGCTGCTCCTGGCTGCCCAAGGCTGGACTGCAGATTTTAAATTCAGCTGGTGGGTCTGCAATCAGCTGCACCCCTCCGCTTTGACCAGAACCTGGGAACCCCAGTGGCCTAGCTCAGATCTGACCTCACACCTCCTTCAAGGTCTGGGGTTCTGGCTTCATCGGGGGGTTGAGGGGAAGCTCCTACTTCCAATCTGGCAGAGGGTTTGGTGGGTGGGAAGAGCCATAATGGACACCAGCTGGGGCAGCTGGCCTGAAATGCTGGGTTCTGAGCACTGCCTGGCACTTGCCTTCCAATCTGTGAGGGAGAAGAGGGCCTGGGGCTGGACCCTGGGGGCTTGATGGATCCACTCCCCTCCGTCACAGGCTGGAATCGGTCTGTGAATGCAAGGCCTTTGGAGATGTAGGCGGCTACGCTGCTGGGCATGACTGCTGCTGGAAGCCCAGGAGTTCAGGGGTTGCCTTGCACCTGAGGCTCCGCTGTCCCTGGGGTGTCTCTTCCCAACCTGCTCTCATTCCCTGTGCTGGGCTTCAGTGTGTACTGTTGTTTCTGGGGCTGTGCCAGTGGGCTGCAGCCTGAGGGCACCTGGAAATGTTGGCCAAGCAAATCTGGAAGGGGCAAGTTGCCGGCCATCTTATCTGGAAGGGAGGCCCTGATCCTCTGCAACTTAAAATAGCTTCCCAGCTTTGCTTCTGGGCCTGCGGGGAAACAAGCTCCCGATGCAGCTAGCCTTTCCCCTGAGGGACTGAGTGGCTCTCTGGGCCTGCGCCGTCTCCCATCAGAGTCTGTTTGAGGCTCACTGCCTGGTTAGGAGTTTGGTCCTTTCTGTTCAGTATCTGAGTGTCTCACAGCCGCCCTGCATGCTGTCATCTCTGTTTTACAGCTGGGGAAACTGAGGCACAGAACCATCCATGCCAGAATTTTCTTAAGGGTTCAGCACCTGCAACTAGGGTGAGATTTTTCCTTTATTCATAGCAACAGTGGGAGTCAGGACTTGGGAGAGTGTGGTCTAGTGGCTAGAGTTAGGCGGCAGGACTCCTGGGGTCTCTTTCCAGCTCTGGCAGTGTGGTGCTGTGTGACCTTGGGCACATCATTTCCCGGGCATAATATTACCCAGACTCTGTAAAGTGGGTTTTCAGATCTGATGGGGAAATGGGGGGCCTTTGACTGTTCCCCATTCCAAGCCTAGGCTGCCTGGCTGCAGCGGGCTCTGGTGGATTTGCAGTATGTCCAGCCGCCTTAGAGGCCGGAGAAATTCAGGAGGAAGGAGCATCCCAGTTCACTCTCCTGCAGAGAGTGGTCCGCCCCTGAATTCTCCCTATAGCCCGCTTTCACTGCTACATGGGGAGGGATCCCCTCCGACCATACAGCTCCTGCCAGCAACCTCTCCCTGTCCTTTCCGGGCAGTTCTCAGAGCTGTTGCCATGGGTGCCTGCACCATCTCCTCAGAGGGGAAAATTAATTGCTTGCAAGCGTCAAGTGCAAGGTCCCCTTGATACCAATTAAAGTGGCAGGACCGTGTGTAGGGGCTTCCTACCTACGCAAATCCCTCTCCCAAAAGACCTTGCTGCCCCTGCAGAGTATTCGGGGCTGCCGCGTCTTCCCTGTGCCTCTGAGTGCCCGGCGGCGGGGCAGATCTGTGAGGGAGAAATGCAGGATGGATTTGCACCTTCTTGCAGGAAAATATGAGCTTTGAAAATTTGTCCTTTCTGGTCCCTATCTCCCCTGGCAGGGGGTGCAGCGCTGGATGATGCAGAAGCATGTACCACACCAATATAAATTTTGGGAAGGGGCTCTTTAAAAAACAGGATCTTGGATGGGTGCCTCTTGCAGTTGGATTTCTTCCCCGGGCTTTTAGGGGTGGCAGCTGGTGAGATCTGGATTTCAAACAGGAAGTGGGAAAGCAAGATGCAAGTATTAGCTGGTGCATGAAAATGGGGCCAGAGAGCTGGGACTCGAACAGAATCCTGCTTTGTCCTTAGAGCAGGTGCCTGGGAACCAGGACTCCTGGGTTCTTGTCCCAGCTTAGCCAAGGCCAGCTATGTGCCCCATTCCGTGGCTGTAGATTGGGATGAGTCCCAGCGCGCCGCTGGGGCTTTACTGTTCGCAAAGTGCTCTTGAGAACGTCTGACAAAATTCCAAATCTATTCTTATCCCAGGCGTTTTTTCGGAGGGGGTTGAATCAACATTGAAGCCAAGACGGAGATCGGAGGCGAATTCCTTTCCCTTAAAGAAACTTTGGGGAAATATTGTCAAGGGTTTCTGAGTTACAAGAGGGCCAATAATAGTGCTGTTTTCCAAGGGGGGGACGGGACAAATGGACCCTGTGGAATCTACTCCCCACCCACAGTGTTCCCGATTGCCTCGAGATGTTCCACAGCCCAGCCATCTTCCCTTTGGCCAAGATGCGTGATTATTGTTAATTTCTTTCAGAGGTTTTGCCAACCTGGCTCTCATGGCACCTCCAAAAGGGACTCTCCCCACCCAGGGGAGGTAGATACCACTCTCAGATGGTCCCGTGGTGACCACTTGCCCTTTGCACAGCGGTGGTTTGAATGCATGGCTTGTTTACAAAGTTGTTTTCTTCCCCTTCAAACTTGAATGGGCTCTTTTAAAAAGAGGCTGTTCCCAAATAATAGCGAAACTGAACTTAAACAGCCTGGATTTTCCACTGCCTTGCACCAAAGACTGTCTACACTGTCACTTATTTTATGTCACTTAGGTGTGAAAAAACACTTCCCAGCAGCATAAGGTGGACCGATGTAGTGCTCTCCATACCGGCTCTTGGGTCGTGGGAGAGCTCCTCCTGCCGACACAGCTACTGCCGCTTGTTGGGGGTGGTTTAATTCTGCTGACGGGAGAGAGCTCGGCTATACGAGATCTTACAGCAGCACAGCTGCATTGATAAGCTCTCTAGTGTAGATATGGCTTCAGCGTCGTTAGTGACCGCTGTGCAAAACGCTGCCAGGCATGTCACACTCACTTTGCACCAGAGTAAATGACTGTGCCCCGGGCTCAGTCCACCAAAGCCCGATTCTTGCTCCACACAGGGTAAATCAGGAGTCCCAACAGTGCCAGGAGCATAAATACTGGTATAAACACATGGAGCATTTCTGCTGGCAACAGCCATAAAACGGAATTATGCCAGCAAAACCAGAGTCTGGCAGACACCAGAGACCCTGGCAAGTTTGGAGGTGGGTTATAAAACTCCTGAGAATAGACTCAACACCTGCCCTTCTGCCCTCCTCCCCAATGCTCTCACCATGGCTTTGTACATTTTTCTTTGCTGCAGTAGCATGGCCTAGTGGATAGCATGCTGGGGTAGGGGTCGGGTGATCTGTCTAGTTCAAACCTCATGGTTGCAGTTTAGGAGTTAGAATGTAATTTCCACAGTTGTAATTCAGCCCTGGCGTGGGGGTTAATCTATTTCGCGTACTTAGCTGGCCCTTATTACTGTGATATATGAGTGCCTCCCACTCTCCTGTGTGCTGCATTTATTTTCACTCACCCCTGTGAGGCAAGGCAGGGCTACTATCCCTGTTACGCAGATGGGGAACTGAGGCGCAAGCATGATCCACCCAGGGTCGCACCATCTGTGGGAGGGCAGAGACTTGAATTCATGCCTCCCAAGGCTAGCTTGTCTTCCCCACCAGTACGTTGCCACCGGTGGACAAGTGACGTTGGGGGCCGGGAGACGGTTTTGTGCTTCCAGCCTCAGATGGGGGCCTGGGAGCTCTGCTGCTTGACTCCCAGTTTTTGACGGTGGATAAATCACTGAATTTCTCTCCCTCAGCTTCCCACCTGGAAAGCTGGGACAAAACCCCTCCCATCTATCTTGTCTTCACCAATTGCTGCCTCTTTGGGCAGGGCCCATGTCTGTGCAGCACCCACCACTGGGGCATCCCAGGTGCTACTGTCCCACATTGGGGAATGCCCTGAATCTTTCCTTTCACCAGCTCCTCTTCCCTGCACTGCTCCCAGTGGAAGAGGGACAGGGAGGTGGTTGAGGGCAGCGCACGCTTGGCTGTCTCACCCTGGGAAAATGACTGGGTGTGCGTGGAAGGTCTGGACCTGGGTGGATCATCTTCCCCAACCACAAACGCCAGCCCTTGTATTTTTACATGTGTCTAATTGGAGCTGTTGGGGGAGAAGGCGGCTCCCGTCCTTTCTTGTACTCTCTGGGGCTTTGCAGTGGAATTTCCCTTCCCCCTATTGGGTGGGGGGAATAGCAGCCGTACCCTTCAGTGACCCTGGGTGCCTGATCCGACTCTCATATTGCGGCACCACTGCAGCCTCTGAGTGTCAGTGTCAGCCAGGGGAGTGGCCATGGAGGCGGTTGTGATACCATCCCTTCTGCAGGGCTCTGCTGTACCCCAAACTCATTGTGTGACCCTCCTCCCTTGCTGAGGGCCTCAGAGTTTTTTGCAAATTGGGAGCTGTCAAGCAGTGGGCTTCCCCTGGTAGTAGAGAAGGATGATAGTAAATTTAGAGCTACCAAGAACTTCACAGCTGTCACGATTCCACGCTCTCCACTGGGAATTGCACAGCACCAGCAGGGCTAGAACTCAGAGCCTCCTGGTCCAGAAGCATAGGCGTTTCATCTGAAGACTCACTTCACCATATAGGGCCTATGACACACAGGTAAACAGTCCTGATTTCCTCCAGTAGAGGGCAGCAGTGCTTATATATTTACATTGCCACGAGGTAGCAGCGGTGTCTATACAATATATAATGTAAAATTTATCTCACTGCACATGATTAACTGTTCATTATTGAAGATGATGCCTGGTCACAAAGTTCAGCTTCTGAGATGAAAATTCCCCAGGTTCTGGTTCTGATCGTTACACTTGGCTTTTTCCTGGGGAGGAAGGCACAGTGCAGATGCTGTGATGTGGGGGTGGGACTTTTTTCTGGTTAGCAGTGGTAACCATGTGCATCAGGGCCAACACTTACAAAGGAGCCTTTCCTGGGGTGGGAAGCGGATCCCATCTGGTATCTGTGCTTGCCTCCAGCAGTGACGGGAGCATCCAGGGCTGGGAGTGGGGGAGTAAGTGACTAAGGATCGGGACAACGTGTCTACAAGAGCGGATGCTGTGATTGTTATAGGGAAGTGTAGCTAGTCATCTCTTGCCACTCGGCACTCATAAGAACCCGGCCCTGAGGTCTAGCGGGGGGCGGTACTGGTGATGGTCTACATAGCTGACTTCCAGTGGTCTCTGGGTGGAGGAGATAGGAGTGTGGAGCAGGTTGGATAGGTGCAAAGTTGTTTTCTTTCACTGTTTGGGATGGGATGCAATTTCCTGGGAATTGAACTGTGATTGGGCCTCTGCTGTGATGTGATTTGGTGGGAGCCCCGTCCCAGCTTTCCATGGTTTGCTGCGCTGTCTCTGTACACTGCGTTCTTTGCTGGCCCGTGGTGGTTAAGAGGTTAACTTCAACATCTGAGCCACAGAGCAAGTGTGGTCATCTGGCCCTCATGGCTGTAGACTGGAGTGCCCCCCAGACTCCCAGTGAGGTGAGGCAGTGCTGTCATCCCCATAAAACTGACCTCGGTGGCAGAGCAGCTCCGTGACTTGCCCAGTGTCTGGGGCGGAGGCTGGATTTGAATCCAAGGCTCTGTTATCAGAGATTGCCCTAACCATTGGGCCATTCTTCCTCTCCACCTCAATGCTTCAGCTACAGCCTGGAGCAGTGCTGCCTGTCTGCCTGAGCTGTGAGCAGGACAGCTCCCCTCCACTCACCCCACTACGTACGCCCAGCTGCCGGCCAGCCCAACCTCCCCTCTAGGGATGCCAGCGAGCGGGCGGACCCTTTCAGCTTCCCCATTCGGGTGTTTGGTTCTCTCGGGAGCTGGCCAACCCGTGCACCCTCTGGCCAGAGAAAGCCACTTCAGAGCAGGGCTAAGTGCAGGTTTGGTTGGGCCTGGCCCACCCTGTCCCCTTCCATCTGCTGCAAGGTCAGGTTTATTTTTAATTTTCTTGCCCTGCTGCTGTTGTTACAAGGGAGCACTCTCCCCTGGCTTGGTGGCTGGTCAGAGGCCTTGTCTCCACTCTGGGCTGTATCTGAGCAGTCCTCAGTGGGTTTATCCGCCCCACACCCTGAATTCCAGTCTCCAGAATCTGTGGCTAGCTTCCAACCACTGTGCCATCCTGCCCCTTCCACTTGGGTTTGTTCCTCGCAAGCTGAGCCCCAGGTGCACAATTTCTCTTCACCCTCTGGGTCAGTCTCTACTCAGCCCTCTTGGCTAGGCCAGGTGAAAACGCAGGCCAGCTCTGCTTGTGTTTGCAGCTGGGGAGAAACAGAGCTTCTGTCCCCAGCAGGCACATCAAGCACAGGGTTCGGCCATGGGTGCATCTGGGGCCCCCTTGGCCTGTCCGTGGGGGCTGCAGGAGGCAGCAGAGACCCAGGATGGAGGTATGCCTCTGAGGAGGGCACTGAGGGGACAGTGGACACAGATTTCTCTGGCAGTGGGAGAGATCAGGGAGCCTGTGATGAGCCCTAGCCTGGGCTGTGATGAAGGGGGAGCTGTCCCAATTCCCCTTGGGTTGGAGGAGTGGCAAGCCCCCCATTCACACTGGCCCACTGGCATCTCATGCTGCTGCCCTGAGTCCAGGCTGCCCCACTCAGGAGCCACAAGCTTGCAGGCACAAAGCATCATCTGGACCCAGGGAAACATGTGGCTGCTCACCTTTCCACCCAGGCGCTGGGGGGCTGTTTCTGTCTATCCTGCCATCCAACACCAGGAGGCTTGCCCTGGGATCGTTGCAGCCACTGGGTTTGGGATCAAGCCCTCTTGCCGCCTTCTTCCAGATCAGCCTGCCCATGGAAGGTGAAGCAATGGAGGGAGGCCAGGACCATACCCGTCCAGCCACTACATATGCAGCGCACTGCAAAGGGGGGGCTGTTGGGAATGCACACGTGTGGTACACACACACACACACAAAACCGTTGCGTGGCAAACGGAGTGTGGCTAGAATGCATATGTGCAGTGTGTACAACACACACGTGCAGCAAATGGAGGGGAGTTGGGAACGTGCGCATGTCATACACAGAGATGCTGCAGAGCGAGGATGGCTGGAATGCACGCATGTGTTATACACACACATACACACACACCTTGGGCAGCAGACCAAGGGTGGCTGGAAATGCACCCCCTCCCCCCCAGCATCATTCCCTTTGTCCACTGGGCGACTGAGAGGTTTGCGTGGTCCCACTGTGGCCTAGAGCCTCAGAGAGGGAAGTCCGAGAGGTTAGGCTGCCTCCCTCCCCCACCGCCAGGGGTGTGTGGGCACCAGGGGCCGAGGCCAGGCTGGATCTGCAGATGCACCGAGAGTGCCCATCAGCCATTACCGCTGCGGGTGGGCTTAGGGGGATGGGGGCTCTGTTTTGGGAGCCATGTTCAGTGGGCATGGTATATTGGAGCTGTGTCCGCCCTGCCTGCTGCGTGTCAGAGCTAGGATGTCTTGAGGAATGACCCACGACGGGGAGAAGGGGGCATTAGTATTCCAGGCCATCCTCTCCTCCCCCATCTCCCTGCCTCCCCCCCATCCACCGCCCCCGACTTCCTGTTTGGATTAGAACAGGTTGTTCATTCAAGTGTGCAGGCCGGCTCCGCTCGCTCGCATACAAATGGGGCTGCGTCTGCAAGGCGAGTTACTCACGACTGTGGCGGCAACGCAGCTTCATTCATCTGCAGCGCGGGCGATGCCGGCGGGGGGAGGATGGGGTGCAGTTTGCAGAGCAGCTGCGGTCTGGGGCCTGATTGTCCTAGTCCAAAGATAACACTCTCCTTGAGATACTTCCCCCTGCGGTCTGAGGCCTTAGCACCTCTGACCCAGGTGCAGTGGCCGCTGCTCTGTGCAGTGAGGTCTGTGGGCACCTGGGTTTTGTGCTGTGCTTTCTGCATCACCTTGGGCAGGAGACCCACTGCTGCAACAGCCACTCATTTTTAGGACTCTTGACATCAGACTCTAGAACAGTTTTTCGGAGGCTCTTCAAGTTGGCTTTCCAGAAGCGGAGGCAGCCAGTTGTTGGTCTCCAGTCGCTCTGCACCTTGGCTTCCTGTCTGTAAAAGGGGACAGTGTTCCCCCCAGGGCTGGCTTTGAGGTTTTACTGGTGTCTCTTCAGGCTGGGAGGGCAGATTGGTCTCCTCGCGGCAGATGGGGTCAGATTTTCTATGGCCTTCGTTCATGGAGCAGCCGAGCCCTAAAGAGGGGAGATGGTCCTGTGAGGACGCTGGGTCACTCAATTCATTTCTCAGCGCTGTCACTAACTCCCCATCTGGCCCCAGGCAGATCCTTTCATAGAATCCTGGGAGATGAGGTCTGGAAGGGACATTGGGAGGTCATCTGCTCCCACCCCTTGCTCAGCGCTTCAATCTCCCAGTGCCTTGATTCCCTCTTGGTAATTGGGGCGTAATCTATGGCTTGTTGCTGGGCCTGTCTAGAGTGATGGGGAGCCCACTAGGATAGGGACCGTCTCTGAAGAGTTGTATGCATAGGGCCTGGCACAAGAGGCCCTGATCTCGGCTGGGGCCTTTACACACAGCCATAATAGGGGTGGTGACAAAGCAGGATAAGATGTGTGCCTGCTATTGATCTGCTACCCTTGCAAAAGGCCCAGGAGTAGGGCACAGAGATTCGCTGCCCTCATTGTCTCCTCTCCTCTGGGAACGAATCTGTGTTGGAAGGGGACACTAAGGCACAGTAACGTGCCTCAGACCACACAGCGAGTCGTTGGCGGAATCAGGAACAGAACTGGGGACTCCCAGCAGGTTTCTCTAATGGCTGTGCTGACTGCCTTGGAAATAAACCTAGGGGTCTTGAGTCCCAGCCCACCCACCCCCACTGACTAAGCGTGCACCCTCTCGTATCAATGGTGCCATGACAAAAGGGAGTTATGAATGCTCAAGGCAATGATGACTTTTGTCTAGAGTGCTGGACAGGGACTTGAGAAACCTGGGTTCTAGTCCCGTGACCTGCCAGAGGAGCTTGGGCAACTCATTGTGCCATTTTGTGCCTCAGTTTCCCCATCTGTAATACGGGGACAGTGATATTGCCCTCCACTGAGAGGCACTTTTTAGGTCTGCTGCTGAAGAGTGCTGTAAGAGAGCGTATGGTGTCATGCTGGGGGCTGCCATATTGGCTCATGAAATGAGGAACAAAATGGGGTAGGAAACACGAGTGAGATTTGATTGACTCCCAGAGCCTTCGCTCTCCCCCCCCCTGCTCAGCAGACAGAAATGAGATTTCTGCCACAGCAAACCCACTCCAGAACTGAGCGGGAATTGTCAGCTCCCTTGGCTGGGGTTGGCACCATACGAATGGCCGGCACAATGGAGAAGAGGCTTGGCCACTGGCTAGCCAGAGGAGTGGCGGCTGGGCACCAAAGGGCTGCTTTGCTGATGTTACTGGTTGCAGTTCCCCAAGCAGTCAGCTCACCTTTGGACTTCCTGGCATGCATTGTGGGAGGCTGGTGCCTAGGGAACATTACCTCTCTCGGCCTCTCTTTAGCCGTGCAGGGTCAGTGGCCAGTTCTTCTCTGTCGCTGGTCTTGCGAGGAGATGGAAATTCAGTCCTGGCTTCTCTTCAGGGCTTCCATAGCTTTTACATCAACACCAGGATGGAGTGTTCTTCACCGTTGGCAGCTGGGGAAAGTGAGACTCCTGGGCGAAGCAAATTGGAGAGGAACTGCGTGTGGCACCCAAGAGTCCCGACTTCCCTGGCTTTCCCAACCAGACCACATTGCTCTCCCATGTCAGGAACTGAAGAGCCCTGATGTCCAGGCCTTTGCTCTGCCCACTGTCTGCATTCCCCTCAGACTCCCAGCTTTGGAAAGTGCTTTGGGTCTGTCGAAGCATCTTGCAGAAGAGGGAAGCCTGACTATTAATTACATCAAACCTCCTTTGGCAATTAGGGTGATGCAGTGACCAGCTCAGCTCCCACCAAGCTGGTGCCCGGACATCTGCTAAAGAAAGGCACAGCCACATAGAAGGATGGATTCCCCATGCGTTGGAGGCTGGGCTGGAGCTTTTCTGTTCTGCCCGCCCAGTAGTTAATCAGCTGGTGAGGGAGCTGATGGTGCATTTTGTGTCCTTGATGGCCAAAGCCATGGGGGGGAAAAGAGAGAGAGAAAGGGTGCCACTTTCAGCTACGTAACACGGCACATGTAACCCACTGCCCTGTGTGCATCTGTCCCCCAAGCCTGCTGTTTCTCACCCATACGTGAAGATTCTTTTTACTGCTCTCAGCAGTCAGGCCTGCAGATCTGTGTGGAAGGCTCTCGCTTTCTCTTGGGGTGTGGGTCACTTGATGGGCAAATGGATTAGGTTCCACCTTGGCCTTTTCTTCCAAAGCCAGCTTGGCACCTCCTGGCCAACCTGCAGAACAGCGGCTACATGATGGATGGTGCTGGTGTGGGCGGAGCCCTGGTTTGCTGCTGGCCATCTGTCCTGAACCCTGCCAGACTGCAGCGGCACCCCAATGTCAGCCGCTGGGTAGCCACGCCCCTTGTCAGCGAGGGGTAATTTTGCTCAGAGGGACGCGGTCTGGGTGTGACTGTGTGCTGGGGCCTCCTTTGCTAGGATGATGCACAGGAGGCGGAGAGGGAGGACGGCCCGGGAGAGGCACAGCTTTTCAATGCTCGACAGGCGTTCATAGCTGTGCGCAAGGGCACTGCTTGGGGCAGAGAATGGGGTTTGATGCCTGTTCTGCATTGAGCTGAAAGAGGGGAATGGGGAAACAGGGCCATAGTGGATGCATGTGCAGCTGGCGCCCTTTAGTGCTCTCTGTGAGGAGGGAGCTGTCGGGAGGTGGGGGGGCGGGAGGAGGAGATAAATGCAAATTGCCTGGGAAATGGGAGGGGAGAGGGTGGGAAGCAATTATTAATGATGATGATTAGTGTAGGCTGCATTGTAGCGGCCCTGTTCCCTGTGGTGCTAAGCGCTGGACGGACACAGCCCAAAAGGCTGGCGACCATGTTCCTAGCTGCTTTGAATTGGGGCCTGAGGCTGAGATTTTCGGAAGTAGGGTGACTCCCGAATCCTCCCCTTTCAGGTTCTGAAGAAATGACCTGGTCCTTGAAAAGGACCGAGGCACCCCAGATTCCACTGAGGTCACAGGGAACTGTGGGGGTGATGGAGGGAGTGATCACTGCTCAGCAGGATATTTCCCCCTTAACTGGAATATGGAATTAGGAGCTTCATTTTAGGAGCCTCTTGTTAAAAAATCTTGGCCATCACTCCTGAAGCGGCCCCAATTCTGGCTTCCTTGCTGAACAAGTGCTTCATTGGAGACACCAGGGGCCAGGAGTGGGCGTGGGGGGACACGACTGATTTCCTGGAGACTCAGCAGCCGTGTTTCCAGCATAAGGCTGCAGAAACATATAGGACCCCTGCAATCATGGGCGTCTTTATGAGATACAGGCCAGGGGGGTCTAGGTCATTAAATTCGATGGACCTTTTAAATGCTGGGGAAGAAGGAGAAGGGCAGCAGTTCTCAACCTGGGGGTCACAAACAGGGGTTGGGGTTGTGACCCTGTTGCCCTTGCTGTATTGCTCTGTGGGCCCATCTGGGTCCTGGCGATGTGGGAGGGGAGAATGTGGAGGGCCCCGGCACAGAGAAGTGGTTGGATTCTCTCTGGAGCAGGGAGTGCTCCAACATCTGGAGCTGGGGATCATCTTTACTCTGATCTTTGGATCCTGGCGTCCTTTAAAACCCCACCCGAGGGGAGCCCTAAGAAGGCCTTGAAAAAGCCTCAGAATGGCACCTCTGTACAGCAGGGATGGATGGATGGACACTAGGGCTAGCAACAGCCAGGCCTGATCCAGTATGTGTTGCTTATTCAAGCTGTCCCGTTGCCTTTCGTCATATCTGTATACGGGCTGTGGTGTGTGGGTAAGAGCAGCATGCCTGGGCTCTATTCCTGGCTTGGGAGGGGGATGTCATCTAGTCAGTAGAGTGACATTGGGGTGAGGGGGAGCAGAAAATGAGTACACAGGCTCCATATCCTTTGAGTCGCACAAGACTGAGGACTGGAGTATGTGGGGTGGGGGCAGGGACAAATTTGCAGTGATACGGCACTCATGCCTACAGTGTGGGGGGTCACAGATGAGAATGATGTGTTAAATGCTCTGGGTCACATATTACCATGCTGCTTTTTATACATGGGGAAACTGAGGCACAGCAGGAGGAAGACAGTGACTTGCCCAAGGTCACGTGGCAAGGCGGTGACTATGCTGGGAATAGACTTGAACTCTTTTGCCATCCAGTGCGTTGTTGTGACTGAAAGGCCATGCTCCCGCCGTGTCACACGCTATATATAGTCACGTACGTGTAATAATATTTCATGCCGTCCCTCAGAACATAGGGCGCAGGAATGGAAGGGATTTCCTGAGCCTTTGAGCCCAGGCTGCTGCCATCAACTTATCAAGCTCCATTTTAATCAAATTAGGTTGTTGTCCCCTGGCACAGTAGCACCAAAGGGTCTGTGTCTGTCTGCTCTGCACACCAAGCCTGGGTTTGACTCAGGTTTCAGGCTGCCCCCTCCTACCATCCACACACAAATCAGGCTGGCTTGGGTCAGTGAACACTCAGGACCTGGGTCTGAGGACCCTGCCGCTGGGGTGGGTCAGAGCTCAAGTCCTGCAATGACTCAGGTGTAAGCCCTGCCATTTTATTGTGTGGATGCAGCTCAAGCCAGAGACCTGAGCCAGAAGGTCTGTGTAGTGCAGCATGGAGAGAGTAGCTTGGCTCTGAGATCGGGGTCCAGCAATGGCAAATCTAGGTTTACAATGCGGTGTGGATGCTTCTGGAAACAAGAAGTCCACGAGGCCGGGTCCCAGTGCAGCTCAGACATACCCTGAAGGGCCCAGCTGTGATCAGGGTCCCATTTTACTTATACCCCGTGAGCTTGTCACAATCTCAATAGATGAAGAGCAGGAAGGGAAACCGAGGCATGGAGAGGTGAACGGATTTGCTCAGGGTCACCCAGCGGGTCAGTGGCAGAACTGGGAATAGATTTCCAGCCTCATGGGTTCCATTGTGACAGGAGCAGTCATCTTCTCTCTGTTCTGCACACTGGACACTAGGAGCCTCTTGTTAAAAGCCTCTTGTATGAACCTAACCACTGCTGTTTCTGATCTGTCCTGCGGTAGCTCTTGGGCACCCCAGTCATGGACCCAGAACCCCCTGGTGCTAGGTGCTGTACAAACAATGAGAGTTAGGCACCTTAATACCTTTGTGGCTTGGGGCTGAGGATACATTCAGTAAAGATTGTAAGGGGCTTAGATGTTACTGCAATGGGGGTCATGCAAGTGTCGGAAGTAGAAGCTGAGTTTTATTGCTAGTCTCCACCCTGCTCTCTAGCCAATCCCACTGCTTCATATCCATATGATACATCTAGAGCCCCCTAACCAGACCCTAAAGCAACCCCTCTCCCCCTTTCCCAGGTTTATAAAGATTTAATTTCCCTTGTTTGCTGGGAGTGTCAGATCAAAAGCCAGGAGGCAGGGCCCACCTCCGCAGAGAGGATAAACACTCTTGATTTGATGTCAAATCATTGAACCGCGCAGGGCCGTCTGTGTGTGTCGCTCTGCCTACGCATGGGCCTGCGCTGCGTCACAGCCACGTCAGTGGAGTCGCTATGGCAAACGAACACAAAGGCATGGAGGTTGGGGAGGGGGTTTGAATGTTGTCAGATGCAGTGGTGCATGTCTGAGAATTGGAGGGAGCATCGTGTGTAACTGAATAGGCTGGCTCTCTTAACCATCAGCTGGCCTCACGCGCCGGTGGGGAACGCAGGGGTTGTGGGAAGCTGACTGAGCTTTTGATGGCAAATCCAGCTGTGTGACTGGCCATCCTGTTTCTGTGGTTGATTCTCGAGGGGTTGGCGGGCACTTCTGACATTTCTAAAGGGCCCTTTCCTGCAGTACTGTCCCTGACACCATTCTGATCCCCTCTTGCATCTGTCCTGTGCCTGCCTCTCACTAGTACCTGTATCACTTAGAACCTGGGAGCCCCCATTGTGCTAGGCGTTATCCAGATGCGAAATAAAAAGACAGAGCCTGCCCCAAGGACAAGACATGAGACAGCAGGTGGATTTGGATGGGGGGAGGAGAAGGAAATGTTTGTAGCACCCCCAGCAAGGAAGAGTTGTGAGAAGGGATCTGAACTTTCTGCCGGTGGGATGCGGTGGCTACTATTGTTAAGAGTAGTAAATATTTCCATTATGGTAGCACCAAGTTGTGCTTGGTGCTGTACATATGTGCTTGGTGCTGTACACGTGCATCCCTGGCTCTGGTGGGGAGACCAATCGTGACCCCAGGTCGGGGACTCATGGGGATTATCCCTGCTGGAAAGTGAAAACGTGACTGGGAACCCTGGGACCAGCTCATTTGACAGTCTCTTCTTTGTTATTTCTGATGTCTTGAAGGCCTTCAGCCATTGCATCAAGGGAATGCCTGAGTGGCATAGAATACAGGGCACGCTGGCACCAAACAGAATGTGGGTCGCTTGCCAGGGCTGGCTGCCTTCCTCTGGGGAGGGGCTGCTGCAGTTGAGTGGAAAGCTGGAGAACTGGGGGTTCTCTTCCCAGCTCTACCACTGATCTTGAGCAACCTGCCTCAGTTTCCCTCAACTGAAGAACTGGGTTAAATATACTGATCTGTCTTAGACCATGAGCTTTTTGGGGGCAAGCACCTTCTTTTTGTTTTGTGTTTGTACAGCTCCTAGCACCATGGAGGTCCTGGTCCGTGTCAGCAGTGCCTAGGTGCTGCCATAATTTACCTATTAGTAATAAAAATGTACAGCACCTAGCACATTGAGTTCATTGTCCATGAGGGGGATGCTAGGTGCTGTGACCAGGCCCATTAATAATGCAGTACCTCATGGTGAGTGGGGGAGTGGAGAGGCTATGAAACTGAACTCATTAATTTACAGACAGTGCTTTGAGATCCTCGGTGGCGAAAGGGACAGCAGCTAGTGATTTTTCTCTCACCTCTTTCCTTCTGTAGGCTCTTCTGCCTTTTGTAGTGCTTGTCTGCCTGCTCTCTTTAGAGCCGTCCTCCACCATCTGCTCCCCCCCACCCCCCCCACTGCTCCTCCCCGCTCACAGCAGCTGCCGTTCGGCTCTAGCTATATTTAGCCGTGTGTTGGTCCCTCCCCGCCGGTGTAATTACAATAAATTTGCTGAAAGGGAGATAATTTCCTGGAGAAACCCCTGGCTGTAGGAATGGTGGGAGCAGCCGTTGCTGCACCGAGCACCCATCCCCATGGCAACTCCCCCGGCCTGGTGAACTGCGGCGTGGTCTAGTGCGAGATCTGTGCCTTTGCGGGTTAATGATGGCGCACATGGTTTTACGACAGGCGTGGAGAAAATTGGGGGAGCGAGCGACTGACTCACGCACAGGCTCGACTCATTCATGGCATGCCAAAGCGCCGCCTGCCTCTCACACCCAGCTCTCGGCGCAGCCGGGCCCGTGGTGTCGACAGAGCACACGGTGCTGCACAGCTGCTCCGGCCGCCAGAGACAATGTCGAGTGCAACTGCTGAGCCCTGGGGCTGCAGAGTATCCGTCCTCTCCTAGCCTGCACTCCTGCTAGGTCCCTAGGCTGGGGATTTGCGCCCCACACTCAGCTCTCTGCCCTGGCTGTGGCTGAGGATGGCTCAAGTGTCCAGGAAGCCGCTGTGCCCAGCCAATCTGGGCCACTATAAAAGTGACTCTGAGAAGCTGGCCTGGAGCTCTAGCAGTTCTCCCCACCCGTTCTCCAGCTTCCCACTGCCAAGAGTCTCCCCTGTGGGTACCGGATCCCACTGTTCCTGTTGGCAAGCACAGGTGGGAGTGAAGGGGTGTCAGGGAAGGGAGAAAGCAACCCACTAACATCGCTGTCAGCAGTGAATGGCCCCGGCAGGATCTCTCTGCCGCAAGTGGGGTGTCTGGAGGGGCTGCTGGACACAACACTGGATGTGCCCAGCTGGATCTACTGTTTATTTACCCCTGATCCAAGCCGGCCCCCAGGTTAGCCAGCCTGTGTTAGCCAGATGTGCAAGATAGGCCCGGGCTCCATCTGGCTGTGGGCAGAGAGGGAAGATGGGCATGAGAAAGGCAGGAGATTCCTCATGTTTCTCTATGGCACCATGACCAGTGGAGCATCCCGGCTGCCCCCTGCCTCCTCGGCCATCGGAGCCAGTGAGCTGCAGAGGGGACTTCTCCATTGCTTCAGCCAAGAGGGGCAGTACTTCCTTCCCCTGCTGGTGGTCGCTGGTGGGAGCCGATCACCAAGGCCTTGTCTCCGTGTGCTCCCCAGCGGCAGACGTGAAACCGGTGCTGCCCGTAGCCATGCAGAACTCCTGCAGCAGCAGCCCGGTGGACCTGCGGACCGACGTCCGGGGTGGCGCCCCCAGTGTGGACCCAGCAGTGCGGGAGCAGCAGTTGCAGCAGGAGCTGTTGGTCCTGAAGCAGCAGCAGCAGTTGCAGAAGCAGCTGCTTTTCGCCGAGTTCCAGAAGCAGCACGACCACTTGACGCGGCAGCATGAAGTCCAGCTGCAGAAACACCTCAAGGTGAGACCCTGCGGGGAAGGGGCTGGTGCCCTCATTCCAGAGCCTTTCCCAGCCCCACCCGCCAGCAGGGCTTCCCCTAAATCACAGCCCCGCTGGCTGACTTGCTAGCGAAGCAGGCTTGAGCTGGGCTGGTATCTGGGAAGGGAGACTTGGAAGGCAAAATGCCCCCAGCGTCTCTGTAGAAATGATGACAGAGGGTCGATCTTCTGGGGAATGCCAGTGACTCGAGAGGGGAGGGCCTGCTTTTCCCTCAGTGATGGGGCTGCCCCGGATGCGGCTGCTGGCTTATGCTGAGTTTGCATCTCTCAGTGCCAAGTGGCCTTCTGAAAGCCCCAGCTCCTGGAGTCAGGTGAGGACTGAGGATCATGGCTTTCATTTAAAAATACGAACAGTTCTTGTCCCCAGCTCCGGGCTGCAGAGAGAGGCTGGGGAACAGGGCTTCTGAAGCAGAAAGCGAATAATAAAAAAAAATCTCCTCCCCCAAATATTATTCCTTTTACGTCTTGTCATTTTGGTGGGGTCAGCTTGGAGAGGCTGGAAAGCAGGGGATGGGCCATGTTATTAATCCCCATAACATGGTGGGGAGGGGGTGCTGCTGTCATCTGAGCTTTAGAGCCATTGAAATCCTGTGACCTTTTCATGAGGACCCTGGTGTCCTGCCACATTCCAATAGGGGGAGGAGGATTGACTGTGCTTCACCAGCCTGAGGTTCCTGTCTTGCCTTAACCGTGCGCAATGTTCCTCCTCACTGTTACTACAGGGTGGCCACTCCGTGCCACCCCAGAGGTGACTGCACCACAAGAGTGGGCAGAGATTGTAATCCTGTTGGAGACATCAGGAGGCTTCCAGAGGCACCAGATAAATCAGCCACTAATTATTATTTGTACCATGGTACATATAAGGCCTTGTCATGGCCCAGGACCCCATTGTGTCAGGTGCTGTACAAAAACAGCACAAAACCACAGTAATTTCCCCTCCACTCCTGCTTAAAGAAGGAGCTCTCCCCTCTAGAGTACCGCGTGTTTCCATAGCCCCTTTCATCCCCAAGGATCTCAAAGCGTTCCCTGGAAATGCAGCCATTTCTGGGGTGGTACCCACCTGCACACAGTATGGCAGTGCCAGGGGAAGGGGTGGAAGAATTTGAGAGAAGGGCAACCTCACGCTGCTCCCTGGCCGGGGCGTTCACCGTAGCGAGGTCTCATCCAGACAGCCCGCATGCTGCGTGGAGGGGTGGACGTACTGCAGAAGGGCAACAGGCTGAGCTGCCGGGGACAGTAGGTGCAGAGGTCTGATTCTCTGCTAGTTCACCCAGTGGAGCCAACACGGGTGCCCTGCGGGGCAGGAGAGGAGTGTGAGAATTTCTGCCCTGAGGCTGAGAACCCATAGCCACCCCCACCTCCAGCCTGTTGTAGCCATAAAGGTGAATGGTGCAGTTGGGCCCAGCCTCCCTGGCTGGTTGGGGGCTGTGTATGGCATCCGCACCCTACCTGCAATGCCTGGGGCTTCAGTGTCTCACAGCTGTCCCCTCTTCCATCTCGTTGCCCCAAGAGCCAGCTGGATCCTGGGCTTCCTTCTGATTAAGCCACTTGCTTGCTGTCTGATCCCGGTCCAGTGGCTTGATTCCCACCCAACCTCCATTGCCCACCTCAAGTAACCCAGCCTGTGGGAGGGGGCCTTGGAGCTGAAACTACGCCCGGCTGCACCAGCCCTTTGAGGGTTTGCTGGGAACCCACCTGGCAGCTTGGCAAGGCCCAACCCAGCCTGTCTCCCCTGTGTGCCAGCCACTGAGAATCACTCTCTAGCAGCCTGGGCTGTGACTGGGCCCCCAGGCAAGGGGCACAGGCATGTCAGCCGCTGGTGGCAAAAAGGTGGGGACCCTCCCTGCTCATCTGGGTCCCCTGAATGAGTGTCTCCTGCGCCACCCTTCCTCCCCATCCCCTGGCCCCCACCTCTGCTCCCAGCTAGTCTCCCCCATGCCGCCCTGCTTCCATCCCCTGCTGGTTTCTCTCCCCTGTCCCTCGCCGCCCCCTCCCGGCTGACCCACTCCCCTCTTCGTTGCAGCAGCAGCAGGAGATGCTGGCAGCGAAGCGGCAGCAGGAGCTGGAGCAGCAGCGCAAGCGGGAGCAGCAGCGGCAGGAAGAGCTGGAGAAGCAGCGGCTGGAGCAGCAACTTCTCATCCTCCGGAACAAGGAGAAGAGCAAAGAAAGTAAGGGGCAGGGCTTTACCCACCAGAGCGGGGCCGTGTGGGGGCAAAGGCTGGCCCAGGGGCCTGGAAGCCTCACGGCTTCTGGGGTTGCCCCGGCTGGGCTCAGGTTTTCATTCTTTTAACTCTGAGCAGCCAGGCTGGGGAAGCTCCCCGGGGAAATGGCAGATCCCATCAGGGCTTGGTGTGGAGCCTGGCGGATCCAGGCGGAGCATTGCTGGCCAGGAGGGTGGATGCAGGGAGAATGTCGCAAGCTGAGGAAAGCTGTCGCTGGGGGCTGGGCTTACAGCATCTCACCTGGAGCCAGCATGGCGCTTGGGGCAGTGGGTGAGGCCCAAGGCCCTTTGACTCGTGGGGTCTGGGCTGATTCCACTCTGCCCCCAAATAATAAGACCCCAGTCTTGGTGGGGATCAGGAGATGGCTTCAGTGCTACCTCCCCAGCCCCACGAGCCCAGAGGTCACCTGGCCTGGGAAACAGAACACCCGTAGGACTCAGGGACTCCTTCCTCCCCTGATCTCAGGGCCTCGATCGTCCTGTGCTCTTCCCATGGACGTGTCCCGTCTATCTGCAGGTGCAATCGCCAGCACAGAAGTGAAACTAAAACTCCAGGAGTTCCTGCTCAGCAAGTCGAAAGAGCTGACAGCAGGCAGCTTCAACCATTCCCTCTCACAGCACCCCAAATGCTGGTAGGTCGGCCAGCCGGTGAGGGGGACTCGTCACAGCCAGAGATGAGGAGGGCAGGGCTGGGTGAAATGGCTAGGGCCTCTCTCAGAAGGTTTGGTTTAGTGGCTAGGAAGGAAGATGGAGTTCTAGGACTCCTGGGTTCTGCTTTCTGTGGTGGTGGGAGAATGGGGCGGTCTGGTGGCCACACAAGTCCTGGCTCACGGTCCCATTAGCGGCGGTCTCTGTCGGCTAAGCCAGGCGACCCTCCCCTTCTTTCCTGCAGCATATCTGGGAGTGAGACCTGTGCTGGGCAATGGGGGCTTGTTCCGTGTAACATACAAGTGGTGAGTAGCTGGGTGGTGTCTGGATGTGCCAACCCTCCCCTCCATGCTAGGGGATCAATGCAGGGACACATGCAATTACACAGATGCAGGAATAACTGAATTGCCCTGTTCTGGATCCAAAGCAGGGAACCCCTGCACGGTTCCAGTGTTGGGAGAGGGCCAGGCCATCTCTCTTCGCCTCTGGCTTTAAAAATGGCCTGGCACACATGGTGGCTAATTACATCGCAGTGACCTACTCCACTTCCTGAGTCAGGGGATGCTTAGGAGATAAATCCACTTAGCCGGCTAAAAGCAGATCCCTGATTGGTCATTCCCTTCTCCCACGCTTCCTTTCTCCTTTCCATTAACATTTGGTATTTTCACCAAGCCGTTTGGATCACCACCCTGTGACCTCTCCTCACTCTGGCTCCCTGCCCCTTGTCCTGGGATTGCCCCGGAACCTCAGGGTCCATCCACCAAGATTGTTTAAACTCCTAACTTCTGCTCCTTTCCACAGCTCTGCCAGGAACAACCCGGTCATCCCCCTGACCCGGTTAGGACGTGGTTGGGTCTTGGAGTGGAGCTAGGCCCATTCTGGGTTTTAATTGCGTCCCTGTCCCATGTCACTACCCTGGCAGAGGGAGCTGGGTGGAGGCATGGGAGAGCTGGCGCTGGCCACATAGACACTTTCCCTTCTAGGGTAGGAGTGCCGGAGGGCTGGCTTAGCCTGAGTCTGCATGCATCATGGCCAGTTAGGTGCCCAGGTACCAGCTAATGGGCGGGGCTTCTTGGCCTGTCTCTGCAGGGGAGCCCATCATACTTCGTTGGACCAGAGTTCCCCTCCCCAAACAGGCAGCCCGGGAACACCACCATCCTACAAACTACCCCTACTCGGCACATACGACAGCAGGGATGACTTTCCGCTCCGGAAAACCGGTCAGTGGCGCTGCAGGGGAAGGGAAACTTAGGAGCAGCCCTGGTGAGGCTGGCTGGAGTGGGGAGAACAGAAGCGGCTTTGCCTCTAGTTCAAGCTAACCCAGGGCAGTGGCCTAGCACAGTTTCACCCTAGCATGGGGTGGGCTGTAAGTATCTGTATAGGACCTAATAATCAGAGCCCAGCTTTCAGTGAGTCACCCGAATTAGTGACCAGATTTTCACCAGAGTCCAGCACATGGGGGGTGCACATGGGGAGCTGGGCCCTGGCAAACCTGGCCCTGAACTGTTTGGGGAGGAACTAAGTGTTTTACAAACCAGACCCCCACCCAGAGACAGCCCTCAGGGGGCAATGATTTGTGCTCACTCTCGCTCCAGGCTGGATTTGAACCGGCTGCCCCAAGGAGAGACGCTTGCGTGCCCCGATCCAGTCCAAACAGATGGATTGGGGGCCCACAGTGGACACCTAGAGGCGCTGCTGAGGAAAGGGGCAGTGTGATGGGAAGGGCATTCCCGTCTCCAGCAGGAATATGGGGGCAGGCAGGGGGAAGAGATCAGACCCAGTCGCCCATCCAGCTGAGAGCTGGTATCAGGCTGTGGTAGCCAGTGGGGCCAGGCAGTAGCCAGGAGTTGTCAGCCTTGGGCTGGAAGGCCACAGAAAGTGGGGACGACGGGTCTGGGTGGGATTGTCCGAGGATCCCATCGTGCTTTTTCTTTCCCCTGCCAGCCTCAGAACCTAACTTAAAAGTGCGCTCGCGGTTAAAACAGAAGGTGGCCGAGCGCCGGAGTAGCCCCCTGTTGCGGAGGAAAGACGGGACCGTCATCAGCACGTTCAAAAAGAGAGCTATCGAGATCACAGGTGAGCGACACCTGCCCAAGGGACAGCATGGGGACCTGTCAGGCAGTCTGGCTGCAGAACAGACCCACAGGGGGGTTCCCGTCAACAAATGGGATCCTCTTGATTGTTCCACGCAGTTCTTTGATTCTAATTAAAAGCTGTGCCTGGCAGTTACTCCAGGGGTGGTCTAGCAAGGGTGGGCTTCTCTAAGGATGGGGGGGAACAGTGTGATGCAGTGAGTAGAGCACCTGGCTGGGAGCCCGGATTCTAACCCCCCTGTGGCGCTGATGTACTTGAGTGGTGAGTCAGTTCCCCGCTCCATGCCTCAGTTTCCTGATATGTGAAATGGGATGATGCTGCCGCCTTCCCATTGTAAAGTGCTTGGGGATCGATGAGCGAAAACTGCTCCATTGTAGAAGCACAAGATGCTAGTGTTACTAGTTGATGTTGCAATGGGTTCTCCTCAAAGCCTTTGTATGGGGCGATAGCCCCCAGAGATGGGGGCTGCTAATGGCTGGAGGGCCCAGCCATTATTATTTTGCAGAAAAGCTAACACTGGGAGTGGTGAGAATGACACATTTGGGGGGGAACAGTTAACTGGTGAGAGATCGCCTTCAGTGAGACCGCAGGATGACCTTGAAATTGCACGAGGGGCTGACACGAACATGAAGGGGGTGGTACAGATCCTAAACAGAGAGAAGTGTGAGGCTGTGTCCTTCCATTGCTTGACCCACGAACATCGGCAGGGTGGAGCACTGCTCTGAAGGAGGATGTGTGGGAATCACTTTCGCAGCTGACCCGTGTCCAGCAAGATCTCAGACTGTGCACACGGCTGTGCGCCTGATCTGAATGCGCAATCATTGTGAATGCACGCACAAATCCCACAGTTGCGCGTGCGAACTGCCACAGAAGCGTGGATGTGTGCCTGATCTTTCTGCTTGGAAGGGAGGTCTTACCATTGTCATTCTGCCTCATTGAGCTTTGGGATGTGGGGACAGGGTGTTGATTTATAAAGGCGAGGCTGTGCCCGGAGCAGCTAAAGAGAGAAATATTTGGTTGGTGGGCATGTGTGGACACTCAGCTGTGCTACTGGGAGCACCCTGGTAGCCTCTGGGGTATGGATGAGGGCCAGCAGTCTGCCTTTAAGAGGCTTTGCTGGTATAGAGAGACCTGTAAACTTCCCTAGAGGAGACACAGCTTATCCCACCAAGAGAGTTTTTTTGTTGGAGTTGCTCAAACTAGTATCCTGAGTGGAACTCTTTCGAAGGTCTTTTTTGCCAGTATAATTGTGTCTACCCTAGGGCTGTTAGTGCTGTGTCGGCTGCGTATGCCAATGACATTTCCCAGAGTGGAGCAAGTCTGGAGGAGAACAAAGGCTTGTCTATGTGGGTGAGGTTTCCCAGTGGTGCTGATGTAGTTGTACAGGTCTAATTATACAGGGATGATCCTGAGTGGACATTCTTGTGCCTGGGACTGCGTGACTGCTCTCAGCACAGTTTAGTCCCCTTCTGTGGTAACGTGGGTGAAAGGAAGAAAAGGCACTCCTATGCTGAACTCAGATTGTCCCCCTGAGACGTGGACCTGTATAACTACATGTGAACCCTATGTCACTGTAGCATCGCTGTCCAGCCGCTCCCTAATCAGTAGAAGGGGTTTTTCATCGATGTAGGCAAACCACCTCCCTGAGTTGCAGTAGCTAAGTTCTTATAAGAATTCTTCCAGCTAGGATGGGTTAACTAGAGCACTCCGGGGGTGTGAATTTTACACCGAGCGGTGTAGTTACGTCAATTTAAATTTTCAGTATAGACCAGGCCTTAGGATACAGCAAAGGGACTTTCCTGTGTCTCCAAGATCTGGGTGATGCTGGTAGATCCGAGGACACAACTGGAGGATTATGTGCTGTCAATCCCTTTGACTGTGCTTGTACGTTTGTTATTTGCTACTCAGGTTTGCAACTTGCAGGGTAAATAGGGGGCACATCGAATGACCACCGTGGCCTGGTTGGCTTTTCACATCTGCATCTGGGCCAGACCGAGCGACCCATCCAACCCTTGCCTGCATCTTTCCCCTGCAGACCAGCTCACGGCAATGAATTTCCATTTAGAGAACGAAGATGGAAACCCCACTTGTTAAGTGGAGTATGGTAGCAAGACTCCAGGGCTCTGGGACCCGAATTGGCTGCCTTTCATGTCCTGGTGGTAGTTAAGATGTTGGCTTTGACCTAGGACACCCTAAAGCTAGGGTTTTCCAAAGCTCACCACATTACAGGTTGGGGAAGCTGGAGAGTTGGGTGCTGAGCCCATTGTGAGAACCTGGCTTTTATTTCAGTGTGAGCAGGAGCTGAGTACTGGCTCTGCACTGTAATGCTTGTGACTTAAAAATGTGGCCCTGAGCTGTTTTGAAAATCTGCCCCCACCTGGCGTGGTCTCTCTCTGTCTGAGCTGTTCCCTCTCCCAGGTTGCCTGCCACCAGCCAGGCTGGGTGAGCTGAACCACCCTAGGTTTATAAGAGAAGGAGTTGCTGGGTGCTGAAATTCATGCCCTTGAACCTAGTTGGAAATAGCTGAAATCTGGGCATCTGCAAAGCCCATTTGTAGGCTCAGTGGCTGCTTTCTTCCTGCATTTGATTTCCTGGTTAGATTTAATATGCTGCCCAGCCCCCGGGAACCGGTATGAACAAGCAGGGCTGGCTCCTTAGCTGGTGTACACGGACATGGCTCCAATGCTGCCCTGATTGACCCTCTGCTGGCGATCTGTCCCATGGATCTGCTCTGAAACAGAGCCTGGCTTCATGAGGGAAGAGCTAGTCACCCAGCTCTTCTCGCAGGGCCGCAGGCCACTCTCTGTTATGCAACACAGCGTTCATATTGAATTAAGAAATTAATCCAGAGGCCTCTCGTCTGTGCGGGGCCATTGGGGGAGGGATAAGGGGGATGGGCAGGTGCGTGTGGATAATCCAGGAGCATCTGTTGCTCTCTAAGGAAATGTTTTGTACGAGATGGGTGGGTGAAGGGGGGAGGTACAACAACAGCCTCTGGAGCTGCTGTTACATAACTTCTAATGTGTCAGGCCGGGGCTGCCAGCAGTGGCAGATGTCAAGGGTAAGCGGCAGGTACCGTCTTCATGAGACGCAGGGCCAGATCCGCGGCTGACATAAATCAGAATCCCACTGAAGTCAGTGGAGGGGTGCTGGTTGATGCCAAAGAAGATCTGCTCCCTGATGTATCAGCCCTCGCATCCTGGAGTGCTGCCGTCCCCCATAGGGCTCCCATTCCTGATGGTTGTTTTTGTGTCCGCCTGGATTGGGGGTGGATTTCTAACTTGGGGTGCCCAATTGCCTGGGGTGGCTCCAGCTGGATAATGGAGACTCTAGGGATTGGGGGGGGGGGGTCCTATGTCAACTCTGCCAGGTGGGAGGTTGGGTTTTTTTTTTCCCCTTTTGGTGCATTATCTCTGGAGCTGTGTTAAAATCCAGCAACCTTCCCCGCCCCCTGCCCACGATCATTTACTCCAGTGCAATGTATGTGCCAGGCTCCACTGACTCTGGATACCTTCCATCTACACTGCATGAGGTTACATGACCCACAAGGGCACAGCCCTGCGGGATCAGGGCTGGGGTTGTGTAGGGAAGGAGGTTTCATTCCAGCTGTATGGGAAGAGCCAAGCGTGAGGCACGCAGAGATCATGATGGCAGCCCCCTGCGTAGATGGCCCCCTGGGATGGATCATGCAGGGAGCTGTGCAGAGCAATAATAACAATAAACGCTTTTCACGCAGCCGTCACTACACCGGGTAATGTGTCAGGGATTCTGCGTTCCCTGAGCCCGGCTCTCTGCCTGTCCTTAGGCCCTAGAATTGGGGTCAGCTAATGATAATTACTTTTCATACTTCCCTAGCTCCTTCCAACTCAGGGCTCACAAAGTGCTCAACGAACACCACAGCATGTAACCCCTGCAGCCCCGCCCCTGCGAGGAGAAGTGGCAGCATCGCTGTGGTGCAGTTGGGGAAATTGAGGCACAGAACTGGGCAGTGACTTCAACATTCCCCATGTTAGAGCTGAGTGTCCTGCTCTAACCACTAGCCAACACTTCTGTGTCCCTCCCAGTGTGGAAGGTGCACAGTGAAGTTGGGGAACTCTTGCATAAAGGCAGTAGACTCTGTATTCTGCCTGGCTTGGTGACATTCAGCCTGTTGCTTCTAACATGGGGAATGGATTTTGCTCCTTTGCCTGCTCTCTGGTCCCTGTTTGTGAGAGATCAGCAACCCCTCTCCTTTAGACAGCTGGGGACAGATCTGCAAAGACAGGCCGGGACTCGGCGGGTCAACCTGGCCCTTGGGACAGCTCCTGGTCAATGCTGGCTGCACAGTGCAGGGCAAGGCAGTGCCGATTATGGGGTCTGGTGAGTGGGAGCGACATCGGGATCGGCTACGGGTGGCTGTGCCAGGGCTGATGGCATGCAATTCTTCCTTTCCCTTGCAGTCTCCTCCGTGTGTAACAGTGCCCCTGGCTCCGGTCCCAGCTCTCCTAACAGCTCCAACAGCGCCATTGCGGAGAATGGCTTCACGGGCTCGGCCCCCAACATCCACACCGAGGTAAGGTTTGCAAAGGGCGCTGGGCCTCCCCTGCTCCAGTTCTCGTTCGTTTTCTTCAGCACGATCTCAGACAAAGAACTGAAAACTCATCACCTTAGTGAAACGGCTGCACTGTTAGGAGCTCAACACTGTCCTTATTAGCTCTGATCTCTAGGCCAATGTTGTGGCTATTTTAACTTAAGGGGCGTTTCTCCTGTCCTCTCTCTTGTATCTAAGCCTTTTCTTTGGCTCCTGGCGGATTGGCACATTCCAGGAGGGAAGGGTTAACATCAGGTGTCACCATGTTGTTAGGCTTGCAGGAGCTTTCCCATGTGTTTCATGAGCCAAGTGCACACGTGTGTGGCGTGTCTCTGCATGGTTTCTAGTGGAAACTGCACTGCTTCTCTTGCGAGTTGCTGCTGGGTGATTCCCAGAGGGCTGGGGAAAAACTGCCTTTGGGTGCTTCGGGATTTTGAGGTTATTTTTAGCTGGAGCTGGGAGAGTGACTGGGGCTTTTTCTTCCTCAGCTGTTGGGATGCTGCCATTTAACCAAAAAACCAACATTTTGTTGCCTAAAAACAAAACAGCCAGATTACCCCCGTTCCTCCCCAAATGCCGGGAGATACCCTCGGTGCAGGGCCCTATGCCGCCATGGCATCGGCACCCCAGTACCTGAGCCAGCTCAATTTAAGGGAGGCTGGGCAGGCAGCAGGGGTGGGAATCCCAGGGCAAAACTGGGGGTGAATTAAAGATTAAGGACACACTCGATTTCCGTTCGTTCCACTGTAGTTGATGCACGTCAGTGAAAGTATGATTCCTTAACAACAACGCAATTAGATCAATTAAAGGAATAGTCATTCAGAATTACACATGAAAATGTTCTTGTTCCTTACTAGTATTTTATGTCCCTGCCCCCACCTTTATGGAGTGGCTGGAGTAGAGAGATTGAAGGCAGAAACTCAGCAGCAGGTCTTGACTGTGAGCTGTGACAGGGACAATATCCCTTTAAATAGTTCAAGGGAGAGTCCTGGGGAGGCCACTCTGGGTCCCCTGATGTGTGTGCTGGGAGCAGTGGGGGACCATTCCCTTCACAGGGCATGGGGTGGAGTTGCATGTACTCTGGTTTCCAAGCACAGAGTTTATCACTAGTGCCTATAGCCCTGTGGCCAGCCTTGAAGCACAGCTAGAGTTTTCTGTGTCCTTGGGCCCTTTGGCTGTGTCACAGAACCAGATCTTAGGGGCGGACGGAGGTTCTAGCCTCCCGCCTAGCTTGAGCTCCCTATTTTGGACTGTTAACCGGCAGCTAGGCCCCCCTGGTCTTCGGCAGAGGGTTCCCTGTCCTGATCCTAGAGCCTGGAAGATCATCGGCAAACATCCAGGTTCAAACCCAAATACAGTCCACTCTGTCACAAGTTTGTTCAGGTCTCTGCATCTCTCTCTCCCTCGCGCTCTCTCACTCCCACCTTCCCTCCCATGAACCAAGATGCCACTGCTGTCATGATGTCCCCTAGGCTGTTGTTGGCATAGCTGGCCGTGATCTAGGGTCATTAAGAACATAAAAACAGTCACACTTGTCAGACCAATGGCTCATCCAGCCCAGTGTCCTGTCTCCCACTGGTGGCCGGTGCCAGATGCTTCAGAGAGAATGAACAGAACAGGGCAATTATCCAGTGATCCCTCCTTTCTTGTCCTGTTCCAGCTTCCGGATGTCAGAGGCTATGGGCACTCAGAGCACAGTCTTCCATTCCTGCCCATCCTGGCTAATGCCATCAATGGACCGATCCTCCGTGAACTCACCTAGCTCTTTTTTGAAGCCTGTTATTGTCTTGGCCTTCACAACCCCCTCTGGCAAGGAGTTCCACAGGTTGCCAGTGCATTGCTGGCGGAGATGGGGACACCTTCCCTTTACTCCTGTCCTGGAGTAGCTAGAACTATCCCCGGGATCTTAGTTAGGCGAACTATAAACTCGAGGGACAATGGGAGTGGGTAAGAGGCAAGCAGGAAAAAAAAATGCAAAGGGAGAGAGATCTCTGGTCACTGGGGCAGGGCTGGGTCTGGGCCTGCCTAAGGGAGCCATCTGATGGGTTTGCTCTGGGACAGCTGTGGCAACTGCAGAGACATTCTTACCTCTATCAGCCTGAGCTGCTGCTTCCTGCTTCTGCCGTGAGAATCAGGCACTTTGTCACTGGGCAGATAAGGGTGTCTGTGGCCAGCGGAGGGGGTGTGGCCGTGAGCCCCGAGAGGAGTGGGGAGCACCTCACTGGGGGCTGCATGGGCTAAGCAAATACATGAAGCTTGCTGGGTGTTGTGGTGTGAAGTCTGGGCTGAAGTGTCTCTTCCGCATCCCACCTGGGAGGACTGGCACTGAGTTGGGAGGGTGCGTACTATGGCAGGGGCCATGCTGTGATGGTGGGGGGCCCTTTCCTGGTGCGCGCTAGAGCTGGGCAGGGATGGAAGTCGGGGGGACATTCTCCTGGGTGTGGGACAGTTCTTCTGGGGGACTTGAGCTGCTTTTTACCCTCTGGAGCGGAAGTCAATAGTGGGCATTTGGGGGCAGGGGGATCCCCGTCAAACCAATGACAGGAGCTCGAGGGGGGTGGTGATACGGATCAGCAAGCTCCTTGGGGCCGGGGCCCAGCGCAATAGACACAGCTGACAACAGAGCGGGCAGCATGTCTGCTCTCTGGCTGCTTTGCATCAAACAGCCGCACTGCCAAGACTGGAGGGACCAACAGTTGCCATCCACATGACCCCTCCCACCCAGAAAACCCTTCCCAGGACACAGGTTTGGGCTCACCTGCGTGAGGGTAGGAGAGAGCGCCCTCTGCTGGCTTGTAGTGTCCTAGCAGGTCCTGTTCCTGGTGGGCAGGGGCCGACCAGCTGCACCCAAGGTGCTGCCGTGCCCTGCTCCTTCACCTAACGTAGCTTCTTACCCTTGTCTCTGTCCCCCCAACTCGCCTCCTTCTGTCCCCTTCCTTCCCTTCTGTAGCAGATGCTTCCCCAGCACAGAGCCCTGACAATGGATGGGTCCGCTAGCCAGCTGAGCCTCTATACCTCCCCGTCCCTCCCCAACATCTCCCTGGGACTGCAGGCAACGGTCACCGTGACCAACTCGCACCTCAACGTGAGTACAGGCGCAAACGTGCCGCCGCCCGCCTTCCCCCGGCTCCCGCTAGTAATAGACCGTCGCCTGGCCCACCTTCCCCTGACTCCCGCTGGTAACACACTGTCTCCCTGCCCCGGCCGTGGAGAGAGGAACAAAAGGGAACAGCTGCGGTGAAAGAGGGGCAAGCCTTGGCAGTGCTGGGAATTCAAGGGTTCCCTTTCAGAACCTGATTCCCTCTGGCTGCATCGTCACCTACAGGGGGCGGGGGTAGAGCACAGCCAGGCACTGCGGGAGCCATTTAACACCCACTTTGGTCTGATGTAAATGATGGGGAGAGAGGCCAGCAAAGAACCCAGGCGGTCCTGACTCCCAGACCCCTATGACGCACAGCTTCCCTCTCTCCAGATAATCTGGACGAACACAGAATTCCACCTGACCGCATAAGCAACGGTGATGTCCCTAGTTATTTGAGCAGGGTACAGCTCCCATTCTGATGATGATCTGATTATCTCCTCTGGCCGTAAAACTCTAGGAAACTCCTGATCAGATTCCTTGGAGTGGGGTTTTCCTGGCTGGAGATCGGTGTCAGGCCCAGAGATTCCTACCCCTGCCTCTTATTGCCTGATTCTTTAAAAAAAAAACAACCAAAAAACACCCTGTTTAGAAATGAACATCTTTGGAATCCACCCCCTTCTCTTGGTTACTTTCTTTCTGGCCCGTTCCATAGCCTAAGTGAAGGAGCTGTCGATAACCTTTGTCTTTCCTTGACTGTTTGTGTTGCCGCTGGTTTTAAAGGAGCTAATCAGAGTGAAGAATAATAATAGGGAAATCAGGCTGTTCCCCCAGACAACAACCCCTGGTGGGTCCTGGTCCTGGCTGCAAAATGGGTCCTTGCCCCCACCCAGGGGGCAAGGGGTTAATCCAACTTCTCCTATTAGCTGTCTCTTTTTTGTACATACTTTGCTCCCACTTTTCAGGCTCTCCTGCAAGGTGGGAGAAAGCTGCAGTGGGGCTCAGCCTGTCTGGCTCATTTCTAATGTGTGCTGTCGTGCTGGGGAGGGGGAAGACAGGAGAATAGTGAGGTGTTGTTTGTGCAGGGTATTGGGCACCCTCTCAGCCCGCTAGGCAGTACCTGTTGTGGTCTGGCATAAGGACATGGCCCTCTTTAGTTCCAGAGGGAGCTACGGACAGGCACCCAGCTGGCCCCTGCCTCTCCTTGCGCCACGCACGACTGCCAACCCAGGGCACATTTGGGCATAATCTTGGCACTGAGCCCTGAGTCACTGACCTATGTCTGCTTCATCTTCGCTGGGGCAGGGCCGTGGGGCCATGTGGGGACAGGGACAGAGTTGGATGTGATGGGGGATTTCCTCGTTCACGGCTCCGATATCCCCCTTCACCATTGGTAACCCCAGTGGGTTTGTGGGATTACCAGCAGATTTTGCCCTACTCATTTTGGTTGGGGCACCCTGAGCAGCCAGAGGTGTGTTTGGGGGGTGATCTCTGCTCCCTGTTCAGGAGCAAAGGTCTGTGGAGGAACAGTCTCCCCAGACTCTCTCTCTCTCCTCCCCCCACAGGCTTCCCCAAAGCTCTCCACCCAGCAGGAGGCAGAGCGCCAGGCCATCCAGTCGCTGCGTCAGGGTGGTGCCCTAACGGGCAAGTTCATGAGCACGTCGTCCATCCCCGGCTGCCTTCTGGGGGTCGCCCTAGAGGGCGAGACCAACAGCCATGGGCATGCTTCCCTGCTGCAGCACGTGCTGCTCCTGGAGCAGGCCCGCCAGCAGAACACGCTGATCGCTGGTGAGTGTGGGTCGAGCGGTGGGGGGGTCCCTAGGCTGTGCTTGGGGCTGGGGAGAGGTTCTGCCTTTGTCCCCTCCTTCTCCATCACCGAGGGATCTCAGCTGCACTGGGCAGGGGCTAAGTATCATTCCTCCAGTGTGTGAAGAAACCAAGGCACAGGGAGCAGGGTTCTATTCCCAGACGTGCCGCTGGCTTGCTGCACGGCCAGTCTTTTGAGCCCTCTGCATGCGTCAATTTCCTCGTCTTCGGAATCGCTCTTTGCACGTGCAGCTGCACCCTCATCCACATGGCAATCCTTGTTGTGTGGAAGGGGAAATTGAGGCATGGGGGACAGAATACCGCATCTCCTCAATGACCAGGACTGGGGAGAGCACCTGGGAGTCCTGACTCCCATTCTGGTGCCCCCCATGACAGCTGGCATAAGGAAATGGCCAAAATCATGGGTCCAGACCCCACCGCCAATCCGTCTCCTCTGCACAAGGCCGCACACCCTGCTTACCTCTTTGCTTGGCTACTCTCTCCTCTCAGTGCCTCTCCACGGCCAGTCCCCCCTGGTGACAGGCGAGCGCGTCTCCACCAACATGCGGATGGTCAACAAGCTGCCGCGACACCGCCCACTGAGCCGCACCCAATCATCTCCGCTGCCCCAGAGCCCGCAGGCCCTGCAGCAACTGGTCACGCACCAGCAGTTCCTAGAGAAGCAGAAGCAGCAGATTCAGCTCGGCAAGGTTGGCACGAGAATGGTGTGGGCAGGACCTTCCAGGCGGGGGGGGGATAGGGAGGGTAAAGTGTAGCAGCATGGCCAACCCCTTGTGCTGGCTGGGGAGACGTATCCTCTGCTGTGCATGGCCCGCGGAACAACCCTTTGTGCTGCCCCCAAAGCCAATGGTCTTCTTGCCCCTCTCTCTAAAGATCATCACCAAGACAGGTGAGCTGCCCCGCCAACCTACCACGCACCCGGAGGAGACAGAGGAGGAGCTGACAGAGCAGCAGGAGGTGCTGCTGGAGGACAGAGTGCCCCTGGGGCCGGTGGCCTTCGTAGTGGATGGCTCGCCGGAGAGTGAGAGCACGCCGGACGACCTGGAGGAGGATGAGGGCTGCGTCCAGCTGAAGGATGAGGGGGGCGAGGGCGGGGCCGAGGAGGAGCACATCGAGGCACAGGAGGTGGAGGAGCTGGGTGTGGCCTATAAGCAGGTGAGCCTCCACTGCTCCCCGAAAAGGACCCGAGTCACCTCTGCCTTCCATGCCATCTGCCAGTCGAACATCTCTCGGGGCAGACAGTGGGATTCAAACCCAGGCTTGCCAGTGCTAATGTCTTGTGCCTCTACCACATGAGCAGAAAGAGTGACTCTGCTAGCTGGCATCGGTAGTAGGCTGTTATCCTCATCTGTGGCCCAGTCACCCAAGGGCAACCCTGCACTCATGTGGGTTGTGCTGCTGGAGGGGTGACCATGGGGAGGAGGGGCAGCTGTGGGAGAGATTCTTGCTCTAGCCGAAGACCCTGCTTGGTGTGGGTCTGGTTGGTATAGCATGCCCGGCTCTGGCCCGGCCATGCGTGCGTCTTTGGCACATACACAGACATGCTCCTGCCCATGCTGCCAGCTCCAGCCATTCAAGCCGCTATCAGCTACTTCGCCACATGCATTGTCTTTCAGAGCCATGTCTGTCAAGTCTGCCGCTGCCCACCTGCCGAACCAACTCCCTGCTCATTGTGGGCTGCGGCAGAGATGACTCTGAGGGGCGAGTGACTCATCCACACCCCCACATCATCCTCTTTGCTCCCCGCTTCCGGCCCCCGTACGCAGACCTCCCTACATCGTACCCAGCTGCTGCTTTCAGGGCATGACTCATCCAAAGTCTCTTGCGTCTCTCTCCACCTCCCCCTGCGCCCGCTGAATATTTGATCAGCAGTGAGAGCGGGTGGGTGTGTGGATGTGTGGCGAGGACGGGTGAGGCTCTTTCCCCAGAGGGGACGGGATTTGTAAAAGCAGAGTGGGCTGGTGCACGTGTGCAGATAGGAAGCTGCTGGTGTCTTGCTGAGCCGTGGCACTGTTGAATCACTCCGTTCTGCAGCCTTGTCTGTTCAGTATCTAGCTAGAGCCTTGGGCATAGCGAGAATTTATCCTCCTGGCACCCCTAGGGGCGTCACTGTTACCCCTGTACAGCTGAGATATTGGGGAGGGGACTCCCCAGCAGTGGGGGCCAGCAAGTTCCTCTTCCTTGTACATTTTGGCCGTCACAGACTGGCATAGAGCTGGGAGGTGAATCCCTTGGTCAACCTGAGTGTCCTCTCTTCACCACCAGGGTACCTGGGCGCCGCAGGCTGCTTTCCTATATCAGGCTTTGTCCCCTAATGGGGGAAGGGTGCCCAAAAAATACCCGGTTCTTTAGATGCGGATGCTGGGGAGGCCCCCGAAACTCCCAGGCAAAGACCACCGCTAGCAATGAATTTTTGTTTACACACTATGTATGTGACTTTTATTTATGATTACTAAATACAGGTTACACAGATTACCAGATTAAGGCAGTGATTAGTAGTACAATAAACACCCAATATATCCACAGGCACTCTAAGCTACAATACCACTTATTGCATACAGATTCAGGATTTTTCATCAATTATGGCTTTAAGCACATGATATAGAGAATATAACAAAGCCCAATACACACAAACCAAAACAATCAAGAACACAAGCCCATATCTAAGAGACAACCACACGGGACCCTTTGTACTATCGTATAGGGTTCTCATTCCCACCCGTTGGGTCACAGGGTTCACCTGTGCACTCTTGCACGCAGGATAAGTCCCAGACCTGGTCAACCATTATTCCCCCGTTCACACTTCCCCTCCCCCGCAGCAAAGTTATAGCAGCGACGAACGCCTAGCACAGGGGCGCCCGTTTACACACTCACACAAGAAGGGGATCCAGTGGGTCACGAGGTTCACCTGCGCACCCTTGCTTTTAAAACCCTTGCGGGCCTTGGGGCGGCTGCACGCAGGCCAAGTCTCAGACCTGGTCACCGGTTACTGTTTCCTTGCACACAGTCTCCAACACAACTCTGCGTCTTTTATCCTTCTTCTCACTTACAAACACAAAACAAACAGGCAGAAATACTAACAAAACTATACCCAGCGTAAACCCTACGCCTACCCTAATTCCTGCTTCAGCCCCAATCCCAAGACTGGTGCTGCTATTGTTCATTACCTGAAAGCCTGAGCATAGAGCTGGGCAAAACCTTAAATTTTGTGTTGCTGTGCTTGAGGGCCGGGCGCTGCTCCGAGCCGCTACTTTAGTTACCTTTCCTTTGTTGAAATTGGTGTCGGGTTGCTAATCCGAACCTTCCCTCAGCTGGCCAGGCCTCGGTGCTTTACATCCGGTCCTGTTGTCTGCGTCCTACGGAGAGCCGGCGGGGAGTGCCTTTGGGGTGATCAATCCTTTGGGCCTGCTTCTAGTGCTAACTAGAATGACTCCGACTTGCCCCCGCCCCCCCCATCAGGCCTCCTTTTATTGCTCAAAACCGCAATGGTGTGGTGTCTGCTGATTCATGCAGTTAGCTACTTAGAGTGTTAGGGACCTTTTAACCTTCCCCTTTTCCAACGGACGGCCGGCTGTGTCCGGGTTCAAGAGCTTGCATACATGTCAGGTTCTGGTTGCCAAATCAACAGTTGTGGTTTTGCTCGGTTTAGGCCTTTGACTTGTTCCTGGGGCCTAGTTTGGACAACTAAGCCTTTAGCACCCTGACATCCTACAGGATTATGAAGACGGCGCAGAGGAGGGGGATGGGGGAAGTGTAAGTGCAGAGGCTGCACTGTGTGCTGTGTCCTAGAAAGCCAGCCTGGCTATTCAGCTGGGGGCGGTGTGGGGCAGATTCTGACAGACATAGGCGTGAGGCCAGAGCTGGCTCAGGGGAACTGGAGGTGCCTGCTTTACCCCATACACTGGGGCCTCCTTCCAGCTCTAGAGGTCAGGGCCCCACTGTGCCAGGCACTGCTCAGAGCCTCAACCAGTCCCTGACCTAAAGAGCATACAGTTTTAATAGGCAGAGCGAACAAAGGGAGGCACGGAGATGGGAAGGGGCAGAGTAGGTAACAGAGCCTGCAGCCCAGCTTGTGGCCCTGCCGCTGGCCCATGCTGCCTCTGATGGGCTTGGCCATGATGAATTTCCCTTCTCTATGCTCGCTTCTGGCAGGTGTTCCCAGACGCTCAACAGCTGCAGCCAATCCAACCCTTCCCATCCCCCCTGAGCATTGCCACCCTGCCTCACCAAGCGCTGAGCCGGACCCAGTCCTCGCCCGCCAGCGCGGGCATGAAGAACACTGCAGCTGAACCCCCAGTCAAACATATGTTCACTACAGGTAAGAAGTAATGTGTCCCGCTCCTCCCAAAGATCACCTGGAAGGGAAAACACAGCCCAGCTTCACCTTTTCATGAAGCTAAAGCAGGGTGCCACTCACAGTAATGTGTGCAGACCTACAAAATGGAACCCTCCCTCTCCTTTCTCGAGTGCTTTGATCCCAGCTAGAGCAAACGGTCATCATTAGACTTCAGAGTGAACATCCTGCTGAGCTGAGTGACGCAGCTTGTGCCTTCTGTGCATGATTGTCTGCTGACTCCAGGGTGCCGTTTATGGCCGGGTCAGCTTTTGCTGTTTTCTTTTGGAGCTGTCAGGCGTGGAAGCTTTTAAATGATTGTAAAACCAGAAATGTAAGACTCTGGAGAAGAATCTGGCAGGAGGAGCCTGGAGTGGCTAGGGCAGATCAGTTCTCTGCTTCCCCAGACAATCTTGTTGCCTTAAAAAAGAGACGTTCACATGCGCTGTCGCTGGGCTATGATTCATAGGGCAAATCTGCGCTGCGATAAAAATCCTGCAGCACCGAGTCTCAGAGCCTGAGGCAGCTGCTTGGGTGATGGGGCTATAAAATTGCATCGTGGATGTTTGGGCTCCTCACAAGGTTTTGCAGCCCAAGCTCCAGCCTGAGTATCTGTGCTGCAATTTTATAGCCCCACCACCCAACCGCCACCAGGAAAAACCCGTGCAGCCAGGAGAAAACCCCAGGGCCTCTGCTTCTCTTCTTCTGCACATGCTAATATCACCCAGCTCAGTCAGCCCCAGCTCCGCAGGAAAAGCAACTGTTCTATCTCTGCTGTTATCCACTAGATTGCCAGGTGTGCTGGGTGGGTCACATGCTCTCACCACTCCCAGGGCATCCTCCAGGGCTTTGCTCCAGGCTGCGGGATGTTCCATAGCTGGAGGGGTTTATTGTCATGGGTTCTCACTGCCCCTTCTGTACCTCCTGACCCCTCCCTTGTCTCTCCCCCAGGCGTGGTCTACGATACGTTCATGCTAAAGCACCAGTGTATGTGCGGGAACACTAACATTCACCCAGAGCATGCTGGGAGAATCCAGAGCATCTGGTCCAGGCTCCAAGAGACCGGCTTGCTGAGCAAATGCGAGGTGAGGATCCTGAGTAGGGTGCTGGGATGATGCTCAGGCCTTGGTGCCGGGGGAGACACGGGGGTTCAGGGTGCAGCTGTGGGGCTGAATTTCCCCAGGGCACTTTGTGAAGAAAGGGTCATGGCACCATGCCTGGCAGGAAGGGCTGCTGACTTCCCTGTGCTGTCTGCACTGCAGTTAGCTCCGGTGATTGGCGGCCATCCACATGTGAGCAGCCACAGGGCAAAGCTCTGCCCATGTTCCTGGGTCCTTGTGCTCCCACCATCCCCTGTGTGCATTGCTAGGTCTGCTGGGAGCACAGCCTGGGGTCCTGCTGCCATGTTGAACTGCTCTGTGATTCTTTCCCAGAGCATTGTGGGAGAATTTGGCTGAGCACATGGCAAGGGTGAGGGGATTGCTGGAAGACACTGGAGGACTCGGCACCTTCTCTTGCATCCTCACTTCAAGGTGGATGGATTACAAGTGCAGGGTCCAAGCCCCAGCCATGCCAGCTAGCCAGGGTTGAAGTCCCTCCCCCCCACACCCTCCTGCTAAACCAGGCTGAGGAGGTTTTGGGTGTTGACAGGAGGAGAGCCCGGATTCACTGTGCAGTGCAGATGTAGTGCAAACTGGAAAAGATGCTGAGAAGGGCTGCAAGGATGATCTGTGGAATAGAGAACCTGCCTTATGAGAAAAAACAACTAGAGTCCTGTGACACCTTAAAGACTAACAAATTTCTCTGGGCATAAACTTTCGTGGGCTGGAAGCCACTTTGTCAGATGCACCTTGTAGCCCTTCTCAGTGGGTTGCAGCCCACAGAAGCTTATGCCCAGAGAAATTTGTTAGTCTTTAAGGTGCCACAGGACTCTCGTTATTTTTGCTGTATGCAGACTAACACGGCTACCCCATTGCCTTATGAGAGGAGACTTAAAGAGCTTGGCTCGTTTAGCGTAACCGAAAGAAGGCTGAGGGGAGATATGATTGCTCTGTATAAATACGTCAGAGGGATAAATACCAGGGAGGGAGAGGAATTATATAAGTTCAGCGCCAAAGTGAACACAAGAACAAATGGATATAAACTGGCCACCAGGAAGTTTAGACTTAAAATTAGATGCCAGTTTCTACCCATCAGAGGAGAGAAGTTCTGGAATAGCCTTCTGAGAGGAGATATGAGGGCAAATAACCTAGCTGGCTTCAAACCTGAGCTGGATAAATTTAGGGAGGGTTCGGTGTGATGGGACGGCCTAATTTGGCAATGTACTGTTCTTTGACTACCGGTGGTGGATATGCCAGTGCCTGAGAAGGGATGTTAGATGTGTGGGTTCTGAGTTATTACAGAGAAATCTTTCTTGGGTGACTGGCTGGTGAGTCTTGCCTACATGCTCAGGGTTTAACTGATTGCCATATTGGGGTCAGGAAGAAATTTTCCCCCAGGGCAGGCTGGCAAAGGTCGTGGGTGGGGAGGTTTGCCTTCCTCTGTAGCACGGGGCACAACTCACTTGGTGGTGGATTATTTGTACCTTATAGTCTTTAACCCGTGATTTGCAGACTGTGATAACTCAGTCACAGGTTAGGTGTCTATGGCCGGAGTAAGCAGGGGGTTCTGTGGCCTGCACTGTGCAGGTCAGACTAGATGGTCATATTGGTCCCTGTGACCTGGGAGCCTATGAGTCTAGTCATCCATAGGAGGTGGGGTACCCCGGTTTGAGGCAGCCCAGCCCCCCTGAGGTGTCAGTGAGCTTAAACATCTCAGTGCTGAGCAGCATGCCCTGCAGAGAGAGCCTGGAGAGCATTGGGGCTGACTGCCCCTGCACAGCACCGTCACCTGGGGACAGCTGACTCTTCGGCTGTCATGGACCCGTGGGCCCTTCCACTGTTTGGAAAGCGTGCAGGGTCTGGTTCTCAGTTACATTTTCACGCCGCTTTGATAGTATACAGGGGGATGGAAATGGCCCTCAAAGAGATGCCCACCCCTGCCAGCATGGGGGGGGTATCGGGGGCAGGGAGAGAGGAAAAGGGAGGAGGGGCAAGGCTAGAGTGTTCCCTGCTGCCCAGGACCAGCAGGGCCAATAGGAAGTTCAGTAGAGGTTAAAGCGGCTCTGGGGTGGCTCTAAATTACTGCAGGGGCTGCACAGTCTCTCAAGATGGGGAGCACAACCCTATGGTTCTGCCCCAAGGGTAGGGATCCCAGTCTGCCAGGTAGATCCCCATGGAGCTGTATGGTCCTCAGCACCAGAGTGAATGGCCAAAGCAGCCATGATCACACCACCCTGCAATGCAGCTTGTTCCCTTCAGAACCAGGGTTGCCACCTCTGGGGTATAGAACCCAGGCACTCTGGTCTGATCCTGAGCCCATCTGAGCTGGCCGTGCGCCCTGAGCACCTTGACAGGCTTTCCAGCACAGCTGCCTTGATAAAACGATGGTCCCGGGACGGTCTGACCAGGTGGGGGCCCCGCCAGGAACCCACCCTCACCCCGTTCTCTCTCTGCTAGCGGATCCGGGGCCGGAAAGCAACTCTGGACGAAATCCAGACAGTCCATTCGGAGCATCACACATTGTTGTACGGAACCAGCCCCCTCAATCGGCAGAAACTCGACAGCAAGAAGCTGCTAGGTAGGCGGCCCTGGCAGTGCCCGCTCTGAGGGGACCGAAGGCTTCTGCCTCCTCCCGCTGAGGTCCCTGGACATTTTGTTGTTGATGGCAGAGGAAGGTGGATGGGACTGCTCATTCTCCGTGGGCTGCATTTTGTAATGTAGTAGAGGCAATATTTCCTCGTGGTCGGAGCAGGGGCCAAAGAGTCTGGACTCTGGGGTTCTTTCCCTGGCTCTGGGAGGGGAGTAGGTTGTGGTGGTTAGAACAGGGGTGGCTGGGAGTCTGGACTCTGGGTACCATCCCTGGATCAGGGAATGCCATGTGGTCTGTTGGTTGGGGGCTGGGGGAGGAGAGTGTGGCCTAGTGGGCAGACTGGCAACTGGGGACCCTTTCTGGCACGGTGAGAAGTTGGATGTTGGACTAACTGGACCCGGTCCGAACAGTTATTATGGCAGGAGCTGGGACACCAACCCAAATGGGCCCAGTGGGTTGATGCATCAGGGCAACTTGTATGCCCCTGTGTCCAGATCCCCCCACCCCCCTTTTTACCTCTCCCCAGTGCAGGTCTCGAGGGGCGGGGTGAGGGGGGCCGTGTCCTCCCCAGGCAGGGTCGCAGGCTCTTGGCTGTCTGTCACTGCTCCCTCTGCTCTGCCCAGGTCCCATCAGCCAGAAGATGTACGCAGTCCTGCCCTGCGGCGGCATCGGGGTGAGTATCTTGACGGGAGGGAGTGGGGGTGGAGGTGGAGGTGGGCTCAGTGCCACACACCCCCAGGACAGCCCCCATAATGGCCCTGCTTGCTTTCTGGGCAGGTGGACAGCGACACGGTGTGGAACGAGATGCACTCATCCAGTGCTGTCCGCATGGCTGTGGGCTGCTTGGTGGAGTTAGCCTTCAAGGTGGCTTCAGGTGAACTCAAGGTGAGTCCTGTGCATGCAGCTAGGGGGCGCTCCATCTGGTCTCCCTCTAGTGGCCACTGCAACGACCTGCTGCTGGGTCTTATTTGTCATACTGGAGTACCCAGGGCTATGTCTACACTTACAAAAGCTAGTTCAAATTAGTTAATTCGAACTAATTCGAACTAATTTTAGTTAGTTCGAATTAACTTAATTCGAGCTAGCATGGCCCCATTAGAATGGCCATGCAGGGTACTTGCTTAGTTCGAATTAGTCAGTTGCTTGAAGGTCAATCTGCCAATTAGTTCGAACTAAGCAGTTAGTTTGAACTAATATGGCTACATTGACTTAATTTGAACTAACTATTTCGAATTAAGGGTTAGTTCGAACTAAGCAATCGAATTTATTAGTTTGAATTAAGGAGGCCCTTAATTCGAACTAATGAAAGCCTAGTGTGGCCAAGGCTTAAGTTAGTTCAAATTAAGCTTCCTTAATTCGAACTAACTTGCAAGTGTAGACATAGCCAAGGGTCCCAAGTCATGGTGCTAAGCGCTGGGAGCTCAGGGAGTTGGAGATTGTGATTTTGGTGATGGAGTGCCTGAATTCATAGGGAGCTGGTTTACATAGAGGATAACAATCTACTGCTGGTAGCTGCTAATGGAGTTCTCTTTCAGCTCTTCTGGGAGAGAGCTGTGCTGTGGTGATGTAGGTCCCATACTCAGTCCCCACTGATCTATGTAGGGGGTGATGAGCAGGAGCACCCTCCTGTTCTCCTTTGACACAAACCCCTTGGAGCTGCAGCAGGACATTGCAGATGTTGCTGGTGTAGCCCATGAGGGGAATGCACTGGGGCTGGTTGCCATATCAGAGAAGCCCTGTGGCGAGTGGCCTTGCCTGCATTGGAGTCTCCTGTGCAATCTTACTGCACCTTCTGATGCTGCTGGAATTTGGCAAACCAGCCCCCATGATTCTAGCAGTGGTGGCAGAGAAATGGGGTGCTGGTGAAGGGCAGCAAAAGGGAGGCTCCCTTGAATGCAGCCACTTGTGTATTTGCATCCCAGCCTGCTGGCACAGGGGTCCTCCGCCCAGGATACTTCAGCAAGGGAGAGTCAGGGACAGTCACATCTGGCTCAAACACGCTCGATTTCATGAGATGTTGTCTCTATCTGCCAGCTCCTGCAGAATTCCCCCTCCCCTGGGAATCAATTGAGGGGAACGCATCCTGGGACGGGGGATCTCCAGTTCCCCTGGCATGGAGCACACTGTAACAGGGACACCATTGCATGGGAAGATGCTCACATGGGAAAGGAACGCCAGGAAGATTTCCTGGCTCTGATTTTCAGAGGGGGCTGAGCTCCCACAAATCTGATGGAGCTGGGCTTCTCAGCACGTAGCCCTGTGAGAGATTTGCACAACCATGTGACCAGCCTAGCTCCTGGGGTTTAGTTTCCACTTTGGATCAAGGCGTGTGGTCTCATGATCAGGTGTTAGGACTCCTGGGTTCTCTTCCCAGCTCTGCCCAGTATTCATAGTGTGATCCCGGGCGAGTCCCTTTGCCTGTCTGACACGGGGAGTGCAGGATGACCGGCTGCCGACGCACTGAGATCCTCCCTGGAAAGGCGCCACCTGAGTCTCGGCATTTCTGGAATCCAGCTGAACTTCCTCCCTCTTCTACGAGCAAGGCTCTGCCTCTGGAATGTCACTGAGGATACTGATGCTGATGGAGGAGGCAGGGTAGACTGTGGCTGGGTTAACAAGAATGACAGCTTCCCTGCATCGGTAAAGCCCGTGGTGCCACTGTTGGTCTTCTTTCTGCTTGAGGTGGCTTGTCCTTAGCCCTGTTCTGTTGGTATTTATTGTCTGAGTTGGACTAGCTGTTAGGCAACCCAGTCACAGACTCGGCACTGCACAAACCCAGGACAAAATGACAGGCCCTGCCCCAAAGCTCTTACAAGCTAAGTAAAATTAGCGTCTCTCATCTCATGTAGCCTCTGACATTTCTGTGCATCCCCAGGTCTCTCTGGGCCTGCTGTCCTCAAGCCCCGTTAGAAAGGGGTCTGGGGACCTCTGGGTGAGAGAACTTCTAGTCTGACTAAATCATTTAACACATGGCCTCTCTGGTTCTCTATACAGAATGGATTTGCCGTCATTCGGCCACCGGGGCACCACGCGGAGGAATCGACTGCCATGTAAGGGCAGAATTTTACTGTCTTCCATCCTGGGGGGCTGGGTAAAGGGAAGAATGTCGAACTGAGCCGGAAGGGCCAGTTACAGCGTGGCATTTTCTCCTCTCGATGTATCATGCTCCCTGGGAGGAGTTTTCCAAAGGGGGTTGGTGATTTGGGGTGCCCTGCTAGAGATGCCACCCTGATACACAGGGCTCTCTGGCTGCCAGCCCCCTTAAAAGTGTCTTGGGGGGGGGTGTAGAATTCCCAGTGGCTTGTGAAAACCTCCTGCTGTTCTTTGCCCTTCTCCCACGTGCTTCAGCAAAGACCTCCTCTCCACCAGTCAGACTAGACTGTTCTGGGTTCCAATGCCGGGACTCACCAAATCTTGATGGTTGGCCTGAGTGGCCTGGGAAGAAGCTTGGACTCCATTGGGCCAGTTACAAACTCCTTTTGACTGCTCCATCTGCCCTGCAGTCCTGCCCCAGCAATCGTGGCTGTGCAGAGAGTCCCTGCCACTGAGAGAGTGACTGAGAAGAGCCACACTTTTACTTCAACTCGGCCTCTTTCACTTGGGCTATTGGGGAATTGTCACGCGTGACCCTCGTGGGGATGTGCAGCTGGCATAGATAGAGGGGGACCCAAGTGCAGGAATGAAGGGCCCCTGGCCAGTGTCAAGGCAGAAGCCATCCAAGCAGAGCCATAGCTAGAACTGATTTTTAGCAGGGCCTGTGGTTGGCATGGGTGGACACAGACCTTGTAACAGAAGCGAAACAGACGCTGATAAAAACGCAGGATGAATTGCTTAAAATCTCATTGGGTGGCCTGCTTTCAAAGTGGGTAGGCTGTGGCCCACCCGTAGCAACACCTCTGCATCCAAACCTTGTCTGGGTGAGGGACAAATCTGGGGTAGCAACAACTGTGTTTAAACAAGAGGTGTTGTTCAAGCTTCCTATTTAGGTCTGGATTTGCTCCTATCCTGGCCCTTTTGTACCACTCCTGTGGCTCAACGCAGCGAACTCTTCCCCCTAACTGGCCAGCTGAGAAATATCATGGGTCACGGGGTGTCGGCTGAGAAATATCGTGGTGTCAGCTGGCACGGGGTGGGGTGGAGCATGTGGCTGATTGGCATGTGGTCCCGTTGCCCATAGGCTGCTCTGACTAATGCCAAGAGGCTGGGACCAGTGCTGACGCACCATGAAATCCTGAAGGGGAAGCTGACCCCCTGCATCGAGCAGATGCGTGCTGGTGCAGAAGAGAATGGGAGCTTTGGACCCCAGTGGTTAGCTCTGGACCCATCAGTAGTTCTGGCAGCTGGGCTCAAGGCTGCTTTCTCTGTCCAGTGTAAACAAGGAGTGTGTTCTGGGGCCTGTCCCAGCCCAGCGTGTCACTGGCTCTCATCCTGCTCCACCCACCCAATCCCCCACCCCTAGAGGGTTGCTAGGACAGTTCTAGGACATGGCCATTGGGGGGCCCGTCTCCGCAAGCCTTTTCCTGTCCTATTTCTCACTGTCATGCCCAGTGCTGGGAACCGTTGCTGGGTTTTACGCCCCGGGTCCCGTAGCACTGCCTCTGGTGGCATGGCGTTCTGCTGGGGGAGCAGCAGTGGGCAGTGACACCAGAGTGTGGGTGCAGGCAGATTGGCGGGGAGAGTTCTCTGCTGCCCCGGCTCTTGCGCCCGCTTTCCTGGTGACCACGCCTCTCTCCTCTCCTGTCTTTGCAGGGGCTTCTGCTTCTTCAACTCGGTCGCCATCGCCACCAAACTCCTCCAGCAGAAGCTCAGCGTTGGCAAAATCCTCATTGTGGACTGGGTAAGGAAAGTGGCTGGGAGCACTCAGGCCAACCGGAATGTACCTGCTGTTGACTGGGAACCAGATCCCTGCTCCCATTGCAGGGGCTGGGCCCTTGTCTTTCTGTCCAATCTTGCAAGAGCAAAGAATCCCCAGCCTTTGGCTTGCTTTTGCGCCAGGCGATGAAAAAGGAGGGGGTGGGAGATTGCTGCTATTCTTGTTTGGTTGGTTGTTTTCACCTGCTTGGGAATGTGAGGAATGAAAACTAGCCAGATCCAGGGGCAGAGAGATGTTGCCTAGGACGACTGAGGCTACGTCTACACTCGTCAGCGCAGTTACTCTCCATTGAGGCGGTGATGTGGTTGTGTGGGCAGAGAAACGCTTTCTGGTGCTTTATGCTGCGTCTCCGCTCGCACAGCTGTGCCGGCCAAGGCGCGGTAGTGTAGACAGGCCCGGCTGCGTGTGTTCCCATGGGGATCACTGACGCCATGTAGAAGCCTAGTGGAGGTAAGACGCAGAGTTGTTTACCTTGATTCATGTCTACGCTGGCAGCGTATTGCCGGTGTAGTTAGACCAGTACGTTGGCTGAGCAAAGCGCTCCCAGTGTGGATGCGGGTTCTGGTAAAGGTGCACTGGCTGGCAGGACTTATTCCAGCCCTCCTGCACTTTGCCTGGTAGAGCTGCATTTCCACTAGGGTCAGTCTGGAACTGCACCTTATCTTGCAGTGACGACCCTGCCCTGACCCCAGGTCTGGTGCTGGTACAGCTCTGGCTGTTTGGGGAGTGATTTTTCGTCCTGATATGGTGATGCCAGGGCAGCCCCTAGTGGGGCAGCAGGTCGCTACAGAGGCGCGTCGTACAGTACAGGAATAGATCTCCCGGCTGTTAGGCACCCGTGTAACGGTAGAAGCGTGCCCACGTTAGGGGGACTGCGCCACGCCAACCGCACCAATCTAGCTGCGCCACTTTTACATGTAGATGCGCTGTAGCCATGTGAACAGCAGGGGCGACACTGCCCCCAGGAGAGGTTCAGGGCCCGGGCGGGGCCGGCTCAGATCGCAGCTGAGCCCCAGGTCTCTGGCTGGGGTTGGGGCTGGCCCGGAGTGTGCTGCTGCTGGCAGCTGGGCCCCAGGTCCCCAGCCAGGGTTGGGGCCAGATTTGGCAGCCTCTGGGTGCCTGGCCTTGGGTCCCCGGCTGGGTCCCCGGATTCTGCCGGTGGCAGCGGCCAGGCCCCGGGTCCCTCACCTGGGCTGGGGCCAGTGCTGGAACCTGCGCACCGCTCCCTCCTCCCCGTAGGGGCCAGGCCCCGAGTCTAGGACTCAGGGCACATACCCCGTGTGCCCAGCACCAGCGACGGCAATGGCCAACAAGATGGGGCTGCTGAGTCTCTAAGAGCTTTTCTCTCAGGGGTTAAAGTGTCCCTGCTCCTGGCCATCCTTTCTCCCTGGTGATGCTCGGTGCACCTCTCGAGCACTGGTTTAGTTAAAACAGGGCAGCATCTGTGTGTAGACAGGCCCCTGCTTCCCATCCTCTCCTTCAAATCCTCCCTGAGCACAGCCCATATCTCACCGAGGACTCCTGGTCTGCAGCCGCTGTCAATGAGGCTGGCTGAAATCCCTGCCTCGTTTCAGTCAATCCAGGCTCTCTTCTTTGTTCCGCTCTCCAGGTGGACAGACATTCTCTCAAGACAGACAGGGCAGGTTACTCGTTATAAACACAAAGAGCCCCCAAGGTTCCTTTCCCTTTGCAGGGGGTCTCAAAGCCCGGAATAGGCGACACCCAGCTACCCCTTCTCTGTACCACTCGCACCAGCAGTGTGTCTCTCCCCATTCCCAAATACGGCAAAGATCTTTAGCATCTTAAATCCTTTCCCTCGCTACTGACATGGCTATCAAAACTGAGAAGCCATAAGCTAATAAACCCAGGTGGCTCACTGCATTTTACTGATGTGAGAAGCAAAGTACGTGGCCAAAAAATCCATCTAGCAGCTTTCTCTTTCCACTCCCACTCACCCTCATCTTGCCCCCCTCAGATCTCTCCTCCTGGTATGATTTTAGGGAGGAGGTGGGGCCTAAGAACATAGGCTGCAAGGGCGAGTAGCTGCTCAAGAGTCACCAACCTTTTCCAAATGCAGCTACAGTGAGTGCACGTGCAGCTGTGTCTGTGTGCACTGTTGTTGCTTATTCTTGGCGCCATCATTAGCCTCCAGAGTTATTATCCCGCCAAGACAGAAGTGGTCTCTGGTCACACTTCTCACAGCTGATGCCCTGCATGGTCTCATGGGCAAGGTGTAAGGGCTGTTTCACATGGGAGAAGGCTCACAGATTGCCAGGGGGCATTGGGTACAGCAAAGGGGCACTTCTGCCAGAAAGTCCCAGCTGAACAGGGCCTGAGGGAGGGCTGCAGAGTCCCGATGGAGGCGCGTTTGTATCCCCCGATCTCTGCGTCCGCACCAAGTGGAACGTAACAGGGAGGCTATTGGTTGTATCCGGTCAGCTGCTGGCCTCTTGCGGGCCCCCTTCCAAATTGTCTGTTCTCCCTGCCGTCACTGCAGGACATCCATCATGGCAACGGCACCCAGCAGGCCTTCTACAGCGATCCCAGCGTCCTGTACGTCTCCCTGCACCGCTATGACAACGGCAACTTCTTCCCAGGCAGCGGTGCCCCCGAGGAGGTGAGTGTGGGCCCAAGAGCCAGGCGGAGCTGGACGGAGCCGCCCGCAGGGCTGTGGCATCTCTGGCTGAGGGGGCCAGTGGGCACCATCTGGAGGGTGTCTCTCTGGGCGGGTGGGCATTGCCATTGGAGGGTCAGCCTGGGAGCTGGGTCTCTTTTGTCCAAGGGCCGATGGACCCCAGCGAGGGAGCCTTTCCCCAGGCTGCGTGGGGATTGCAGAGGGAACGGAAAGCAGGACTTATGGGGTGCATGTGGAGCAGGTGTTAATTCCATCTACTGTCAGATGTGGGGCTGGGATGTGATACAGAGCTGGGAGAAGAGAGGATTCCTTGATTCCTGTTGTATGGTTCCCTTCATGATCCCCCCACATAGAGCTAATGGAGAAGTGGATTCAGGCCCTCCCAGAGCAAAACCAGAGTCAGCAGGGCTCCCCCCATGCCGTCCCCCTCCATAGGGGCTGTAGGGCCAGGCCCTCACTCATGGTTTTGCCTCTGGATCCGTGCACATCCTAGGCAGGTCTCCTGTCTTGCAGGTCGGCAGCGGGATGGGGGTGGGGTACAACGTCAACATAGCCTGGACGGGTGGAGTGGACCCCCCCGTCGGAGATGTGGAGTACTTGGCGGCATTCAGGTAGGGCTCCCCACGGAGGCACAACATTGCCCATTGCAGTCGGCTCCTATCCAGGGCTGAGGTACCCTCCAGGGACAGGACTCCTGGCTTTGCATCCTGCCTTTGCCTCTGCACCCCATTGGCAGGGCCTCCCACGGACCTGGGATGGCCCAGAGCGACTCACTGCCATTGCAGGAGGCTCCTGGCCTCGGTGAAGAGGAAGGAGGGACAAGGGACTTGTCTGACTCACAGGATGCCACTGGACTAATAATTTGGCCTCCATCCATCTAAGTGAGGGTGGATCGAGGGGGCCGATGTCTGTCTGGTGCTGGGAAGAGCTCTGGAACTGGTGTGACACCAACACTGATCGGGCCAGGCCAGGGCAGCATCTGCTGGGCTAGCTTTTGCCTCACTTCCCAGAGGGGAAACTGAGGCACAGAGTGGGGCAGTGACTTGCCCAAGGCCAGCCCACAGCCCAGTGTGAGAGCTGGGAATAGAGTACAGGAGTCCTGCGTGCCTGTCCTGCCCTCCCTGCCTGTTCTGGCTGCAGCATCTGTGTGCCAGGGAAGTGTAGGACTCCCTAGGGCAGGGGTGTCCAACCCATTTGCTATGGCAGGCCAGATTTGACTTAAATGTACGGCAAGTGGGCCGGACACACCATAAATTGAAATACTACAGCACTCTTGTGGCATTAGGGCTGTGTATGCGAGACTGCGCTCTGCGATGCTGCGAGACCGCTCTCTCTCTCTCTCTCTCTCTCTCTCTCTCCTCTGTTAGGGAGAGTGTGGTCCTGCAGAGTGCAGTCTCGCATACCCAGTGCTCCGTGATGTCAGGAGACCTGACACTCTTGTGGCATTGCAGAGCGCTGGGTATGCGATACCGCTCTCTCTCTCTTTCTCTCTGTCAGGGAGAGTGTGGTCCCGCAGAGCGCAGTCGTGGGCCAGATGGAAGAGGTTCGGGCTGCATGTTTGACATCCTTGCCCTAGGGCATGAGGCCCTGCTGGGGACTAGGTGACCGCAGACAGCCCTTCCTAAGGCTGGGCGGGGAGCTGGGGCAAAGGGCTGGGGAATGTTTGCCTCTTGTTTTGTTGAGAGCAGTGGGAAAGGGGGTTCCCAGGGGCCTTGGGCAGAGGGAGGGTTTGCAGGGCGCAGTGAAGGGACAGGGTTTACCAGGGGGCCAGGGCAGGCTGTGTTGCCCCATGGGTGCTGAGGTGTTCTCTGCCCTCTCATTAGCCAGGGAGCCAGTCTCCCAGCCTAGCGTGGTTCTGCTGAGGCCCTCACTCATGGTCTTCCCTCCGCAGGACGGTGGTGATGCCAATAGCCAATGAGTTCTCCCCGGACGTGGTCCTGGTCTCTGCTGGCTTCGACGCGGTCGAGGGACACCTGTCTCCTCTGGGTGGCTACTCTGTCACGGCAAAATGTGAGAGCGGGACTGGTGGAGCTAACCCATGAGAGACTGGGGGGGGCTGCATTTAGGAATGGGTGTGGCTGCCCCACAGGGAGCTGGGGACCTTCATTTGGAGATGGGCAGGACTGCCCCATGGGGGACTGGGAACCTGCATTTGGAGCAGAGAAGCAAGAACTGTGAAAATCGCAGGTGGAAGGAAACCCGTTGGGCTGCCCCCAGCCTGTTCCCACTGTCGGGGCTGGGTCTGCACACCACTGCTTCCAGTCCATTTGCCCATGATCCAAGCGCTAGTTCCCGGGGCAGCAGAGCTACTGGGTGTGAAAAGCCTCCAGGCACAGGGCATCACTCGCCCTCACTTCATCCCCCGGAGCAGGGGACCCTGAGCCAGGCCTGTACTGTGGATGGATGCCGGAGCCAGGGGCAGGGGACTCAGGAGGTGACTTGGGCCTTGCAGGGGTGGGAAGTGACCCGACGTGTCGGCTCATTGGGGCCCAGCAGCTCCAGGGCCTCCGAGCTGGGCTGTACCAGGTTGCATTGAGCTCTCAGCAGGCACCACTTAGCTGCTGCACTTGTGCTTAATACAGAAGGACGTGCTCTAGACGCAGCTGCCCCTTTGGCTTGACGCATGCCAGGTGGGGCTATCTGGGCTGTACCCCTGGCTCCGCCACCACGCAGCTTTCCTGGGTACCGGTGGGAGAGTCACTGCCTCGCTCAGTGTCTCAGTTTCCTCATCTGTGAATGGGGGCTGAATGCACTGACGAAGTGCTTTGCAATGGTTGGTCTTCTGTCTCCGTGCATACGGGCATACCGCTGTGTCTGTCTCTTTATCCCCATGCGTACACCTCTGTCTAATCTATCTGTCTAGCTCACTGGCCCCTGTGATTGCAATGCCCCCAGTTGCTGCAGGGCTCTGCTAGAGGAGGACTTGTCCCAGATTGACCAGGGCAGTTTCTCCCCATCCCGTAGGTTTTGGACACCTGACCAAGCAACTGATGAAGCTGGCCGGTGGCCGTGTGGTGCTGGCCCTGGAAGGAGGTCATGACCTGACAGCCATCTGCGACGCCTCGGAAGCCTGCGTCTCTGCCCTGCTTGGTGTGGAGGTCAGTACCCATGTCAGGTGCATCCGTCCAGCACAGCCCACTAGGGTGCCTCTCAGGGCTTCAGGTTCCCCTCCCACCTGCTGTTTAGACAGCAAACTTTTCTGGGCAGAGGCTGATTCTCACTTGTGTCTGTGCAGCACTGGGCCTCAGCTGGGACCTCAAGGTGCCAATCTTATACCAGTGATAAATATTGTTATTAGGGCTGTCGAAGGATTAAAACAATGAGTTGCAATATAATTAATTGCACTGTTAAACAATAATAGAATCCAATTTAACTCCAGCCTGGATGCTTATCCTCTGTAAGGGTGGCCGAAGAAAGAAGGGGCGTACAAATGTTTAGCATACCTGGTATGTATCTGGCTACAACAGTGCCTCCTGTTCTCACTTTCAGGTGACATTGTAAATAAGAAGCAGGCAGCATTATCTCCCCTAAATGGGAACCAACTTGTTTGTCCTGACAATTGGCTGAACAAGAAGCAGGACTGAGTGGACTTGTAGGTGCTAAAGTTTTAAATGGTTTTATTTCTGAGCGCAGTTATGTAACCAAAAAAAAATACGTTTAATGAATTGCACTTTCACACTTAAGAGACTGCACCATAGTGCTTGTTAGAGGTGAATTGAAAAACACTATTGCTTTTGGTTTTGTTTATCTTTCCTACAGTGCAAATATTGTGATCAAAAACAACTGTGCACTGGACACTCTATTCTGTGTTGTAATTGTAATCCACATATTTGAAAAATGCAGAAAAACAACCAAAAATATTTGTAATGCATTTAAACTGGGTTTCTGTTATTGTTTAACAGGGTGATCCAACTGCAATTGATCACGGCTATTTTTAAATTTAGTTAATTTGTTTTGTATTAATTGCTTGCGTTCGCTGTGATGAACAGACAGCCCTAAGTATTATTAATAAATTATTAATTGATATAATCATTTATTGTCTGTATTACAGCAGTGCCTGGCAGCCCCAGTCACAGACCAGGCCCCCATCGTGTTAGGTGCTGTACAAACACAAAACAAAGAGACAATCTCTGCCCCAAGCAACCAACTACAAGGTGATGCTACATAGGGGAACGTGGGCCACAGATTGGGCACAAAACCCCCTGCTTGGGAAGGCATCTCTATTTAGGCACGTGGTTAGCTTTACACAGGTGCTTCAATCCTGTGGATGTCACTGGATAAAATTCTGGTTTCCGTGACGTGAGCATAGCATTAAACTTAAAAAAAAAAAAAAAAAAAAAAAAGTCAAATAAATATAATGTAAGTTTTGGGAGGCGTCAGTGGCCTAGAAAAGGGAGTGGCCTACTGCGAGGAAGGTCTCCCCACTGCTGAATGACTCTTGCTAGGGCCTTGTGCTCTTCCTCCTTTCAGTCCTGGCTGGGGTCCCTGCTCTCAGCCTCGTCCCTGCAGTGTCCCCGGCCCTGCTGCTGTGCAAGGTGCTGTTCTGGGAGTGACTGAGACGCCTAGCCAGCTGCGGGGTGAGCAAGCAAGTCCATGGCAGCGGGGATGCACATGGCTCCTTGCATTGCCGCAGGATCGATGACAAGCGAAAGGCATGGGAAGGGAGAGGCTGCGCTCACACGGGCTGCTCTCCATTAATACGTTTTCATCAATTGCATTGTGTCAGCTAAAACCAGCATTGACCAACTTTGATGGATTAAAATTGAAACCCGTCACGCTGAACAATTGGCTAGGTGGATCCTGGGGGGGGGACTGGGTTTTTTCTGCCTTTTTCTGACGCATCAGAGGCATAACACCGGACAAGGGGACCCAAGAATCCTCTTCTTAGGTGTCTGTCTGGGGCATTTTGCCCACATGCTCAGAGTCCCCTGATCCCCAGATACAGGGCTGGGAAGGATTTCCCCCCAGGTCAGATTGGCAGGGATTTTTACCGTTCTCTGCAGCGTGGGGCACAGACTCCCTGCGTGTCTCTCACCTGATCTGTTCCCTGCTCTTGCAGGGGTCTCAGACCTTGGTGGTCCCCTGGTCTCTCCCACTCTCTGCCTGTTATTGGTACACAACGGTTTAGCCTCTTGAGGACAGGTTTGCTCTTTCTAACTAGTCTTACTCCAGGGGAGCCTGGGTGAAAGTTAATGGCCCGTGCTGTACCCCAGATCAGGCCGAATGATTTGGTGATCCCGTCTGGCCATAAACTCTAATCTCTGTGAAAGTTCTAGGGATCCCACCCCACCCAGGTAAGGGACTGGAAACAGTGAAACTCAGAAGAGTGCCACTGAGTGTCATGGTGTGTAGAGAGAGAGATCCAAAAAGAGAACAGACTGAGTAGCCAGGGATGAGACTGGCGTCTTAAACCCTTTCCGTGGGTTACCAGGGAGGGGATCATTTGGGAAGGGCATTTGCTTTTAAAAAGAAATTAAGGATGGTCCGTCTTGCCATTGGGTGTGCGCAGGTGGGTCCCATCTGCCCCTAGGGAGACCCATCGATCAAGGGGCAGGGTTTTCAGGAGTGCTCGGCGTGGGCCTGGCCCCCCCAACAGAGTCACTAGTAAAACACCCCTTGATTTCAACAGGAGGAAAATGAGCCCGATGTGAAAAGCTGCCTAGGGGATTCCATGTTGGGTCACGGGTCTGAACCATCTGCAGGAGCGTGGCCCACCTTATTACTGTTGGAGCTTTTTGTGTGGTGATGCCGCAGTGGAAGAGTAATGGGCTGGGTACAGGGGAAGGGAAAGTAGAATTGAATGAACCAGGGGTGTGGGTGGGTGGGGGCGGAACTTGTCTCTGACTCTTTCTGAGACTCTCCTCTCTCCTCACCCTCCTCTCCCCAGCTGGACCCCTTGGATCAATCTCTGCTGCAGCAAAAGCCAAATGTAAATGCAGTAGCCACGCTGGAGAAAGTTATTGAAATCCAGAGTGAGTGGGGGGCACCCCAGGGCGATGGGCTGGGGAGGGGGTGGGGAATCCCCTCTGCTGATGTCCTTTGGATTCACCTCTGGGCAGCACTTCAGAGAGGGAGTAGCAAAAGCAAGTCTCTGATGTGCAGCATGGCAGGTGCTGCGAGAGGACTGGCTGTGTGGGGAGCACCCAGCTACGCCAGTCCCAGCCTCTCCCAGCAGGAGGCGCCGTAGGG
>ML685768.1:29722169-29776282 GCA_007922175.1 Pelusios castaneus | reverse complement strand
CAGTGGTGGCACCATAGAGCTCAAAGCCTCCTGCATCCAAACCACAGCCCCCTAGGCCTTGAGCTGAAGGACAGTCTCCATGAGCTGGAGCTCTACGGGCCTATGATGCTTAATTGATCAGTTCTGCACCCATCCAGTAGAGGGCAGTGGTGCACGGCACGGAATTGATCAGTTTGTACCCATCTGGTGGAGCTGTGATTCTCAGCTTGGTGGGACCCAAGATGGATCATGGGGGGGGGGGGACAGAGCTGGTCCAGCTCCATGCAGACAGAAGCAGCCACTGCCACCCACCTCCTGCAGCAGCAGCAGCCCCCTTCCAGGCATGCTCCACACACTGCCGCTACCCCCTCGTTGCTGCTGCCATGCTCCCCCTGCTGTAGACGTGCCTGTTTCTCCTGAAATAGGGGGCTTGGGGAATGGGGGTGTATGATTGTTAGGGCCTGCAGCGTGGGAAGTGACCCCTGGTTTTTTTTGAAAGCCCTCCCCTTCAGAAGGGATAAAGGGAGGCATGATTCAGGAGAAGGGGAAGCCTGATTGGGTGGTGGACTGATTATTTCAGCACCCTCGCTACAGTCTGACCCATCAGAAACATCAGACAGAGCCAGACATCCAATAGCAGCCTCTGAAGCTTCACCTGCTGATGCTGCTTTTCCCAATTTGGCACATGCCACGCGATGGCATTTGTGGGTGAAATTCACCCTGGGCCGGGTGTCCCTGGGGTGATACCTTGTGCTCGCCCTTCAGCATGAGTGCATATCTTTTTGGCATGTCCCACTTTGTGTGATAGCACGGTCCCCCCTTTTGCTTGGCCACGTACAGAAGCTATGCAGGCTCTGGCTCCCAGGGACTGCAGCTGAGTGGAGGCCCCTTGAAAAGTGAATCCGCAGGGTGTTTTCCTCCTGCCGCAGGCTCAGGCTGAGTTTCTGCCCACTAGCATTCTTAGCGATCAATAATGCCTCGCAGAGGCAAGACTTGGGTGCCCCGAAATCAAGAGCGAAACTCCTCCAGCCTTCAGTGGAGTGGGCATGGGGGGAAAGGCGTCCAAGTGACCAAACACTGCAGGGTCTGATCTGGTGTGACAAGGTCTGCGGTGCGTTCGAGCCCAAGGCCCTAAGGGTCCATCTACACTGGCAACTTAGGTCGACTTAAGGAGGCTTAAGTCGACCTACACAAAGCCGCGTCCACACTGGGCTTTTATTAAGTCCATTTAAACACTTCCTGAAGTCACCTTAATAACACCAACTCTGAAGGTCGACTTAAGCCTTAAGGCGACTTAAAGCCAATGTGGACGGGGAATAGTGCTAAACTGCCAGTGTAGACGCACCCCTTGATCATTTGTATCTCCGTCACACCTCTGAGTGGCACTGTACACATAGTATAGACTGTCCGGTCCCAAAGAAGGGACGACCGTTGAGACACGTGGACAGTCAGCAAACATAGATGCTTTCTCCGACGCTCACCTCTTTGCTTTAGGGACACATTTTTCAGCATGTTGGAGGTTAACTTAGCTGGAGAACACTGCCCTCTGTGTCACAACTGGGGTGGTAGGGTGCTGAGAACTTTTGAGAACCAAGCCTTTATTTAGATACCTAAACAGGAGCTGGGTTCTTTAGCTACCTGGGCTCCAGTTGCGGGCGCTGAACACTGGGGACCATCTGTCCCTGGAATCAAGCATCTTTCCGTCCGCGCCCTCTATATTAACAGCCGGTGTCTCTCTCTTTGCCCCTAGACAAGTGGACGAGCCGATGGAGGCGGAGCCTGTTTTGTGAAGTGCCAAGCCGTCGTGTAGCTGTCACTTTTTTGTGGGGTTTTTGGTCATTTGTGATTTCGTCTCCCTTCCCTCCCCAAAGAGGTTTTTTTTTTCTATTAAAAAGAGGAGAAAAAAAAAAGTCACACTCGACTTCACAACAAAGCGGTGTGTGTGATTGTGTCCGTCTCCAAGCAGCTGATTCCACCAGCATTTCAATCTTGTCCCTGCACCTTTGGGATTCAGGGGTTGGTTTGGATTTTCTTTTCTCCTTTCTTATTTCTTCATCATTCTTCCCTTCAAGCGACACACAGTTCAGTGAGAAACTATTTCACCTCGGGGTCCTTTACGCTTTGTGCTCGGGAGAGAGGAGACACCATGGCCCAGCTGATTTAACATCCAAACAACGACACATCCAGTTTTCTCTCCGTCTTTCTTCTCTTCTCGTCCCCCCTGGTTTGCTCACTCTGAAATTCAGGTTCCGTGGCTTGTTCGTTTTTTTTAAACGTTCACATCTGAGTTCACCTTCCTGTCAATTGTGTTTAAGTGTTTCTTAGACGTAAGTGATTCTGAATTCTAACTGAGGAGGGTCCCTGGGGGAGGAGAGAGGAAATATTTGTGCCTTTAATTGTCTTTTTTTTTTAATGCCTTAATTTCCCTTTGATTTTCATTTTGCTTTTTTTAGTTACTATTTCTGAGGAAGCTATACATATATAAATATGGGGAGGGAGAATCACACTTTTAGTCTGATTCTCAATCAACCCCCCCCACCCTTCTCCCACCGCTCACACTGTGTAATTAATCCCTTTGTAATTACAAGAGCCATTGTGCATCTGTTCTCATGACCAATGCTTTCTGGAAGTTTTTGTTTCGGTTTCAAAAGTCTCACTGTAAATAATTTGATTTCTTGTATCATGTGCACAAAAAACTTTGTCCATTCGTTAAAAAAAAAAGAAAAAAAGAAAAAAAAGGAAAAAAAATATTTTTCTTTTCCTGTTATGTCACCAGCCTAAAAGAACTTAGAAGGATTTTAGCTTTAAAAGAGGAAAAAACAAAGGTATATAATTTTATTACAGATGTATTATTTAATAGTATTTTTTTAATTGCACCGCACATGCTTTTCCTTTGGAAAGTCGGGTTGTAGGGGCCGGAGATTTGCAACAAGGACAGATCTGGGTGGTTTGTGTTTTAAATTATTCTTCGGCAATGGGATTTCTAAGTTTTGGGTCATGTCAGCCTTTGTGTTGCGTGAATTTTTGCTTCGGTTGAAACCTTTGGCGAGGTCCCTCAGGGTCACCAATCCCTTTGAGTTTAATGAGCCCTGTGACTCCTTTTGGAATGACCTCTTTGATCATCTCAGCATTTGAATTCCTCTTTCTGTTTGTACCCTTTCATGGATGCCCCTGTGTCATGGCTGCAGCTTTGTAGTGAGGAAATACGAGTCATGGGGGGAGATTAGGTTTGTCCTGGTGTGGAGGATAGGACAATGCTGTGTAAACTCGTGGGAACTGAGAGGAACCAACAGAGCTGGTAGGAGACGGTAGTGGTTCTTAGATTGCGTGCTGGTCCCCTGTGCAGGACAACCAGACCGTGTTGCACTGGAGAGGGTGAATTTAACCCTGGCATAAAGGAAACAATGTGGGACAATTCCAGGCAGCCAGCCTTGTGCCCTGGAGTGAGGCACTCTGGGAAATGGCAGTGGGACAGGATCTAGAGCCCTTGGCTGCTGTGGTGCTGCCTTTCACGCTGGGGGGCCCTTCCTGTAGGGTTCACAGTACCAGTCCCAGATGCACTTATTGGCCCCTTTAATGAGCCAAACCTGAGCCCTGCATCTGACCCCCTCTGAGCTTTGGGGCAGAACTTCCCACTCCCTGAGGAACCTTCTTTGTAGTCAGTTGTCTTCCTCTCCCCGGCTCAGATCCCTTCTCCCTGTTACTGCGGTGGAGTGGCCGGGCTGAACTTCTCTCACATAGGCCCTACCCACACTAGGTTCAAATCTTGGCAGCAGACAGGGCTGATCGCCTCTCCCAGAGACTATCCCAGGACTCTTCACTCTCCCCCCAACTCCCTTTGAAGGCTGAGGGATTCTACCCAGCCCTCAGTGGGGGCATGGACTTGATTTTCAGGCCCTTTGTCATCTGTCCTGCCATCCCCTCCAGGACACCCTCAAAGCTCAATGCAAGTCCTGTCCGGCTGAGGATGGAGATCCGATTTTCTCCCAGTGGCCTCTGTGTTCCCAAGCCACTGGCTGAGTACTTGGTACCTTTCTCGCTCTCCCATATTGTTTCTTAGCTGTAGGACCCGATGGGAGGAGCCCAGGCAAAAGCACGGGTGTGCAGAAGAGAGGGAGAGTCAAAGCATGTCAGGACATGAGGCTCCCTGTCTCCAGCCTGACTGCTGCACCCCGCCCTTGAGAGATGTGAGCTGCCCACTCCTCTCCTCGGTGAGCAGAGCTGCAGGGAGGACATGCAATACATACTTGTGAACACTAGATGGTGCCATTGAGCACGGAAGATCTCTGCTCCCTAGGATGCTGCAGCTACCATCAGTGCGGTCCCGCAATAAATTGCTTCTTTCCCTGAGAGCAACTCAATAAACCCATGATGTGGCAGGGAGGAGGCTGAGGGAAGGGGAGACTTTATGGACCTTGGCCTTCTTGCTGGCTTTGAAGGGATTTCCTCTGGGATCCCTCCAGCAGCTTCTGGCCAACAGGGAGCAAAGGGATTCCTAGCGATGGTTACCCAAGAGCTCCTCAGATAGGTTTCTCCCAAGGATGCTAAGGCAAGTTAGTCTTTAAAAGTGCCCCAGGACTCTGTTGTTTTTTTGCAATTCAAGGTACTAACCTGCTGGGGAGCTACAGGACATTTCAGATCCTGGCCGTTCTCTGCCCACTGCAGACACGGAGGCCTCTCCAGCGCTGGCCCTGGTGGCCAGATTACAACAGCTTATTAGCCAAGGCCATGCAATTTGCTGTGTGGCAAAACATGCCCCAGACCAGCTCATCTCCCTGATGGGCTGGAAGCCTTGTGACTACTGACCCACCCATTTGGCTAGTGCCTCCTCCTTCTGGTGACGAGTCAGAGAGAAACCCAGGTCTCGAGTCGAAAACCAGCATCCTAGAAAGAGCTGCTGCTTTGGCAAACTTAGAGGAAAGGGAAAGAGCTGGACGATTTAGCTTCCCTGGGATGAGATGGAGGTGGTGAGGTTAATGCGGGTTGTTCTTCCGTCTCTGCTTATAAACGCCCCAGCCCCGCTCTCATCATGGTGCATTGATGGCCACTAGCTTTGGCTGCGGTGTGGTGGGGGTTGGCTAGTCCAGCCAGACCTCGTTGAGTTTGGGCTCTTGCGTGAGCTATGAAAGGCAGAAGGAGTAGGGAGAGGTGAAATGAGAGACTGCAACGTTCTCACAGCTGCTTCATCTGACTCTAGTGACATCTTTAGGAAGCCAGCAGCGGTAGCAGGTGTGTTGCAGTGACCCAAGGAGACGCCACATTTCCCGTTGGTTGTAGATTCAAAATGCATCTCAGGCCAGTGGAGACTATGGGTCTGTTTACATTGCACTGTCAACCCATTTGAGCCCCATCCCTGCTACTGTCTATACACAAATCATTCTCACTTCGATCAGCAAGCACTTGGGACTCGGTTTCTAGTGGGGGCGGGGCAGTCAGAGCCTGAGTCCTGCTGTGACTTGGGTCCGAGCCCTGTCCTCCTGCAGTGTGGATGCAGGTCAAGCTGCAGACCCTAGGCAGGGAGCGTCTAGATGTCACAATACGGACACATCAGCATGGCTGTGAGCCTTGGGTCCAGCAGTTGTAAACCCAGGTGCACCTTGCAGTGCGGACGCTCAAGCCAGGGCTTGACTCCACAAGGATGGGTCCCCCAAACTCGTGTTTGCAGTGCAGTGTAGACATGCTTGGTGGAGTGCCTGTGACAGAGGTTCGGCTCTGCAGCCTGGAAGTTCTTCTTTTGTTCAGGCCACACCGGGCCCTTGCTCACGCCCCCCTTTCACAAGCCCTGACTGGTGTCTAGACAAGCTGAAGAGGTGCAATGCAAAGTGAGTTTCTGATCCACCCACGCCCAGTAGAGACAGCAGGCTCCGAGCATGGCCCTGGGGAGCCAAGGGGGGAGTGGATTTTGCTCACGTGGAAAAACCTGCCTTGCCACCTGGAGCCACAGTTATCTCTGGGCATGTCAAGGGCTGGCCTCCCCTGGGCCCTACCAGGGTGGCCCCCTTCAGGCAGAGCTGGCCCATCATTTCCACTTGGCAACACGGCCGCTGGTTGCCACAGCTCGGAGAGACGTGACAACCCAGCAGGGCTGCCTGGCCTGGGGGCCCACTGGGGTCCGGCAGGGAGCAGTTAGTCACAGAACGGTGTCTTCCTACTTCCTGGAGGGCTGTGACTCAGGACAGAGCAGAAAGTCAGTGTCCTTTGATCTGCCATGGCTGGCGGCAGGGCTGGGGGACGAGGACAGCTCGCCTCAGCACTCAGGGGCGGGGGGTTGCAGTAGGTGCCCAGGAGTATCTTTTTCTGCCTCCTTCCCCTTCAAAGCCCTGTCTCCAGTGAGATCCCAGCTCCTGCTCGCCCCTTCCCCGGCCAGCATGGAAGTTGTCGCCAGGTTTCCAAGGGGCGGCTCCGTGGGCAGGGTGGCTCACAAGACGTAACACTCCTGATTAAAGGCCCATCTAGAAGCCATTGATGCCTGCTTTTGGCCGAGAACCGTCCAAATGTGATTCCTGCATTCCTGGGAAGCTTTGGCCATGGATTCCCCAGTGGACACACCAAGGCCGAGTTCCCCGCTCTGAGCCCAACCCCTCGTGGTGCCAAGCCAGGTGCGCTCAGCTCTGCCATCACAGGTGGAGCATCCCCAACTGTTTCCGAGGGGCAGGCACAACAGGGGCTTCACCTGCATAGATGGGAGCAGAACCCCTTGAAAGGAGGGAATCAGTTCTTAATGGGCCCTCTCTAAACTGTGCTGTGCTCCTGGACCCATCCACACTAGCTGGCCAGCTCCTTCAGTCACCCCTGCGCTGTGCAAACCTCGCGGTTCAGCAGCAGCAATTTCACCACCCTCCCCACCTACTCACCTTGGCTCAACGCTGCCCTGATCTCCCTTCACCTCACTTGTCTGCGCTAGCGATGCAAACACCCCCTTCCCGAGGGCCCCCAGTTCCTTGTGTAACCACGCTACGGCCCTTCATGTGTGCCACTCTAACCCAGCTCCAAAAGCCCATGTCTGCCACACCACGCAGCCCCAGTGTAGCCAGCCCAGAGAACCACCGTTCTGGAAGTGCCACCCGGACACAGCCGAATGGGCAGGAACTTCTGAATTTCTGATGCACCAGTCACTGGGGTGGGGAGGGGGCACATTTGCCCTCACTGTGCTCCTCGCACAGGCATTTGCATCAGGCCAAGATAGGTGTAAAATGCTACCGTATCAGCCCAGGCATGTTACACCCTCCATTGCACTCGTGCAAATGACTTGACAGGCACTGGGGAATCAGGCTTATCAGATCTAGGCACCTGAATGCAACTGAGCCCCCCCCCCCCCCCGGCCCAGTAAAGACAAATCACGTGCTCAGCACTGAGCTGGGGAGGGAAGTTAACACCATCCAGCTCATAAAGACCTGTAGTCTTAAATCAACCAAGAGAAGCAAAGCATTTTCCCCTTGGTCACACTGTTCCCCAACACAGTGATGGCACGTGAGCCAGGCCCCCCCTTACAATCTGTCTCAGTTACAGGAGGGGCGGCTGGCGGGAAGGGGGGGTCCTCTTCATTCATTTGCAAAAAAACCCCAAAAAACCCAAATGACAAGCCATTGCTCCATTGGACAACTGTAAGTTTTTGTCCGTGGTTGGACTGTGCCCCGATCTTGTTTCTGAGTTTCACACTGTCTCGGCAGCGTCACGTTGTTGAGGGGGGTCTGTGCCGTTTCTGTCTTTCCTGTCCCCTTACCGCTGTACCATGCCCCCTGGGGGGTGGGACCTCTTTCTGTCTGAGGTTCGGTTTGGTTTTCGCCCTGCTCTCTTGTCTCTCTCGGTGTGGTTTTCAGTTGAGTATTTTGTAATCTGTTACAATGTCTGTCCTTGTGTAAATAAAACTGTTTCTGGCAATACCCGTTGGTGAAGCTGACGTGTGTGTGTTTGTTTGGGATTGTGTCTTTCCTCCTGCCTGCCGGGCCTGAAAGTGCAACACACCCGACCTGAGGTTCACATCTGTTAAGTCCTCGTTCCCACAGCAGAACCGGGGGCCCCAACATTGGCTATTATTACTGGCCTGCTTTCACACAGCGTAGGGGGATCTGCACCCACCTGAAGGGGCTTTTATGCTGCCAGATCAGCAGAAAGGAGCTGTGCAGCTATTCACTGCATAGGAGGACCGATCTAGTGCGTAGGGCACTGGCCGGGCATGCCAGCCACTGCGGTGCACGTTTCCCACCTGTAAAATGGGGCTGATGCTTCCCTAGCTCCCAGAAGGCTTAGCGCTTGGTAATAAGTAGGAGGCGATGGAAACCATTGCAGTAAATCAACCATATGATGCAGCATCCCAAAATCACATCTACAAGTGACTTGTGCTGGAAAGGTCTTCAGGGCAGCCAGATTCCCCCGCTGCGGCTTGCTAAGCCCAGGGCCAACTCCCGGCGTATGCAGGAAAACGTTTCCAGCCTTCAGCGGGACTGAAATGGAGGCTGGTCCTAGGAGAGTGCGGCCAGTTCAGTGGCTGTTAAGCCCCATGGCTGGTTCTTTAACAGAGAATGAGGCTGGGCAGAAAACCCCATAAACTAACCATGCCAGGGATCCAAGCCAGCTGCAGTGTGGTGAAAAGCTGCAGGGGGGGGGGGGCACTAATGAGAACAGCCCGCTTGGACCAACAGGCTACAGTGCTTTAGAAAGCAATCCCTTTTCCCTCTGGGGTGGTGGGGTGGGGGATTCCCATATGTACAGGCTGCTCCTGGCATGGAAGCCTTTGCATCTATCATGGGCAGTTTTCCCAGCCGAGCTGACATGCCCCTTAATAGTCCCATCCCAGCCTTGCTGTGGGTTGAGTGAAGGGTGGGTCACTTTGAATGAGATGCCAGGGAGCGGAGGTCTCATGCACAGAGAAAGGGTCCTTTATTTGGATCTCAACTCTGCCAGCACTCAGCCTGCACTGGGTGCTCTGTTATTAGTTGTACACGCGTAACACCTGGGCGCCCCAGTCACGGACCAGGCTTGGCTGTGCTAGGAGCTGCACAGACATGATTGCACCACTTCCCCTCTCCCCACCCACCATCACACCCCACACACTAATATTTCAAGTCACAGAGGATTTGCAAGGTCACATTGAACATGCACAGATGCAGCTTAGCTCCAGCCGGTGTCTGCTGCTATCACCAGACAGAATCCGGTCTGTGGCGTCGTCACGCAAAGCCTTTGAACCTGTCAAGTGATGAGCCGGTGCTTGGGCCACCGGGCCTTCATCCAACACCTTGGCTTTGTCTAGGCCATCACAACTGAGCCCTGATTTCCAGCTAGTCAGCACCAACACACCTAGTTTCCTGGCAAGGTGGCTAGAGTGCTGAGCTGGGAGTCAGGAGACGGGGGTCCCATAACCTCAGGGAAGTCACTTCACAGGGCGCCTCAAGTTTCTCTAGCTCTAAAAATGGGAACAATGACGTGGACTTCTGGAACATGCTTTGAGAGAGTCTGCTGAAGAGCTCTCGATAAGAAACTCACAGTTACTCTAGATAGAGCTGGAAAGCCACACACTGTGAAACGCCAATTGCTAGGGACTAGGGAATCGCCAACATGGCTTTGTCAAGCACAAATCAGGCCTGGCCAACCTCGCTGCCTGCTTCGACACGGTTATTGAGCTAGTGAACAATGAGGAAGCAATAGACGAGCTACAGGTTCCTTTTAGTAAAGCTTTGACACAATTATGCAAGCAGGCTCCTAGGGAATGTGGTCTAGCTGAAATGTGGGTGCAATACTGGTTAATAGCCTGTCCTCAAAGGGTGGTTATCAGTAGCTTGCTGCCAAACTGGACAGATGGAATTAGTGTGGCCTGGGGCCAGTACTAATGACTTTGATAACGGAGAGTGTGCCGCTAAAAGTTGCAGGTGCTATTAAGCTGGGAGGGGTTGACAGCACTTTGGAGGATAGGGTTAGCATGGAAAAGGACCCTGACATATTAGAGAATTGATCCGAAATCAACAAGATGAAATTCAATGAAGTCAAATGCAAAGTACTTCACTTGGGAAGGGAAAAAAGGAAATTCACAACAATAACATATGAACTAATTGGCTGGGCAGGCATATTGCTGAAAATGAACTGGGCGATATAGGGGATCACAAATTGAATGGGACAATAATGTGACACTGTTGTGGAAAAGGCTGGATTACTAGGAGAGTCGTATGTAAGAGGCGGGAGGTAATCATCCTGTTCTACTCAGCACTAGTGAGGCCTCATCTGGAGAAGCGTGTCCAGTTTGGGGCAGCAAGAAAGATGTGGCCAAACTGGACAGAGTATAGAGCAGTGCAATAAAAATGATCAACCAGTCCGAAAGCCTGACTTATGCGGAAAGGTTACAAAAACTGGGCAAGTTTACTCTTGAGAAAAAGTGAAGGGGAAGTTAATGATGGTTGTCAACTGTGTTACGGGCTGTTAGAAAGAGGACAGTGCTGAATTGTTCTCTATGGCCAGTGACAGTGGGACAAGAAGCGATGGGCTCAATCTGCAGCAAGGGAGATTTAGGATCGAGAGGAAAACCTAACTCTCACGGTAGTGAAGTACTGGAATAACCTGCCAAGGGAGGTTGCAGAATCTGGAGGGTTTTAAGAATGGGGTTAGACAAACGCCTGTTAGAGATGGCCTAGACCAGGGGTGTCAAACGTGGCCTGTGGGCTGCATTACTTCTTCCATCCAGCCCATGACTGCACTCAGCGGTACCACACTCTCTCCCTAACAGAGAGTGAGACAGAGGTATTTCAGAGCAGTTCCGCGTACACTGCGCTCCACGATGCCACGAGAGAGCTGTAGTATTTTGCTTTATGGTGTGTACGCTCCACCTGAAGTACATTTAGGTCAAATCTGGCCCACCATAGCAAATGTCTGACACCCCTGGTCTAGCCATACAGGGCCGGACTAGATCAGCGTTTCTCAACAAATGGTCCCCAGACTGGTGAGGCTCCCTGAGTTCCCCCTGACAGAGTTTAGGAAGGCAGTAAGCTGGGCCCTGAAGAAACACTGGACTAGTTAACTTGTTGAGGTCCCTTTCAGCCCCCTATTTCTATGATTTTATAGTAGTAACAATGTGGCTGCAAAACATTTTCTAGCACACATCCACCCACAACTGGCCCAGTCCCCTTCTGAGCATTGGGATGCTGTGATGCCCAGTAGCAGTTAGAAGTTTCTCTACGGTACAGATGGGAAGTTAGCAGTATTGCAGCTGCCAGCAGGGCAAGCCGGGCCTCCAACCAGTCCATCTTGCAATGCAGGGCCCTGTGTTTAGAGATGACCCAGCATGGGCAGGGCTCTAGTGCTAACGCCGAAGGGGACAGATTCAAGATCTTCGGACCTCTGAAGTCTTCTTGATCTAGCTTGATGCACTGGCCGGGCTATTCAGCACGTGGCCGGCTCTGCGCGTGGGGAAGGGACCGGAGCAGCCATGGAACGAGAGCTGCCACCACCCAGGGGAAGCTGGCATACTTCAGAAAGCTCAGGCAGTACCACAGGACGATGTTCTCTGGCTGCACCACGGCGTTCAGGCCATGGAGGATGGCAAGTGCCAGGCCTGCATGGGCAGCTCGCTGCGTCCAGCCGAGTGGCTCATGCCTCACCTGGGCATAGAGGGAGGAGCGAGTGGCCAGGCCCAGCCCCAAGGTGGAGGCTGCGTCTCGGCACAGCGACGCGAAGGGCCTTGTCTCGACACGGATCCACTCCGGGTTCAAGCACCACTTGGTGGCCAGGCGAATGGACCTAGAGCAACAGAGACCCAGCTGCATTTGACAGCCCTTTGTGTAGGGCCCCAGCAGTAACTAGCTAGGCCGGCGCCCCAGAGTGCGGCAGGCCTCACGTCAAGCAGTGTCAGCTATGGTCGTCCCTGGCAACCCTGGCCGGGGGCAGTGCTATGGAGGGGCCTCCTTCACGCAGCAGCCCCTTCCTCCTCTGGGGGTCATAAAAGATCCTGCCATAGGGTAACTGGCTCCTTTAAGAGGGAGCTGGTCCCCATGCACCAATTAGCTGCCCCCCAAATGGGCTTAAAGGGAAGCGTGTAGGGCATAGAGGCAGGAGACCTGGCAAGTCAGAGAGCCTGGGCAAAGCAAAGAAAGGGCAGGGAAGAGGAGACAGAGAGTGTAAAGCTCTGCAGGCTCTGCCGGGGAATAGAGCGAAATTGCTCGGAGTCCAATGGAGGGTCAGTGCTGAGGGGCCGAAAGGGGCTAAGGACCAGGAACCCAGCAATGTGGCTAGCTGAGTGACTGTTCTGCACTAGACAGCCAGTGCTGGGGGGCTGAAAAGGGCTGTGACTTTGGACTCTGCTGTGTGCCACCCCAGAGGAGTGAGGGGGATTCGTGGCCATAAAGACCTGGCAAAAGGAAGATGTCCTGGGTAGGTAAGTTGCCAATGATCTGGTGGGTTTCCTGCATGGGTCTGGGCCATGCTGTGCTCTAGATTGCCAGCTGAAGCTGGCCTGGGTCTCTTGGACCAGTAAGCCGGGCCCTCCTCCCATTAGAAACTCACCAGTCGAGGTCTATGCCAAGAGCAATCAGGCCCCAATATAGCCCAATGGCGCCCAGGACCAGGGCCAGTGACGTGCTGATGTAGAAACCCAGCTTCCTCTCTGCTGGGACGCAGGCCTCAAGCATCCAGCCCAGCATGGCTCCTGGACAGCAAAGAGGAGGGCAGGGAATCATTGTGGCCAGCACCATGGCAGTGAGAGAGGAGGGCACTGCCCACAGGTCCCTGCCGGTGACTGAGTTCAGCCATGGCTCCAGAAGAAAACCCTCCTGGGCTGTTCCTGGGAAATGGCCAGAGGGCAGTGAGGGATAGCGGGCCCATCAGACCCACGTGGGGAATCGCAGTGACCTACCCAAGCCTGACAGAGGCAGGAGAGATGGAGGTGCTGTGGCAGGAGAGGCTCCTGCCAGACCCCTTCAGGAATGCCACAGGAGGTCAAGTACCCAGCTGAGCTGCCTCACCCCCCGAGGGCACCCTCCCAGTGGGTCTCAGATCAGGATTCAGACTAACTTGGCTTCAACCTGATTGGCCGGACCAGTGTGACTGGGGCCAAATCCCATGGAAACAGAGCATAGAAGCCCAGAGGGGACCAGTGTCTGATCATAGCCACCATCTCCTTTCCTCTGGGTGCCCACAGCCTCCTCCCTCTGCCAGCTCCAAGGTCCTCCAGCCTCCCAGCAGTGTGCAGCCGGCCTCCCCGAGATCTACTGACCAGTCACAATGCCCCCCACCACCTGGTGGGGGAAGTGCGCCAGGATGAAGATTCGTGAGAGCCCCACTGCCAGGAGGAGGAAAAAGTAGACCATAAAGGGGGTTAGCCTCACCAGCCGGCTGTTGTGGGGGGGAAAGGAATGGGAGTTACACAGCACAGTGGGGAAAGGAGCAAACCACAAGCCCATCTGCCTGGCATAGAACGAGGAGAGCTCTGGCCCCTCCGTGTTACCAGTCCAGCCACCCCACCCTAGTGTTCCATCCAGGTATGTACTGGAGCACCACAGGGCTCAGTCCTCGTCACCAGCATGCCCGATCCCCTCCCACCCAGCAGCAGTCCCTCGCATTGTAACAGACGGTGTGATCGGGAACGGGCCCTACCACTCTGCGCCAGTGGGAGTGACCGTGTGAGGTACAGGGTGCTGGAGAACTGGGCCCAAGAGGGGCCGCAGAAATGCTCATACACAAAGTGGAAAGAGATAATCTAATGGGGGGCAGGAAACTGCCAATCAAAAACAAAACAGTGATTTTTTTTGGTTTGCAGAGATTTGTCTTCGGTTTGTGGGGATTTTCCACCAGTGTTTCCTTTTTTTGCACTAGTCACTCAAAGCGGGACAGGGCCCATGGCCAAAGGAAAAGTGCTACATTTCCTGGAAACTGTCCCATTTAGAGGGGAGTCTTGTCCGCTCCTCCCCAATTTTGCCTGGGGCTTCCCAGTCACTCACTAAAACCCTCTTGTGGGCCCAGCCCAGCACAGCATGATGGCCTAAATTTTAACACTATCAAAGTGTTGCTATGCTCAGAGCTGATACCAACTGAGTTAGGAGTCTGTCATTTTCAAACAGGATCTAGGTACTTAGGAGTCCGAATCCCAGATGCAGGCTCCTAAATCAGTTAAGCATTGCACCACTGAGTGCCTAAATACCTTTAGAAAATCTGGGCCCAGCTTGCTTACGTCCATCTCTGTTCAGCAAAGCCCTTATGCACGTGCTTATCTGTAAAGGTAGGTCTAAGGGTAAACAAGTTCGGCACACATGTAAATGCTTTGCTGAATAGGGACGGACTAGTGAATTGGGGCTTAGTTTAATAATACAGGGGGTGTTTGAAGACGTGTTAGCTAACATGGTTTGAAGCCCCTCCTCTAGCACCAAGCGGAGACAGGATTTAACGCCTTTTGTACAAATTGGGTTGGCCTGACCGGCTGTGAGAGAGGCCAGGCTTCGAAAGCATGGACTATAACACAGTAGCTCTCCCATTAGGCCAGGAAACCAGTCACTAGCCAGCCCATACAGATACAGCTAACACTTATACGTTGGGCTCCAAATATTCCGGGGATGTCCTCAGCATCTGTCACATCTTGATGTGATAGCCTCTGAACAGTCTAGGCTTCCAGCACTTTGCATATCTCACCCCAGCAATCACATTTTTAGACCCCCGTGGAGCCAATTCTTCACTGCCTGGCACAGTACAAGTAGAGTATGAAACGCTACCGGATCTGCTTTGCCCTTATGTGCATGAAGGCCAGGACTGGCAGCAATGGAGACTCAGGCCCTAGGGGACTGATCCTGATCTGGGGTCTCAGGGCACCACTGGGATAGTATTTATAAACAGGGTAATTGTTATGCCCCGTGGAATAGGACATGCAGCAGGGCTCCGCTGTGTTACAATGACAGAGTTCATGTAATTCCTACCCAGCCAGCAATGGGGAACTGCTTGTTCCAGAGCCTTTGTGGTACCTACCTACTGGAGTGTCGGGCTGCCAGCGCCGTGAGAGCAGTGACTATTGGCCACAAAGCTGCCCCTGTGATCATGCAATGGCCGGAGGGGCTACCTGCGTGAAAGGAACACAAGGGGGTAAATATTTTTCCTTCTGTCTCTGCGAGAGGATAGTTAGGGTATGGAGGTAGCATGGCCTAGTGGATAGGGCACCAGATTAAGAATCAGGAGAGCTGGATTCTATTTCCTGCTTTGCCACTAGCCTGCAGAGGGACCACAGGGCAAGAGTGTGCCTCAGTTTCCCCACCTGTGAAGCCAGGCTAACAACACTGACCTCCTTAATAAGGTGCTTTGAGATCTCCTGAGGAAATGGGCTAGAGAAGAGCTGAGTGTTAACAGGCTGCTTGGGGAAGGAAGGGCTCCTGACCAGTTTGGTGAGGAGGACTGTAACCAAAAGGAACACAGCCAGCCTGGCCCTAATAAGATCCATCAGTGTTTGCTGAAAAACCACCATTGCTGGGGACTCCTGGCCAGATCCTCAGCTGGTATAAAAAGGAGTCGCTTGCCCAGAGAGGCTTGCCTGCACTGTTATTCTCCCCTCATTTAACACCAGCGTAACTGGGGTGTGGCCCCAGGGACGTGGCTAGAGTTACTCGGACATGAGAGGGGAACGGACAAAGAATGGCAGTATCAAGGAGATTACGGAGTATAAGATCCTGTGTTCAAATTGCCTTGTTTCTGTGTCTTAGATCTGAGGGCTGCTGGGGTCTGTGCGTTGTGCCTTTCCCTGCTCCCCCTTCGTTATAATGGCACAGGAAGGCTGTACAAGAGCAGACTCAGGTCTCCTGTTCTTCTGGCTGCTGGCAGTCAAGGCCCACACAGCAAAGAGGCTGGACTCTCATTGCATGATTATCCAAGCAACTTGAGTATGCAAGACCCAGAGGCAGGGAGAGGAAATAGCATCTTCCCCAGAGACACCTGACCTCGTGGGCTGGCACCCAGCCACTGGGGAGTGAGACTGGGGCTTCAGGGGGCAGAGGGGAGGGAATGAGGATCCCAGGAAAAGGAGCTGGGGAAAGCGGGGAGCCAGATGGGAAAGGCCAAGCAAGATTCCCCTTTGTCCCATTGCCTGGTGTCCAACAGACCTTCTGGGGATTTCCTGGCCTAGAAGCAGCCAGTGATATTTCTTATTTGCCAATGTTGGCGGCACAGATTTCACTTCCTACCATTCACTATTGTGTTTTGCTGGGAATGCCAGGCTGACTACCGGCCTTACAGCTGGTCTCTCTCTCTGGGCCATGACTAGCTGAATGGTTACTTAAGGCAAGGGCCCTGTGTGCGCTGTCCCATCCTAAAGGCCGGGATGGAGCGGATTGAATGCCAGCATGTTGAGTGCCATCTCTCCTGCAGTGCAGACAGGCAACATTCTGTAGACGCCAGGGCCTGACAATCTCCTGGTTCACATCGGGCATTGGCCCATTTCCTTTCAAATCAATGGAAAGATTCCCATTAATGACAGTGGGAGTTGGATCAGGCCCAAGGAGCCCATTGCCACTTTGGCCTCAGAAATCAAGGGGGATCTAGTGCTGGCTTTGTGTAACTAGCCATCTGAGAGACCAGAAAGGAAGGAGCTGGTGTACTGTCCTGTTAGAATCCCCTTTGGTGTCCCTTTAGGGCTGCCTTTACCCAACAATCAACCATGACATCCTATGTGGCTCTCTTCATCTGTAGATCTCAAGACACTGTACAAAAGAGTAGGAATCATCATTGCAATGTTACAGAAAGGAAACCTGACACACCAGGTTATGTGGAGAGGCCTTCTGTAACAAGGTGACTTGGCTTCCAGGGATGGTACAGCAGTGTTAATCAGCTGTCCAGGACAAATTCCAAAACTGAGTGTTACCTTCTACTTCCCTAAATGTCTTCTGCAATTTCAGTTCAGTATCATACTTTATTTCCTATTCTAAACTCTTATGCAGTGATGCTATGTATTGTTAATCAGCCGCCATGCTCTCCCTCAGTGGGGGTTGCTCATCACAGGTAGGTATTGTGAATCCTGTGTTTGCACACGTGCTGAAGTGTGCCTTGCAATCCTTTGGGAGGAAAGCACTAGGGGAATAGAGGACACCGCTATTAGGATCAATGGTATTTTCTGGAGCCATACAAGCTGAAGCTTTAGCTGTCTTAATAACCAACCTGGCCCTGTTTCACAGGAGACAGGGAACTGGCGAAGCAGGACTTTTTCGTTGGAGAGCTCAGATTCATAGACCCACCAGAATGGCCGTTCACCAAACAACAACCTGGGGGCAGAAAGAGGAGACAGAGCTGTGAGGGCTATCAAACAAAAGACCCAAGGCTTCCTTAAGTCACATTCTCTCTAGGCCAGTTAGAGGCACAGCCAGATCTGTGACATGAGGGGCATCAGGGCAGACATGTGACCACAGCATTGGCCATGCCTGGGAAAGTGGCTCAGCTGATTCCAGCTCCTGGTTCTGGTAAATCTGCACCCGATCAGCAGGCCTGTGACCACCATGCAGGAAACACCCTGCTCAGAATTTAAGCCAGTCCACTCCAAGGGACACCAGAGTAACTCCACTGATGGCAGAGGCGCTATGCTGGTTTGCACAAGAGTAACTCTGATCAGGAGGCCCAGCCTGTCTGCGATTGCTATGTGCTGGGTTATTAAGAGGTGCCTGAAGCTTATGAAAGAAGAGGAGTGGGGAGAGGAGCAGAGGAAGAGGCAAAGAGGGAAGTGGGTGCATAGAGGAAAGACTATGGAGAGAGGCAAGGTTCGTGATCTTTATGGCCTGTGGACCTGATCCAGACCCACAAAGTCAATGGGAAGAATCTCATTCACTTTCACAGGAATAGGCTTGGGCCCTTGGGTGTGACTCAGAGCTCAGTAGAGACAACAGATAGCCTCCCATTGGCTCCAGGGGGCTTTGAGCCAGTCTTAAGAGCACATATGGAGTAGGAAGGAGCACACACTGCTTCAGACCTTCCATGGCAGCTGGCAGTGCTAAGTGGCATTGATGTCCTGAGTTTGTTAGACCCCACACTCTTTGCTCCTTGGCTAGCAGATGCACTAGTCTGGAACTATTAAAGTGGGGCTTGAGATAGTGGGAGCGGGACCCTGTCATCACAGCTCTGGGCAGCCCCATCTTTATCCTCATTTTAGCATGTCCAGAATGCACCCGCTCCATCGTCACAACAAAACAATTACTTTTCTAGCTGTCCTTGTTGCACTTTCCACTGGAGATCTGGAGTCACAGTGGGATCTTTCTGCCTCTGCCATTGTCACTAGCAATAAAGCTCCAATCACTGGAATTTAGCTGATGCGTTCCTCACGAGGCAGAACAGCCTCCAGTTTGCTCTCCCAATACTGGAGTAATGGCAGTAGTAATTATAAGTGTCAATACAACATATGAGTGTAGGAACTGCTAAAATGGAACAGACCAATCCAGTTTTATCCTGGATGCTTCATAGGAAGAAACAATGATAAACAGAATTTTCTTTTGTTTTTGTTAAGGGAAGTACATGGTTTGGGAGGGAGTGGTTTTGTCTCACTCTGCTTCCTTATAGCAGGAGTGACTCCTCATGTCTGTGCCTTGCTGAGTTTTCCTAGAACAGCATTAAAACAACTCACTGAGAAGATGGGCTGCATTAGTAATACTACCCTGAGCACTTGAGTTTCTTGGTCCATTAGGTCAAGTACTTGAAGCTGAGTTTTTTCAAAGCAGTGCAGGGGAGTCGGCCCCTGAGCCGCTGACACTTGTATCAGAAAATGTCTCTGAAGAGACTTCTCACCATTTTGACACTATATTGAGCCATTCGGCGATTATACCAATCCACAGCACGGCCACCCCAACCTTCTGCTCCAGAAAATAAGCCAGGGGGAAAAAGATGATGAAGACACATTTGGGGTCAGCCAGGAAGGTCACCCAAAGCCAGAACTGCTCCAGCCAGGGCGGGCCAGTCTGTAGCATCTCTGCAAATACAACTCCGCTGCTGTAGAGCACCTCCATGGTGGCCTGGCTGAAAGTACAGTGGTGAACGTTAGCATTGCCTGGACCCACCCGCTTCAGGGCGTCCACTGCACCTGCCCCAGGGAACTGACTTGCTGCAGGGCATCCATTGCATCCATCCCGTGACCTTGGCTTGCACCACTCTGACCCTGCACTTCACAAAGAGTGCATCAAGGTAACCCAAGGGGCAGGTGTGCCAATGAATAAAGCAAGTACCAGTGGGAGCCCCTAAAGGACAGAGCAGCTCTGATGAGCTTAACACCCCGCAAATACCTTCCCCTACGTCCTGCCACGCTTCCCCCAAGCCCCCTTTAATGCAGCCCTCCCCAAGGGACAGGGGCTCGAAGCCGCTTGGAAGTGGCTTAGCTAGAGACGGGCTGACCGGGGACTCGAACCGGATCTACCTCATCCCACGGACGTGCACAAGCCACTGAGCCATCCTGCCGCCCGCGCCATAGCGCTCCCGTGAGGCCCCTCCAGGCCCCAGCACCAGCCCTTCCCCCTCCATCGAGTCCGTCCCCAGCGCCCCATTACCGGCAGATCCGTGTGCTGCTGACGACACACCCTTAGTCCCGCCCTTGCCCTCTCACTGTACTCCAGTCCTCCCCGCCTACATTTTCCAGAAGCCTTAGCGGCGCTCACGCCCTACGGTGGAGAGAGAGGGACATATCGGACCGCCGCCACGTGCTCTCTCAGCCACCTCCCTCCTCCCTAGATCACCTGTTGCTTGCAGCAGCAAGTAACATCCCTCCTCTTTTTCCGCGCTCGAGATCCCGTTATGCCCCCTAATTCAGCACCTGGCCCAAATGTACCGCCTGCCTCCCCCCTTCCGCATGCACTCATCCCAGGCTGTATGCTCAGATTCTACTCCCGTCCCTCCAGATGCATCTCCTAAATTTGCAGCTACCCCATCTATCTTTCCTCCCCCAGTCCTATCGGCATCCCCAAATCTCACCTATCTCTGTCTCCACCCTGTTTCCCTTTCTACACTCCCCAACCCTATCCCTCCTGTACCCCACTTCCCTCCTCCCCTTACACCATGCAATCCCTGCATTTGAAATCTCATTCTCTGTCTCCTACCCTATATTCTGCTGTTACTCCCATGCCAGACAATGTGCCTTCAATTCCATTTTGTCCAATCTCAGTAAAGCAGTAGATTAAATCTGAACAGGACATTTGGTAAATCTAAGGAAGAAATGCTGGTAAGGGGACGTAATCACTGGGAGATCCTAGAAACTTTCCATGAAGTGCCTGTCTACATCACTGTTTATTAATTCTCTCTGTTGGGGTAGTGCTGCATAGTCGTCCCAATGGGAAATTTATTCTTAAAGATGACTTGCTAGGGGACAAAGTACGTTTATGCAATTGTTTGATGCTCTGAGTTAAGATGGTTTTAAGAGGGGTTTCCCATTTTTTACCTAAATAAATAGATCCTTCTTCCTTATGTTAAAAATGTAAGTCCTTTCTATCCTGGAAAACTGTGACTGGAGAATTAACGTCTTGCTTGATATTAATGGGGGGGGGGGAAGCAACTCCCCCGCCCCCGTTTTTTTTCGGCAGAGAAATTCCTTGCAGGCTGCCTTTCTCCATCACTAAGAAGGGAAAAGGAGCACACACCCTATTTTAAACAACAACAAAAAATCCTTTGTAGGTCACCTTAATTTTATCAGTGATAACAAGCTAATCCTCTTTTTGCTAAACTGCTGCATACAAAGGGAGAAAAAACCCTTTCTTGTCACTGTGTGAACAGGTAAGGAAGATGCTGCATCGGAAGGCACTTTCACAAAAAAAGCTAGAAAACAACTGAGTTTGGGATCCACCCTCTCTCCCTCTTTAGAGATTGATGTAGATTTGGCTACTTTGCAATGATGACGTGCAAAATGCTTCACCAGGGATAAGGAAACTGTGTGGGAGTTGATCGTTTTATTCTGCATCACAGCACAGCTTTTTAAGGAGCAGAGCCATTTTATTTTTATTTACTTGTGTTGTGTTTTTTTGGTTGCTGGTGGGCTCGTGGGTGGTTGTTTTTTCCACACATCCGACACAGCAAACTTTAGCTTGGATCCCAAAGTGGTATCCGCACATGCTCCAAAATCTAACTTCCTTTCAAAGACTGCGGCCTTTATTTGTATCGCATGCATTCCACATTGCATTTTATCTGAGTGGCCCAACGACATTGGAACAGTTTTTGTAGTGGGTGGGGTGCTGAAAGCCATTGAACAAAAGTAAAAACGCTTCATATGATGGAAACCACTTCAAGCCAAGGAGTGTAATACCCCAGCCCCTCGTTCTAGACCTCTTGCTGAATAGGATCTGTTTAAGATATACGCAGTTCTGGGCTGGGGTACTGACTACTGATGTATTCGGTAAAAGGCTTGGCTTGCTTCGGGATGCCACAGAAAGGGTGTCGAGTAATAAACGCAAGATTTATTTGTACAGTCACTGTTAATCCGAATGAAGCCACTTTAAGAGTGTATTTAATGCAGCAACGCATTGCTGTGAAGTGTTGGCGTGCTCTGTGCGGGGCGCGCACGGGCTATATCGAACCCTTGCTGCATCCTCTGAACAGCAGCGATAAATCCTCCCGCGCCGCCCAAGGTCATCATTCATTATCCCCATCCTTATACATGCTTGGCCCCGCCCCTCCCTCCAGATGGCTCCTCCCGGTCACGCCCACCCACAGGCCACAGTCTCCCCTCGCCTAGCTGACCCCGCCCCTTCCCATCCACCCGCTCTCAGGCCCCACCTCGCTTCCTCCGCGCCTACCTCCGGCCCCGCCTCCTTGCGTAATGACGCCCGGCGCCGTGCGCGAGGGGCGACGACGTCGCGTAGCACTCCCAGTTCCCCGGCCGTGGCCCCGCCCCCCCGTGCCTGGCGTGCGGGGCTCCCTGTGGCTGGCTGGGTGGCTGAGCCGAGCCGCGGCGGCCGCTGCTGAGACAAGATGGCGGCCCCGGGCGACTATTTCAGTGTGGGCAGCCAGGTGTCGTGCCGGACCTGCCACGAGCAGCGGCTGCAGGGCGAGGTGGTGGCCTTCGACTACCCCAGCAAGATGCTGGCGCTCAGTATCCGACCGGGCCGCGCCGCGCCGCGGGTTGGGGAGCTAAGCCGGGCCGAGCCGAGCCGAGTTGAGAGCGGGGCCGGGTCGGGCCGGGGCGAGCCGAGTTGAGAGCGGGGCCGGGTCGGGCCGAGGACAGCGAGGTCGGGGGCAGCCGGGCCTGGCCGGTCTGGTGAAGGGGATACGAGGCCAGGTTCAGCCCGGCGGCTACGGGGCGAGGTGGCGGCGCTAGCCAGCCGGGCCGGGGGCAGCCTGTGGGGCCGGCACTGGCCGGGGCCCCGGAGCTGGGGCGGGACGGGAGGGTCATTCACTATTGGGGGCCTGGGGCCCATGTGGCGGACTGGATCCGGCTTGGAGGAGTCGGGGGAGCAGCGTTAGGTGGCTGGGGCTGGGAGTGTCTGTTTTGGGGGGGTGGGCTTTGATCTAGCCTGCGGATTGCACGGTGGGGTAAGTCTGCTCTGCTCTGCTCTGGGAGCTGGGGTAGATGAGAGAAGTGGCTGGGGTGGTTTGGTGGGTTCTGCCTGGCTTGGGAAGGGAAAATGGAGCTGCTGAGTGTGGGAGGATGTCTGGTCTAGCCTTGGGGGACTCGTGTGTGTGAGAGTGAGGGGGGGACTCTCAAGGCAAGAGGAGATGCTCTACTTACTGGGTAGATTGCTTGGGGGAAAGAGTAATATACATTTGCTTCTCTGTGGGGCCCACTGCTGGCTATTTGGAGGCAGAAGCAGGGAGTGGAAATGCTGGCAAAGCATGATCCATGCTGAAAAAGTTGGCTTAAAGCAGTCAACCAGGCTGCACAGGCCTCTCACCACATGCTCAGGAAAGGCACTGCAGGTTGCCCCAAAGGTCAGTGTGCTCTGGCTCTTCAGGTCTGCAGTGACCGGAGACTCTACCCCAGGCCTGTGCAAGCTGAGTCTCCAACCTCCCCGCATCTGGGTGCTGCTAGCCACAGTGGAGCTGGCCTGGGCAGCATGATAGTGAACCCTTCAGAAGAAAGAGGAGGCGATTTGAGTAGGTTGTTTTGTGGGATGTTACAAGGGTCCCTCTCTCTGGCTTTATGGAGGAGGCAGTGGTATCTGGCTTTGATGGGAAGGTGTATCTTGCACAGTAAGGGGAAGCTGAGAGGTAGGGTCAGATGTTGTAGCATTGGGACCATGTTTTGGTCCCTTCTCAGAGGAAAGGATGTAAACGGGACAGAGTGCTCTGCTGAGTGATGTACTTCCCCAGTTTTCTCTCCTCTTTCTCCTTAGTTTATTGTGGTTCCCCCCCCCCCCTTTTTTTTAAAGGAGTGTTCCTGCAGGTGAGGTTTTCATGTCAGCTGTAGTATTAAATTAGTCTGATGAGAGGCAGATTTGATTGTTTTCTGCTTTTAAGCTGCAGGTGTCTCATTTGTATGGATGTGGCTACTCTCCCTCTCTGGGAGTGTGGAAGTGGTGTACAGAGCCATATGTCTAATGCAGTCTCTTCACACTAATAAACCCACCATCTCTCTCTTGCCTCGATATGTTCTTCTCTGCTTACTCTAGCAGACAGATGAAGGAGAGGAGGACTAACTATCCTTCTTCATCGGGAACAGATTGCACAAGAATTAATGTCAGTTCTATAAAGGTTTTTCTGGAGGTGGTAAACTGGTGTCTAATTTACACTATTCTGTCATTCTAGAAGTGTCAAACTACCTGAAATGCATGTACGCTTTGTGTTCTCTAAGATGTGATCATGAATGGGAAAGTCTCCTCTATGGATCTTTAGAGCTTGTCACCCAATTATTATGTAGTTGAAGGCATTAGGAGAGTAACTTTTGTTCAGGTTGCATCTCCAGTCAATAGAGTTGGTAGAGATTCTAAACCGTGTGTGTGTGTGTGTGTGTGTGTGTGTGTGTGTGTGTGTGTGTGTGTGTGTGTGTGTGTGTGTGTGTGTGTGTGTGTGTGTGTAAATGCAGAAGTTATTCTGGAGTAAGGCAAAGTAGGGAATTTAAATGCAATAACTATTCCGGAATAACTCCCTGTGTCTACACTCGTATTCCAGAAAGACAACAGAGTCCTGTGGCACTTTTAAAGACTAACAGATTTATTTATCGCATGAGCTTTCGTGAGTCCCCACACAGAGAGCTATTCTGGAATAGTTTATTCTGCAGTAGTTTATTCTAGTCAGTTGGCTTTACTGACTGATACCTGTGCTGATCAGCAAAGCTTTGTCCCTACCATCCTTGAAACCATGACAGGAACCCCTCTAGGTTTCCTTGGTAGAACGGACAAGGTTGTACCCCTGAAAAGCATGCTGTTAGATCACACAGCGTCCTAAGTTGTCTACAGTGTAATAGTGACAACTATTAGCAAAAAAAAAAAAAAAAAATCCTGTCCACTCTTGTCAGGGAAACCCATGCTAGGAGCAGCTGAGTTTAGATAGTTGATTTTTGCTGCCAACCACATTTCATTGTTATAGGGGTTAGTGTAATGGAAGAACTTACTGAAAAGCTAACTCTTTTACTGACTTGTTCCCCAAACTCCATCAAATTGCCGATTGTCTTTTTTAGATATTTTGAGTGTCTACTTGGATTTGTTTTCCTTAATGCTGTTTTCCTCCAGAATGTCCCTCTTCCAGTGGAAAGCCCAACCACGCAGATATCCTGCTTGTAAACTTGCAGTATGTTTCAGATGTGGAAATAATTAATGACCGCACGGAAACTCCTCCTCCTTTAGCTTCACTCAATGTTAGCAAGGTAAGAACCCTTTGTCCTCAGCTATCCTTTTGTGTGCTCATGTATTTACACTTGATTTGATTGACAGGAAGGGGTGAATGCAGTGTTCATGTGATCAAGGTATCATTGTTGCTGCTATTATCAATCGATTGCCTTTCTTGTTGTTAAAATACCTTACTTTGTGTGATGTTTACTTACGTTACATGCCTTTATGAATTTAAATCAAAATATTCACATGCATGGTGCTATTTGGGTTTCCCATCCACTGTGAAGCATTAAAGTTTCTGTATTTAATGGGCAGGCCGGCCATCTTTATACTTAGTGATTATCATTCAGGCCTAAAGTAGGGCATGTAGAGGGTCGTGTTCCAAGGTGACAACTCCATTGTCAACAGCGCTTTTCTTTGCGTCGTTGACACTGTGATGGTCCAGAATCTTGTGACATGCGTAGCTGTATATGGGTTTGCCAAAGCATAGCAGGAGTTCTCAGCCTATGGCCCACTCAGCATACAGCCGTGGCCCCTGTGCCATCCTCAGGGCCATACGGTTAGTATTGGACGCAGCTCACAATAAATAAGCATATCTGGCTGAATGGGGCTAGAGGAGGAATGTATCATCCATTTCTTCTGTTTGGTGTAGTTTACAAGGACACTGAGACCAACTTTTTGTGAGCCTTGGCTCCAGCTTGCCAGCAGACCCATGATTTTTTCCAGTGCTGACACCTGGCTTGTCTGGGTTGTTGTGCCGTTAGTACTCTGTGTGGACTCTTTTTGGCCGCCTTTACATTGTGAAAATCCAGGGGGCTTTTGGACCTGCTTTCAACGTGACTTTGTCATAGACACCAGCTAAACCATCTGGAGCAGTGCTATGGCCTGGGCTTTTGAAATGCTGTTGGTGCAGTTTGGGGCCACCAGGCTTTGCTGTGTTAACAGGACTGAGCAAGCTTTCAACTTTCTCTGGGATACATGAACCTCTGATCCTAAGCCCATGTCCACACTATGGGCTACACAGCTAAGCCACCCTAACGACTAAACTGTGGATGTTTCCCTTTATGCAGCTGTAGGTGTTACTCTTCGAACAGCAGCAGAAGGGGGTTTTCTGTTGCTGTCAAAACTGCCCCTCCCTGAGCAACTGTAGTTACGTTGACAGAATCAGTCTAACCATGAACCTAACTGCATCTGTGCGGGGGTCAGGGGTGCAAAGTTGTGGTGTTTGGGCATGGATTTTTCACACCCCTGAGTGCTGTAGCTTGGTTGACTGACTTTTAAGTGTAGAGCGGGCCTAATGCTGGTGAGATGGGAGCTTTGAATTATGTCAGACATGCTGTGTGAAGTGGCAGTGGCCTGCATTCAATACCTCAGTGGCTATCTGATCTGTTACAATTATGTTGGTGCTTCTTTTCCCAGAAACCCTGCAGCTTGTAGGTCCTCTTGCTGAACCCTCATTCCTGGCCCTCAGCCAACCTTTTTTAACTGTTCCACTGCCTCCTCTAGCGTGGGGTGCCCCGTACTAAGGAGCCGTGGATCCAATGCAAGACTATATGTTGTAACTGCTGTGGTATTACAAACACCCATTCCTCATCTGGTTTTGCCAAGAAAAACCTTGTTTATGAGAACCCACTGGAGACTGAATAAACCAATGGCACGCTGCACACTTGGTCTGAAGAGTGACTGCTGAAGTGTTAACCTACCCATAGCCACGTCTATTCATTAGCATCACCACCAAAATGAGAAACAATTTCCAGCTGGTTTGACATGTGAGTTTGTAGCCAGTAATGTAAGTTTTTGGATACACCACCTGCCAAAGAAAGCTTGGGTGCTGCCGGGAGCTTCAGCTGATGGCAAGCAATGAAACCAAAACCTTGTATTAGCATTGCAAGGAGAGGGCCCCATCTGTACACTATGCTTTTCCAGGACAATGGGTAAACGAGCAGGTGAGAGTTCCTAGGGTGGGACGAGTCGGATGCCTTGAAAGACATGGAATGGTCACTTCTCTCTCAGGATTCCCTGTGTAACTGGACTGTAACTTCCGCTCTGAGAGATCATTTCTGGTTTTCTGAAGCTGCTGTGTGAGAAACCGAAAGGGAAATTACTTTGTGCTGTCAGATAAGTTGGGTGCCTTGTATTTAAATGCCCCTGCTGGTTGGGCTGTGGAAACGGCAGTGGGAGGGAGGTGATTATCTAGGCTAGGGTTTGGCTTGGCGAGTGCTTGCCTTCCAGTGCAGAGCACTCTGTCACACTGGAGTTTTGGAGAGGGACTTTAGCCAGTAACTGCATGGCAGACAAATTATCTTCCAGCTGCATTTCAGTGGAATCTTCGCGTGGGAAGGAATGGACATGGTTCTGGCAGCGCTGGCTCAGCTTGACTGGACTTTTGGGGTTAGCATTTTTATTAGCTGACATTGGAGGGCAAGCAGTCGAAATAGTAGAAATTTGGAAGCTGCAAGGTATAGCTACGTTTGGCCTTGTTGTTCAATTCATTTTAAAGTGGAAGGAGGTTTCAGGGCAGGAAATGCAGTTGAGAGAAGCAGTGTTAATCAGGGTGTGGCTGACACCTTTAGGGAAGCTTTCAGGGGTGGAAAGGCAGACCTCCAGAGGGGAAAAATATCTGACTAAGGCTATGTACACATGATCAGATTAAAGCGCAACATGGCAATTGCGCTATAAAAAACACGTGACCTTTATTGCGGGATAGCGCGTACACACATCGCTCCTTGCAACGCAACAGAATTCTTTGCAATATCGCGGTGTAGCGCAATTAATTCTGGGCACCTATCCCACAGTTCAATTTTCCCTCAATCGGCGCTTGGAATCATGGGATGAAGGAAAGGAACGCAAAGCGCCATGGGTAAACTCTCAGTTTCCCGTGATGCACTGTGTTCCCCTTGTGTCTTCCTCATTGCCAATAACAACTCGCGCCTATTTTCAACAGTGCAGTGACGCACTGCACCACTTGCAAGCAATCACAACAGCGACAGCATGGATCCTGCTCTGATCTCCACTGTCGCCTTCAGCATTCTAAATACATCTCGGCTGGTTGCTCAGTACGCAATGAGCTCCGAGTCAGACGAGGATGCTGAGGAGCCGGGGCTGATTGATGCCATGCAGAGCAACAGCACCGCGTTGCTCAGCTCCTTCACCGATCATCTGCACATGGTGCAACGCCATTTCTGGTCATGAGAGACGAGCACCGAGTGGTGGGATCGCATTGTTATGCAGCTGTGGGATGACGAGCAGTGGGTACAGAACTTTCGAATGCGGAAAACAACCTTTCTGGAACTGTGTTCAGAGTTGGCCCCTGCCCTGCGACGTAAAGACACCAACATGAGGTCAGCCCTAACCGTGGAGAAGCGTGTTGCGATTGCTGTCTGGAAGGGGGCGACTCCTGACTGCTACCGGTCGGTTGCAAACCAGTTTGGAGTCGGGAGGTCCACCGTTGGATTAGCCCTCTCACAAGTGTGCCGAGCCATCAATGGCATTCTGCTACGGAGGACGGTGACGTTGGGCAATGTTCGTGAGATTGTGGATGGCTTTGCTGCCATGGGATTCCCTAACTGCGGGGGAGCCATAGACGGCACACACATCCCAATTTTGGCTCCAGACCATCTCGCGACCAAGTACATCAACAGGAAGGGCTATTTCTCCATGGTGCTGCAAGCACTCATGGATCACAAGGGGCGTTTTACGGACATCAATGCTGGGTGGTCGGGAAAGGCGCATGATGCCCGCATTTTCAGGAACACTGGTCTGTACCGGAAGCTGCAAGGGGGTACCTTCTTCCCTGATCAAAAAATTACAGTGGGGGATGTGGAGATGCCCATAGTCATCCTCGGAGACCCAGCATACCCACTGATGCCATGGCTCATGAAGCCGTACACCGGGAACCTAGATCGCAGCAAGGAGCGGTTCAATTACAGATTGAGCCACTGCAGAATGACTGTGGAGTGTGCCTTTGGCCGTTTAAAAGGGCGCTGGCGATGTTTGTATGGGAGGCTGGACTTGGCGGAGGACAACATCCCTGCTGTGATTGCGTTGTGCTGTGTCCTTCATAACATTTGTGAAAGTAGGGGAGAAAAGTTTTCCCTGGGGTGGGCTATGGAGGCACAGCGCCTCGAGGAAGCATACGAACAGCCAGCCACTAGGAGTATCAGGGGGGCCCAAAGAGAAGCTGCTTGCGTAAGGGAGGCACTCAGGGACCATTTCAATTATGCCCTCCCCTACCTAACTTCCAGGACGCATCAGGTGCACCTTATGAGATTTTCAGTGTGTACAAATAAAGCCACTCTTCAAATTATTTGTCATTGTTTTTATTAAAACCTAAAAGGGGGGGGGGTTACAGGTGGGTGTAGCTGCGGGTCTCTAAAAAGTAGCTCTGGGGGGGACTGGATGTTGCAGTGTACCAGGGGGACGGGTGGCCTTCAAAGAAATTCTTTGAAGGACTACGGGGTGTGGGAGGCAGACACGGCTGAACTGTATGGAGTGGAGCCCTTACATTAATCGCCTGGGACTGCAAAGCAATCATGCTCTTGAGCAGTTTTGTTTGCTCCTTCATCACGCTTAAGAGTTCGTCCCTGTGTTTCTGCCTCCTCTGTTGGGATTCCTCTCTCCAGGCTCGATTCTCCCTCGTGGATTCCTGTGCTGTTTTCAGCAGGTCCTGAAACATATCCTCCCTGTTTCTTCGAGCACGCTGCCGAATGTTTCTCATGCGGTCAGCTGGGGTAGACACCGGCCTTGTGAAGGTCGAATCTAAAAAAAATAATAATAATAAAGCTGTTGTTAACACAATAGCCTAGATAACCACTGTAACCTTCCAATAGCACATTCCACTGGAAGGTGCAGGGCAGTCAACATCCTATGCTTCGCTGAAGCAGACAAGGTACGTCCTAATAGAAAGCTTACTGGGGGCTAACATTCTGCACAGGGCACACAGATGGAACCCGATATCTCTCTCCTCAGAGTGCCCCTGCCAGCTAGAATACATATCCTACATGCCACTGGTTGCAAGCCAGGACCGTATGCTGCTGCACTGTGTGCTGCCATGGTTCCCAGGGCTGTGCTTTGCAGCTGGCGAGGCAGAGTATTTGTCTTTGGGAGCGTAGACACAAACGCTCTCCCATCTAACCTGAGTAGTAGGCTCTGGAGGTACATCGAGGAAACCTTTACTGACCTAAATGCAGATGATTTTTTGACAATCACTGCTTGTGTTGATACACTTCTAATGAATGCAGAGTAAAGAGCGTGCACAGCGAGACAGCAAGCACCCCCGCCCCGGACAATGATATTTTAGCAGGAGCCATAGCTGCACGAAAGAGAAACTTACCGGAACCCCCCTCTGCCACCTCAGAGGACCCGCTGCAATTCATGTCTTGGGTGGACGTCTCAGCAGGGCTGGAGAAGAGCTCCTGGCTACACGCTGTTGCGCTTTCCTCCAGGTCATCCTCCATCTCCTCCTCCTCGATCACGTCCTCATCCTGTTTGGGTCTGGCATTCATTGGATGGGGGGGGGGGGGGGCCGATGTGTCCACGGGACTCGTTGCAGTGGTTGTGGGGTCCCCACTGAGGATGGCTTTTATCTCCTTGTAGTACCTGCATGTAGCAGGCACTGATCCAAAACGGCGGTTTGCCTCCTTTGCTCGGTGATAGGTTATTCTTAGCTCCTTCACCTTTGATCTGCACTGCACAGTGTCTCTATCATAACTTCTCTCTGACATGGCCCGAGAAATTATGCCAAATGTATCATAATTTTGCCTGCTGCCACGTAGCTGCGCCTGCACAGCGGACTCTCCCCAGATGCTGATCAGGTCCAGCACCTCTGCCGTGCTCCAAAGGGGTGCACGTCTTCCACGACGGGCCGCCATTGCTGCTGATGATCATAGCTGCGCTGCACTCCACGAGGAAGAGAACAGGAAGTGAAACAGATGAGAAATTCAAAAATCCCGGGAATCTGATCAGGGCGGGGACTGTTTCGTCACAGCCACAGAGCGGGTGGAGGGAAGACCAGAGAGGATGACTTTGGAATGCTGGGACTCTTCCGGAGGCCAATCATTGCGTGGTAAGCGTACACACGAGTGGAAAGGCGCAACAGCTGTTCCGCGTTAACTGCCACCACCCTTGTCGAGGTGGTTTTTGTATTGCGCTACAACAAGGCAGTTAACGCACAACAGCCCTATTGCACGTGCGTACGCTGTTGTTGGTATCGCGCGGTAATGATTGTTAATGTGCGATAAAGTGATCGTGTGTACAAGGCCTGAGATGATGGAATCATTGGAAGTTTTTTAGGAGCAGGTTAGACAAACACCTGTCAGGGATGGCTTAAGGGGGTACTTGGCGCTGCTTTGAGTGCAGGGGGCTGTACTCGATGCCCTCTCCTGGCTTCTTGCAGTTTGTATGATTCTGTGGTAATTTCCAACAGGCAAGTTAGTATTTGTGATTTGTGGAGTTCCCAGTATAGCATCAAACCTGCACTACATAAGCCATCCATGGTTAGGTAACATGGCATGGAACCCAGGGGCCACAGGCTCTATCCCTGAATGTAAATGTCATTCTTTTGTGGCATCATCTGTGGCTTATGTGAGTTTCCTTTTCCTTATTGATAGATTATCATGCTGACAGAAAGGTTCAAATGACCCAAGTGTGGTAGAGATGTAATTACACCAGGTAGCTGCATCAAGTGCGGTAACTGTGAATGCTCCTAGTTAGGTGTAATGGGCATACAAGTTCTCACTTGGCTATTGGAGAATGGGGGATCGCTGTAAGCCTAATACATTTAAAAGTATATTAACTAACCAAACTAATTAAAAACACTTGGTCGGGGCCTTCCTAGTAGCAAAATAACTAGAGAAATTCTTCAGTGCAAGTGACCCAAATCAAATTATTCTTCCACTTGGAATTTCAAGTGTTCAGAAGTCTGTCTGTTCCCATAAGAAAACAATATGATCTTTGCATGACTGAAACAACTGCAGAATTTCATATTTCTTGCATTTACTAAACTCCTCTTCCAAAGACTGGTGTGTAGGTGTTCTCTGGATGCTTCAGAAAAATAGTGCAAATTGCTAGTGATAGTGTCAGAAGAAGGAAATCATGCTACTGGAGCGTGTAGAGCAACCTTAGTTAACTGAGTTCAGATTTCATAGAGGAAGAGGGGGAATGATGGAGGAAGATGGAAATAGAGACACAGCTGCCATTTAGAACAGCAGAGGAAGAAAGTATTTGTATATATGAGTCCCAGATGTGACTGGAAGAATGAGAGAGAAGGGAATGGGTGTTGGAGTATCAGCTGTAGGTGAATGATGGAGACAGGTTGGAAGAGAAATCCCGACTACAGCACACATGGAAAAACTCCACTCTGGGAAGGGGAGCCAGGGGAGCCTTGGCAGGGAAGGGAGAGAAAAAACTGCATTTAAGATGGAACTTGAAAACTAGGCTGGAACAAATCTGACTAGGATCGGTAAGTGAATCAGCTGCTGGAAGGCAGGATGGAAGAGAGTGCTGTACTTTCTTCCTGCAGTGACAGTTTCGTGGTGATATTTGTGGTGCCCAGAGGACCGGGATGTAAAAGCTCATAGAAGGTAATTGTCTAGAATCCAGGTGGGTGGTGATGAAGGTATAACTGAGCTTCAGCAGATGGGAGGTAAAGATGTGGTGAATTAGGAGAGCTTTGTGGTAGCATTGGGGGCAAAGAAGGGACATGTTATGGAAAGGTGGTGGATTGAGAACTCTTAAATAGATGGCCTGGAGCAAAGAAAAGGAGTTCGAGACAGGAGAACACTGAACCAAAGCATTATTATCCTGGGTGTGAATGTCATCCTTTGACTCAGTTTGTGGTAAGTTTGCTGGAGCCAAGCCAGGAGCTGGCAGTCCCCTTGAGAAACCTGAAGGCTCAAAGAATGGGTTTAAGGAGCTATGCATAAAGGGTGAGAAAACTTGAAGGCAGCAACAAAATGCCCTGGGTTGTGGATGGAGACTCATTAGATGTAGCATTTCCACCCGAAACTAAAGCAGTGGTTTGACAGGAGGCTTCAAATTATAGCCTTGTGCAGTGGTTTTCAAACTTGGAGTCGGAACCCAGTACTGGGTCGCAGACCCTCAGGAGCTGGGTCACGGTGCCCCCAGCCGCCGCCAAAAGACTGCCATGGATTGCTCAAAGATGCAATTGTTGGGTTGCGGGCATAAATGATTTTGTTTTCAACTGGGTCCCGAGAAAAAAAGTTTGAAAACCACTGGCCTTGTCAACTTCTTTGATACTGTGATCCATGTGTTCAGCCACTTACCACCAGTAAACCTCAGATGCCTCTTAGCAGCCTTTTCCTAGGCTCTCCAGGGAGGGTCCTCCTGGGGCATGAGAGATGACTGCAAATGACTAGAGATTGGCATCTGCCTGCCTGTTGTAACTAAACCACTGATTTGTGTTGAAGCCATTGCCAATGGGAGCTTGTTCAGCCTGTGCAATAGGAGATGGGCCCTACTCTGTATCCATTTAGCTCTGAACTGGTTGCGTTCCTCTTGGGATAAGATGGCAACAGCTCTGTTTGGGGAGGAGTCTCAGGGGATGGAGGAATGTGACTAGGCAGTTTATTGGAACTCGGTGGCTTTCTTTTAGCCTTGTACGTATTTGTATCATTCATACAAATGTGAATAGGGAAGGGAAGTGACTCATTCATTCATGGAGCGATTGCATAAGGTGTGTAGCTGAATCTGCTTAATAGCCTCATAGTAGCAAGTTCAGATGCTCTTTGGAGACTGGGGAGCTGGAACTGCTGAGCGTATCTGCCAGTGAAACTGCTTTGAGTGTTTGAGTTGGAAACTGTGTAAACGAGGGTAGTGGCAGAAGCAGTTTTTCTGTCCCCTAGCTAGACGCAGTGAGTAATGGAGCAGATTTTACGATTGTTCTGTAAGGGCCCTTCAGATTAGGAGCTTGATAGATGGGGTTAATGAACAGACATGGCAGTTTGTCTCCCTTAGCCTCATTTGGCAACAATGCATTGTTCTGGGCAGAGACTCAGGGCTAGAATCCTACCTGTTTCCCCTTGATCCAGCCTGATTTGCAGGTGGACTGAAGCGCTGTTTAATTGAAGAGGGAGGAATCCCTCAAGTGTCTTGGGCTGTTGTCTGGAGGTCTTAGCTGTGCTTTGTTTTGCCATGTCCCGTCTGCTAGCATTGTGTTCCAGGCTTGGGATCTAGTTCGCTAAGGCAGACAGTGATGAGCGCCCTCTGCCAGCAGAGTCATCCCCTCAATCACTGGTGATTCATGTAACTGGATACTTGTGTCAGATGCTGGGGGCTGCTGCAAAGGCTGCATTGTAACAATCTCTCACCCAGACGATTTACTCCTTACAGGGTAATTCTTGCTACCTTCTTCCAAATGCCGGGTCCCTCAAAGGCCTGACTGGCCTCTCTCCTGCCTGTGCTCTTACATGTTGGGTTGGTAAACAGGGAACATTTATCCAGCGTAGCCACTGCTTTGAGCTAAGTCAGCATAGAGGGCTGCAGAGCTGGGATTCATATGTGGATTTAACACTGTCGCCTTAGGGTTAAATAGAGATTTTGGTTGGTTTTCTTATTACATCAGGTGATTTTTGCCTTCTTTTTACCTCTTCTCCCTCTAAAATGCTGTTTGAATCTAAACAACTGCTTTGATTTGCTGTAACAGTCTGACCTGATCCTATGACTTGCACTTCCCTGCATTTATTTTCCTCCCATTCTGTAGGTCCTCCATCTTCAAGCATCTGATGAAGTGGGATTTTCTCCCATGAAAGCTCATGCGATAAATAAGTGTTAATCTTTAAAAGTGCCACCAGACTCCTTCCAAAGAGCTAGCCATGTTAGTCTAGTTCAGGGAAACAAACAAGACTCCTTGTTTATCTGGAGGGCTCGTAGCTTTAAAATGGACAAAGAGCCTCTCTGAACATCCAGCCCTCATAGTGCAGAGGGTTCTTCTGCTAAATGGTGCACGCTGTCTGGCCAAACACAAGAAACTGGGAATAAACTGCTGCTTGTGTGCAAGGAGAGCAAAGAGTGAAGAATTCACTGTTGACGTCGGAGAGGGATGCATTATATGGCCAGCCTTCTCTGGGAGAAAGACCATGTCACCACCCTGGTTAAATTAATCCATTAAGAGGCTTCTAAAATCCCTGATCATCACTGACATTCTCTTTTCTGATAACTAGATGAGCCAACCATACTTTGCTATGGACGCCCACTAAAGTAACACTTCTCAGGCCAAAAATGCCACTTCCACTAGTCAGGGAAACGGTTTTGCAGCAGCCACTTAGAAACGTGGCTGTCACTTAAATGGGTCTGATCGTCTTTACGTTCCCATGAAAGCTGTGCTGAAATGAGTCTTGGAATCAAGCTGTGATGTGAGATTAGCTTTAGTGATCTCTGACTAACCCACCAATCAGCGTTACTTGAAGGATTCTTCCCCCTCCTCCCCCTTTTTTGGGTCTTACACCTTCAAAGACATCAGGGCACATGAGAAGGAATCAAAACTGAGTCGCATTGGGACACTTCCATCAAAGCTCTGAAATGACACAACCAGCTATTTTTTGGTTTGTCTTTTTCTCTTTGTGGGTGGCAGTGGGAAGTCAATCATGCTCTAGTGTTGAGAATTGATTGCAGCCAAGTTCCTCTGCTGTGTAGGGCTTGGGATTTTCATCCTGGGACGGGGTTGGGGGGAATGTTGATGTTGCATCTCATTGCTCTGTGAAGTGTGCCATTTCTAGCTAATCAGGGCTGACTTTCTTTGGAATATCTGGTTTGAGCATTTGGGAAGACTTTGCCCTGGGATCTGGAGGTTTGCAAGATGACTTTGTATCTATATAAAATATTTGCTAATCCTCAGCGAGCATGAGATGTTTTCTCCTTCATAGCGCAAAAAAAAAAAAAAAAAAAAAAGGATCTGCATTTGACTAAGTCTATTAATGTTATCCCTTTCACTGGGAACGGATCTCTCTATCTGGGGGTGGTTTCTTGCTTTCTCCTTTGGGGCTGTGGTGCTGCATGCTGTTGTTGCCTTTACAGATGTCCTAACTGTCCTAGTTTACTGGTGTGGCTGGACCTTTTGAAGCCCCAGGATGAGCGGGGCCTGCTTTGTGCTCTGCAGAACGTTCTCCCAGCCTCTGAATCTGATAATTGAAGTTTGACGTAGAGCAGCATTTCCCAAACTAATTTGGCCATGGAACACGTTTGGGCTTGGAATATATTGACGGAACATATACGTGCTGGTCGTGGGGGTGGGGATTTCATACCGAAAAATTGCCGCACGGTATTGCTCAAAAGTTGATTTAAAAGAATTGGATGGAAAAATATCGCTGGTTTCGAAATTTTTTCATGGAACACCTATTCACATCGCGCGGAATACAGTTTGGGAAATGCTGATGTAGAGGGAAGGAAACTTTCTCTCATAAAAGGGTTTTCCTTATAACTGACAAGCTGCTTTGCTGTTTTTCTTAAAATATATAACTCACCACGTTTTCCATAGAAACGCTGAGCAGCTTTTAGGTCACACATCTAGCTCTGCAGTGATCTCTTCTAGTCAGAGCTGTTGACCTTGGGTTTTGTATGGCTTACACCAATCCACTGCACAAGTGGGTAGATGAAAGCCATTGGCTGTTGCTGACTGCAGCTGGCAATTGTAAAAAGGATGCTGATCTTGTAGCAAGGTAATCTTTGATTGGCCTGGGTTGCATGCTTGATTTAGGGGCTGGAGCTCCATTTGTGGGATTTTCTTTTTAAAGACTGACAGATCCTAACTGGAGGCAGGACACTCCTGTCTTCTGAGCAGAGACTGGAGGAAATCCTTGATGCTTTACATCTATGAAATGCTTCACAAGCATGAAGGACTTGTCTACATGCGGACATTGACCAGCATACTTCAGCTCTAGCTATTCTGCTATAATTTAGCTACCTGGAAGTAAACTCCTCCTATGGGGGCGCTATATGATGAAATAACAACTCTGCTTTGTAAGGGGAGTAACTATTCCAGAATAACAAAAGTCCTGTAGCACCTTAAAGACTAACAGATTTCTTCAGGCATAAGCTGTTGTGGGCTGCTACCCACTTTGTCAGAATAAAATTCCAGGATAAAATCGCTCTTATTCTAAAATAGTGTCCACAGGAGGTGGGTGTGTTCTGAAGTCACTATGCTAGCATAGTTATTCCAATTTAACTATGTTGGTCAAGTTCCCTAGACTGACTAGCCCTCATAACCCCAATAAGTCAGCTGCTGTTGTTAGCACCTAAAATTACCACAGCTCTGAGATTAGGAGGGGGACAAGAGGAAGTTCATCTCTTGTGATTGTAAAAGCCCCAGAGTTGTTGGGGGACTCCAGGGCAGTTGCTAAAACCACCTTCTTAAGACTAGACTCTTTTTTAAACTTAGTTACATAAAGGTCTTTAAGATCATTGGCTGAGCAGGGCAACACACTGTTTGCATCCACTCCTTTCTGCTACCATCAGACTAACCTAACCTGTGATTTAAACCGTGAAGTGTAGAGCCACAAAATGCATGGGAGGACTTGGGTTCAGAGATGTCAGAGTGGCACCTTCTCACGAACTGACGGTTACTTAAATAAGCTATGAGTGGGCAGCGTAGGGCTTGTTTACAGCACCCTGCCCACCGCAAGTTGTATTTACAGTGCCAAAGGTGAGTGGTAAGTGGGAGCTGTAAAGTAGAAAGGAATCAATAAGGAGATACTCAGAGACTGGGGATGCGGCTCCTTTGACTGCTCAGAATCAACGTAGGAGTGCATGGCACTTCAAAGTGGCAGCTGTCTGAGAGGAGACAGTCCCGCCCCAAAGTCTTACGATCCAAGAGAGCTTAGACCACTCTGGAAACCAGGACACCTCTGAACTCTGGGCTCGAGCGTTGTTACTTGCAGCTGCCTGGTCTTTCTGCTGGAGCCCTGCTTCTGATCAGGTTGATTTCCCCTGTTTAGTCCAGTAGGCCATGGAACTGGTTTTATTTCTATAACTGGTTGCCTTCTATGCAAACAGTTTTAGTGGCAAGATTCACCTCTGTCAAAGGCAAGCCAGCCAGTCTTAATTTCTCTTTGTCGCTTGTGCTGTTGTCTCCCACTTGGGACTCTGCTGTTGGTGGTCAAAAATCAATAACGTTCCAGGTCTTTGTTTCCCTCCACCCAGCTTGCCAACAAAGCACGGACGGAGAAGGAAGAGAAGCTGAGCCAGGCATATGCAATTAGTGCTGGTGTCTCTCTGGAGGGACAGCAGCTTTTCCAGACTATACATAAGACGTAAGTTGATTTCTCAGAGGTGGGGTGGGGGGAGTGTCTTGCTCTTTTCTTTACCTTCTTCCCCCTTCTCCAGGTCAGCCCTCGCATACATGCGTGTTCCTGCATTCTCTAGAGGGCCCAGTCCCTCCCTGAGGGTTTCAGTATAGCTGCTGCTAGCTACCAACATGTGTAGCAATACTTCCAGGCTCCGAAGGCCGCTGGGCTGGCCCCATGTCCGCTCTTGCTGGCTGTTGTATGCTGCGCTTTAGCTTCCTGAAGTTTAGTTCGCTGCCGCACTATCGTGCGTGGAAACGGCTCCGTGGGACTTAGTCTCGACCTGCCTCGCCACCTCAGATTACAGCTGAAACTATGAACGGCTTGGAGCTGGGCCATCTCCACACTCTCCCCTGGCCTGTGGCAGCCTGCAGCCTTATGAGCTATTGGGCTGCTCTGCAGAAATGCAAAGGCTTTGATTAGCTGCAGTGCCATCCCCGGGGCCAGTCTGGGGTTACAGGCACATGGGAGAGCTCCCTTGGCTCTGAGTGCACTCAGAGCTGTGCCTGGCATGTGATGAAGATTCTCCATTCCTGCAGAGTGACTTGTAATGACGGGAGACTTCGTATCCCCAGCCCACAGTGTCGCTCTGAGTGATGGACATCTCTTGCTGCTAGGCAGATCTCTCCTTGGCCTTCCCTGGAGGTGCCAGCTCTCCATTCAGTGATGTACTGGCTGCTGGCCCAATGGCGCCCCCAAGGCGAGTTCATCAGGGCAGGGCAGGAGCTCACTCCCATATGCAGTAATCTGGGTTGAGTTTCCACAGCCAGTGCTGGGAAGTGACGGGGACCCTTTGGAAACACACTGGGAGTTGAGGGGGAGTTTCACCTGGTCTGTTGGCGGCAGTGATGGCTCCTGGAGCGCTGGGCTGGAGTAGAGGTGAGTGCCCAGAGGAGACTTTACGTCTTTGTTAGTAAAATCCCGCCCTGTTTCTTCCTCTCCCAGCATTAAAGACTGTAAATGGCAAGAGAAGAACATAGTGGTGATGGAAGACGTTGTGATCGCTCCTCCATATCAAGTGGAAAACTGTAAAGGCAAGGAGGGAAGTGCCCTGAGCCACGTACGCAAAATAGTAAGTGGGGGGGGGGAGCATTGTTGCCCTACATGGGTTCCTGTGTGGCCCCATCGTGGTCACCTGGAAGAGTCTTTCCCCTCCGCTCCCTTGCTGTCCGCTACCAAAAAGGAACGGTGCATTCTGTCCGGACGGTAGTTGCAGCTGTGTCCCAATCAGTGCCTGTGATGGGTTCAGTTTCAAAAATGTCTCCTACGTGATAGTTCACTAAAGGTGTCTGATGTCTCCCATACTTATTTCCTGTGGGGCCCCTTGCCAGACGCCAACCTCCATAGCTGTCCAGGCCCCCTCCTCATTTTGCTGATGGAACAGTCAGGCTGTGGAAGAAGTGTTGATATTAAAGCTTTTTCCACTTGGTGGTTGTGATCTCCCTGGTACCCTCCCTCAAATCATACGGACCATTCTCTGTCTCTCTGGGGGAAGTTCTAAAACTTGGCCTTGCCATCCCGGACTGACTGCAGACAAACGTGCAGGACCAATACTGCTATTAAATTCTTGGTGTAAATTCCAGCCAGGCCATTGGCCATCTCCATCTACCAGGCTGGAGGAGATGCACATGTGTCATGCTGTCCATCCCTGTCCCAGCTGTGGCAAATCCTACAGCCGGCAGCTTTGTTGCCCCGACTGCTTCCGGTTACCATAGATCACTTGCTTGCCCTGTGCAATGGACGCTCCTCATCCGGTGGATTCCTTAAGACCCTGCACTCCTCCTTCTACCCTCTGTGAAATTGTACAGTTAAAACCAGCCGTGTTGATCCAGCTTTTCCCTTTTTCTTCCATCCTCGCCCAGGTTGAGAAACATTTTAGAGATGTGGAAAGCCAAAAGGTAATGCAAGGTTCACAAGCACAGCAAACACAGAAGGAAACCGCTCTGTCATCCTGAGTCCTGCCCCTTCCAACCACCAGGGGCACTCTTCCAAGATCCAGCAGAAGATGATGCGATTTCTTCAAAGGAGGCCGGGGCCGGGGAGGGCTGGGGTTATATTTTATTTCCTGGGGGCTCTTTAACGGGGAGCTCACCACTTCCAAACTTTAGACTTTAAAACAAAAAAGAGAATAATTTAAAAGATCATCCATTACTTGACTAACAGCCTTTCTTTTTGTCCGCCATGTTTTCTCCAAGGACAGTCAGACTTTGTTAGTTTTATTTTTGAATTTTTTTCCTCTTCTGCCATCCCACCAAATCTCTCCCCCTTTTATTTTTGTAAAGGGGGTCTACCCTTCCCCCCTCCTTCTCCCCTCTCTTCTTTAATATAGGAGAATCTGCCCACCCCAAACACCTTTCTAAAAGTAAAAATAACAATCTGACTGTGTCAACTTAATCGGGACCCTTCTGCAACCAGTGTGGTCTCGTTTTAATTTTGTTTGCACAGGGCAAGGCTTGAATTAGTCTTATTTTTCTTATCTTTAAATATATATATGAATATATATATTAAAATGTTCTTTAAATATTTTCTGCTTCTAGCAGTTCTCTTCACCGGGATCATGGCAAAAAATTAAAATAAAATAAAAAGCAAGCAACCCACCCTTGATCAGCCCCTGCTTTGCTGGGTTGGTGGCTTTGCATGTGACTCTCTGGAGAGTTCGCACACATTAAGATGGGGGATTTGGGAGGGCAGGAGAGCCCAGGAGGTGTGGTGCTCCCTAAATCGTAAACCTCTTCTGACTGTCCTTTCTTACCGTCCTGTGCCGAAGGCAAGTCGACCTGGTCTGGGAAGACACAGGCACTAGGAATAACACAGGATGCTGCTGCTTGGCTGCTCCTCCCTGCCACCCGCGGCATGGTACCGCACAGCTGTCTCTCGTCCTCAGTGGGCCGGCAGATCCAGAGACGCGGTGCTTTTCTCTTGCATCGTGTTGGCTCCCGAGTAGTGTGCCTGTTGGATCGTGTGTAGGCTTCTGTCTTTTTAAAGGTTAAAATTATCCAAATGAACTTGGATAGCAGCCCATTTGTGTTCTGCTGCAACTGTTTTATCCCCTTTCCGCTTCAGACGTGCGCACGTCTGGGATCCTTACAAGCTGGGACACGGTTTGTATACGTCTGCGGGCCTGTGCAGAGCACTCTGGGGTCCCTTCCAGCCGTGCTGTGGTGAACTCCATTTGCTAGGAGAGCACTGGGGCTTCTGGCACTCTGTCAAATCTAACCCTAAACGTCTTTAGTCACTGGGCTTTCCCAGTCCAGTCCAGTCCAGTACCCAGCTAGCATTCCTGCTTTGAGCCATTTGGCATCATGCTGCCTGGGTGACTGCAGCCATTGGCTCTGCTGCAAACAATGGAGCCTGTGAAATGGGCTTCCTCCCAGGCAAGGCAGGGGTGAGGCTAAGTGCTAAAGGGGTATTTTTGTTTTTGTTTTTTGCCATGATCTTCCCCCTTCCCTTTTTTTTAAATAAATGGATCAAAATTAAATAATTCAAGCCCTGCCTTTAAAAAAAAAAATGGAAATTTTTTTAGTATTGTTTAGCAAAACAATAAAACCCCAGATTTTTTTAACCATCAAAAGCGTCTGCTTTAGTGGGTTTGTCTGGTTGCAGTTGAGGAGTACGGGGGTTGGCAGGAAGCTGGGGCAGGGGTGTGGGCACCCTTGAGCTTATGGGACCCTCCTGTGTGGGTTGAACTACCTGGGCCTTGGACTGTCCACCATGCTTTGACACTCGGTGGGAAATGCCAGCAGCCTGAGGTGGTCTCTGCGGAGGGGGTTTCCAGGGGCCAGCACTTGAACACGGTTCTCGAATGATGGGGAATACATTGGAGCTTCCTGGCATAGGCACTGGCACACAGCAGGTGGGTGAAGTGCAGGGCGGGGACCGTTTCCAGCCAGGCCTTTAATGTGATGATGCCTGGTGCTTCCTCTGCTGTGGGAAGGGCAGGGTGGGGGTGGGGAACAGCTGGGCACTGTGCTGAATGGTCCGTTTGTGGGTGGGTGTCAGATGGACTCAGAGAGCTAGGAGCGGTCACTCCCCAATCCCATGGGGGCCACAGTTTTCTTAGTGTCCTAACTGTAGGGGGATGAAAAAGCCAGCCCTGGGAAAGGTTGGCATCAGACTGCAGCCCAAATATGGCATGTTCAGGCCCAAAACAAACCCTTATCCAGCTTTTAACCAGAGCCAGGCAGCACGGGTCTGCTGGGGGTGGGATGCAGGCCTTGTGCGCCGTGGGTTTGGAACGGAGACCGGGCACCTTCCCTGGCTTCACTCTAGGCCACTGGCCACACAGGGCTTGGTGGAAAATGGCAGAATCCCCTGGGCTTGGCCTAGAAGTGAAGGGCTCCAGGCCCTGGTTACCGACTGATGGAGCGTGGGCCCTTCAGTGGCAGCATGCCAGTGCTCCGCCGTGATGTGCCGCTGGTTAATGTCCTTCAGCTGTCAGTAGGAGCCCCCACCAGTGCTGGAGGAATAATGCTGCACAGTGTCAGGGCAAAGTGGCTGAACCGTGGCTAGGATTCAGGACTCTTTGCCCTGCCCCATAACAATCTAGTCTCCTTTCTCTGGGCCTCAGGGGCCCTCCCTATAAGTCAGGTTGGTGGTGACCAGCCTCCCCGGGGCTGTGAAGATCTGGAAAGTGCCAGGATCTCTGGTACAGAGCCACACAAGCCTGTCCTCGGGGCACAAGGTAGCGGAGGTGTTATCTTGCATTGGAGCGGAGCAGCTCTTCAGTTGTGCGAAAGCTGGGGCCCTGGAGGTGGGACCCCCTAGTCCTGCATCCAGTGCTGGCTGCTTGTGGAAGCAAACCTAGGCCTAGATGAGCTCACAGGCCCCCCACATTAACATTGCATTAACAAGCTGAGGTGAGCAGGGCTGCATGTTCTTCCCCTAAGATCAAAGCTTGTCTCTTGGTAGGGATCAGAACTGCTTACAAGGCCCTGCCGTGATGGCATGGAGCTGGGAGAGCTTTTTCTCCCGCCATGCAAGGATCAGTGCTGCCTTGGGAGGGGCTGGCACCTAGATGAAGCCCACTCTTCATTCTTCAAGGGAGACTTCAGTGCCTACTGGCTGCTTAATAATAATAATACACTCCCTCACTGTGCTCTGGCCAAGGCTGGCCTCTGCTGGAATATGTGGGAATTACACTTCCCACGGCAGAGGGAAAACTAGAAATGGTCTGTAGCAGTGGTATATAACGTTAGGGGTCAACTGGGGGCCAGGCAGTAGCCTGTGGAACTCACTGCCACAAGGTATTGCTATAGCCAAGAACTCAGTAGGATTCAGGAAAGAGTTTAGATGGCTCCAAGCAGCCACAGTGGCATCAATGTGGGCCATAATCTGATATTTCAAGGCCTCAACCCAGCTAGGTGGAAACTTCTCTGGGGTGGGCTAGCCCAGAATTTCCTGCCCTGGGGTTTATTGCTCCTTCCCCAGTCTGGATGGATCCCCTGGCCTGGCTGTCGTGCGGGGCACAGGTGGGGAAGTGTTTTGGGGGATGGCTGGTGTACCTCAAGGGGCACAGAGGAATTCCTCCTTCCCTTGCTTGCAGTGCACAGAGAGACTGGGGGAGGCAATCTCCTTGCCTCTGGTGCTGTGAGCTGTTGGCTGCTTGCCAGGAAGAGTCTAATTGAGATACATAAGGGTGTGGCTTAGCAAATCCTGCCGCTAGGAACACCTTAGAGTCTCTCCCTTTGCTTTGGGGGCCAAGTAGGGATCTGTGTCCTGTGTGGATGGTCTGATACCCAGGGCTTCTGTATGTCTTGGCTTGTGCGTTCTAGGCCAGCCCTTGATCATTAGCCTACCTGGCCCTTTCCATGTGTGTCCTGTTGACTCAAGCATCCTTCCCCAGCAGCCTTGCCCAGTTGGAGGGGATGGGGATCTCAGCCCCATGGCCGGGTGGGCTAGTTCATGGCAGAAGAGGCACAGGGCCTCATCTGTGAAGGATCCGAATGGTCTCCTTTGGGGCTGTAAGTCAGGGGCCGTTTGCTGCATGTTGCCCTGTTTCCTGAGCAGAAAGCTGCCTTGTGCAGCCCCCTGCCCTTGCCCCCTGTCTTGGGGGGCAGGAGTACAGCTGCAGCACTTTGGTGTAGATGGTCCCTGGAGCCCCGGGAGGTCCTGTCCTTGCTGTATGCTGGGGTTAGCAGGCTCAGAGTTTTCATTCCCCAGCGACGTAGCAGGGTTGACCTGGTTTGTACAAAGCTGCTGCATATTACAGAGTCTGTCCCCTGCTGGGATGGTGTGGGCATTGCTGCCTCGTGCAGCTGTGGGGGGGCTGGGAGGGGTCTGGTCATAATTTGATGCTAGACCAGCTGCTCCTTGTGGTGGAGTCTCCTGCTTGCCCCTGGGAAAGCCCTTAAATGGGCACTAGTGCTGACTGGGAGGGGGGAGCTCCCAGCCTCTGCAGTCCCAGCCTGTCTCCGGGAGGGTTGGGAGTGGGGGAGAGATTAACTACAGCTGGATAAAGGTGCTGTTCTAAGGGAGGGGGGGGCGGTAGCTCTGTGTGGGGAGCTGGGATACCTATGGCCAACTCTCCCTTGTGTAAGGCCCGTGTGCAGGAAGTGGAGCATTCCCCACCCCACCCCCACCCCTGAACCATGGCGTGTCAGGTATCTGGCCAGGCAGGGAATCTTGTTTTTTGGACAATGGGCTTGGTTAGCTGCCAGGGTGGGGGTGAGGAAGGCTGTTAAATTATGGATGAAATGTGGGGCTGATGAATTTTGCATGGCTGGCTCAGGGGCTTGAGTGCCGAGGGAGTGAAACGTGAGTCACCTTACTACCGGGCCCAGGAATCCTAGACCCCAAGGCTTTGCTGGTTTTCCTGGCTGGAGAGGGAGCAGAAATCTCACTGTGGTAGGGGAGGGAGAAGTGGGGTGGGGAGACAGAGGGGCTATGCCAAGCTGGGGAAGATGTCCTAGGACTGGGCAAAGGTCTGATTATCCCCCTGTGGCCTGCCCCAAAAGGGCTTTGTGCAGACCTGGATGGTGCTGCTTGCCATTGAAAGGCAGCCAGCTCTGGGGTGGTGCGCAGCAGCTGTTTAACAGCACATAGTAACATATGGCAGGCACTTAAGAGAAGCGGCAAAGAAGACTCCTGGATCCAACTGGCAGGACAAAGAGGGGGGATATGAGGAAGTTGGGGTGGCCAGGCACCTGGCATGCCCTCTCAATTGTTCTGAGCAGGGGTGCTGGGGCAATGTGTTGTATGCAGGGATGCTGGCTCCAGTCCTGCGCCTGCCTTTGGGCTGAAAGCCTGGCTCTCTACCACTCTCATGCCCTCAGGCGGGTATGACAGGCATTCTCCTCTGATAGCAGGACTGTGATGCAGATGCTGCCATTGTAGGAAAGTGGCTACTGCCTTTGGGCTGGCTCAGGCAGGGGAGGGCCTGTGAGACCCTTTGGGGTGCTGGGTGCTGCCAGGGAGGCTAGCAGGAGCCCTGGGCACTTGGCATTTTGGCAACTTGAGCCCAAAGGGTGTCAAAATTGGCACCCAACAATGGATGCTTCTGAAATGCCAGTGACATGTCCCAGGCTGCACAGCCAGGCGGTGGCAGGGTGAGAATTAGCACCCAGGCCTCCTAACTCTCTGGCCCCTGCGCCACGCGCCACTTCCAGGTTCCTTCTCAGAACTAGGAAGGGAACTAAGGCTCCTGCAATGCTCTTTTCTAACCTCTAGCTCACGATCTCTGCAGGCTAGCTATGTTGCTCCAGGGGTGGGGAGGAGAGGGACCTTGTGGCTTCTCCTTCACCCAGTTCCTGGCTTGCCATGTGCAGTAACGTTGGGGGATCAGATGGGTAGAAGCCCCCAGAGTGGAGTCCTGGGGTCTCCTGTAGGGTCTCCTCTTGGGGTGGGGGTAATGGGAGTGTGGGGAGCCAGCCCCCCAATGGAAGGGGACACAGGAGAGTGGGAGGATGAAATCCTGGGTTTCCAGCCTGTCCCCTCCCTCTGGGCATTGGCCAGGAGGTCCCTCACCTCTCCCCACCCACACACCTGGCTGGCTCCAGAGATCCTGGACTCCCCTGGCTCACTGGGGTATCGAGATGTTCCACAGGCAGCAGGAGCTGGGCAAGGATGTGGGCGGTGTGGCACCAAGCCAGGCCGTGTCAGTAATCCCGAGCCCAGATTAGATTCCGCTCACGCTGAGGGCCCCTGGGAGGCAATCCTCTCCTGCCAGCCCTGGGGGCATTTGTCAGCCAGCACTCTGCCCACCCAAAGGAGTAGGGCACAGGGGCTCCAGGCTGCTGTCAAGTCAGGCCTGACTTACAAGGTACGTCCCGGTTCCCAGCCATTGGGGTGGATGGGGGCAAGTAGCTCTGAGGTTTGCTCCTTTTTGAGACAGCTGGTTGGCCATCTGCTCACCCTCCCTCCTGTTGCTTGGTGAGGGCAGCCAGAAATTTTCACCAGGTTCCCTGGGAATGGTCAGCTGCAGGGGGCCTCTCCTTTCCTTTACTTCTCCAGACAGGATCAGTAATGATGGAGGCTAGGGAGTGGTGGGGGTGTGGCCCCTTCCTGCGGGGCTGCCAGGACAGACAGATTGCCTTTGCTTCTCCTTAGGGAAGAATTGCCCCTCAGTGTGAATCCCCCAAAGCGCATCCTGAAGATACAGTTGGATTAGATGATGCACTCTTAAACTTATTACTAAATCAGAGATCCCCCACCCTGCCTTCCTCAGCAGGGGGCTGCCATGAACCAGAGATGTGATAGGATCAGCTGGGTGCATCCCTTACCCCCCTGACTGTAGTGGGGGCTGGAGTCCTTCCTGGGCACCTCTGAGCAATGTGGGAGGTGTGCACTCCTGAGTGCGGACGACCTGGGATTTAGGTTGCTCTGGACCATTGGGCAGGTGTGTTCCAAGGAGAGCTGGGGACAAAGGGATTTTTCAGGTTGCTGGTGGTGCGGAAACATTGGGGCAGAAACTGGTAAACCCGAATCTATTCAATGTCAGCCAACCAAAAAGAGACAGAAAAATGTTCTTTTGTTCGAACCAAAATGAAATGATTTCATGCTGAGTGTCCATAACCAAAGCTAGGGAAGGAAGCAATAGATTCACAGTCGTGTGTGTTCCTGTTGCCATCTTCCTTATGACAAGGCTGCTCAGGGTTTGGTTTTGTTTTTAATCAGGAAATGTTGATCAATGTGTGTTTCGCTGCACTCAAGCCGACTGAAGGCTGTTTCCATCGATATAATCCAGATGAGCACAGTAGGAAAAATGCTGCTTGAGGCTTTATTAGAGTTTGATTTCCTTGGTCTGTTTTGCCCTGTGATGGTGGCCATTTGTGGTTTAAGGGTTATAAAACTTGAACTCCTCAAATCTCTGTGTTCAACTTTCTAACCCCCCTGGCCATTTATTTCCTGCAATTGTAAAAATGTAACTAAATATAGAAAAAATAATGCTTAAAACCCATATGGTTTGGGAAGCTGTGAACATGTAAATAGCTACAAATGGGGGGATGTTTAAAAATAAATATTGATAAGTGTCAAAATGTTCACGCTCGGCTTTGGCCGAGCTGACATGACTTTTGCCAGTCCTTATGGCACTAACCTGGCATTTGTAAGACCCTGGTTTGATTCTCCACTGTGGGGCAGGGACTGACCCTCATGCATCTTGCCCTGCCCTCAGGATTTCCCCAGCCAGCAGACTTCTCAGCTCTCCTGTTGAAGGTGTTTTGCTCTATAATCAGACTGCAGGTGAATGAGTGGGTCAGCAGCTTCCCCTTCACGCAGCTCCTACCCTGCCTTGTGCAGTGATCTGGGGGGGGGGGGGGGGGAGGGGCAGGGCCCCCAGGGGGGGGCCCCGGGGGGGCCCTAAGGGGGGGGGGAGGGCCCCTCTTGGGGTGGAAGATAAAAAGTTCCGTCGGACCCCCCCCCCCCCCCCCCAACAGAAGGGGACAGAGGACAGTGGGAGGATGTTCCAAAGGGCTAGCCATGTTAGTCTATTGCAGAAAAACAACAGAGTCCTGTGGCACTTTAAAAGACTAACAGATTTATTTATTGCATGACCTTTCATGGGAGAAAATCCCACTTCATCAGATGCTTTGAAGATGGGAAACTTACAGAATGGGAGGAAATAAATGCAGGTGAGTGTATGACATAGGATCAGGTCAGGCTGTAACAGCAAATTAAAACAGGTGTTAGGATTCAAACACTGGGGAACAGCACATAGAGGAAGGTGAGGTCAAATCACCTGTTGTAATGAGAGAAAAATCCATAGTCCCTGTTTAACCCCAAGACAACTGAGTTGAATTTGCATATAAATTTGAGTTCTGCAGTTTCTCTTTGAAGCTGTGATTTGTTATTCATCTGTTTCAGCACAGCTATTAGCAAGTGGCAGGATGAAATCCCATCTTTCCAACCTATTTGCTCCCTCAGCCTAGGAGTTTTGTCCTCAGTCCCCCAGATGAGGGATTCAAACCTGCATCTCCCAGATCCTGGGTGATTGCTAGACTAAGGCTGAAATGAGGACAGTGTGCTCCCACCCCTGCAGGTTTGCAGGCCTGGGCTGGGTTGTTGATTCATAGGATGCTGGAACGAATGGGTTTGACCTTTCTGACACCTTGTCTCTCTTTGACTCAATTACAAATCAGCAATTGCATTTCAGTCAACCTGAATCTGAATTTTTTTGGGAAAAGTCTTGGCCTAAAAATTCTGCCTGGGTCCAGTTTTGTTCCAATCTGACTGCAGGATCATGAGGTAATGGTTTTCCCCATTGGACCTCTGTCTCATTCAGTGCACAGGACAGACTGCTGCACGGGCAACCTTTTTAATGTTGCTATTGTCAAACGACTTTGTGACCTGAACAACATTCCCATAATGTATATGGGGGGCGGGCTATGGCATTTCCTAGTTTTTTTTAAGCTGGAAAAAACCAGATTGTTTGCCTCTGTAAATCACCCTCTCCAGCGACTGGCTGCAGGATTTGAATCCAGGGCTGTATCACTGATGTACACATCTCTGCCCCTTGAGGTGAGAATTAATTACGATAGCTGGCAGCAGTAGTCGACTATTACCCTCTGTGACCCAAAAATAAGAAGAGGCGGCTCTGTGCTGAAATGACAGGGTTAGGAAAAGTCAGAGTTATGGCATGTGCTTTCCCTGAGGTAACGTGGCTCTGTATCTGGGAGTCGGGGCTGCCCTGCCGGAGACCTGGGACCTGTTTAACTTCTGTCAGGGCTGAGGCCTTGCTCAATAACAAAGGTTGCAAAAGGTGCAGAGTTAGCGCCAGGCAGTGGGGGGGGCGGCGGGTTCCACACTACAGTACCTAGAAATGACCAATTCTTTTTCCAGCCAGCGAGGTAAAAAGGCCTAAAGAACAGCACGGTCAAACTGGAAGGAGTGGTCTGTCCACTGGTGCTATTTTCATGGAGGTAAAAAACCAAGCAGCACATAATTAATGCTAATTTAGGCACATGTAGTTTACTCAGGACTGTGTGTGGAAAGACTAGTAAAGTTAAAATGAGGAGTATAGCTATTAATCCAGCTGAGGTACGCTGACAGCCTCCGTTACCATAGTAACTGACATACCCCACAACACTCCCGTGAGCTACTCTGCTTTCTCATTAGAGCAGTGTTGCCTAATGGTTAGACTGCGACTCAGTCGACTTGGATTATATCCCCAGCTCTGTCACTGCCCTGCTGGGTGAGCAGGGGCAAATTAGGGCTCCTCCATGCTTCAGTTTGCCCACCTGTAAAATGGGACTAATACCATGGCCCTCCTTTGTAAAGTGCTTTGAGATCCACAGCTGGAAATGCAAGATGATACCAAGCTTTTATAGGTGTCATCCTGACCCATCAATCAAACTGAACTTGGGCACAGAGGGGGATAAAGGATTTCACAATGTCCCGCAGGAAGCTGGCAGCACAAGGAATTGAACCTGTCGAAGACCCAGGCTCATCTCCTAATTCCGGGAGTGAGAACATGGCAGGGCTGAGAAGAGACCTGGGTCAGCCTAGTGCTTAGCCTGTGCCCTAATGCCACTAATAGATTCATGCCAGGACTCAATGGGGAGCTGTCTAATGGACATGTTTTCCTCCTCCCTGTGGTGCCAGAGCAGGTCAGGGGACTGGCTGCAGAGCACCAGGTGAAAGATGCAATTTTCGGGAGGGTAGCAGACTATTCCATGCCAGCAGAGGTGGCCCAGGGCCAGGTTAGTTCTTTCCTCCCTCCCCACAAGGACCCAGGCAGGCTAAGGGCTCCAAGCTGGAGCAAAGCTGTGGTGGGAAGGAGCACTTCCTCCATGTGTGTGTGTGTGTGAGACTTTGGGCCCTGTCCCTGCTCCCTTCCGGGTGCCTAGGAAGCGATGGCCACCATGGTCTGGAAGCCGGCCCACGAGTAGCTCCTGGCCCCTTCCCCTGCACCCAAGCCTGCAAGGCACTCAGGGCTACTGCTCCCCAGCCTATGAGGTAGAGGAAGGTAGGTAGGCCCAGTGGAGTTGGGGAGGGACATGCCCCCCCCGGCACAGATCAGATTTCCATCCACTCATCCCACCCCTTGGCCTCACCTTGGCTGCCAGTGCTCAGGGGCTCTAAAGGCAGCACAATGGCCTGTGGAGCATTTCCCCAGGTCAGCCTCTGATGTCATTGGCTCGTAACTGCTCCTGCTGCAAGACCCACTGTAGGGGACACACTGGTGGTGGGAGAGGGGCTGCAGGGCAGGAGGGGAACCTCCACAGCCTCTGCTGCTACTAAGATTTGCCCCTGGGGAGCAGTTTGATTTACACTGAGTTTTGCTTCACCACCAGATTCAGCTAGGGCACAGGCTATCTTCCAGCCCCTGTCCTGCCTCCTCTCTGCAGTGCCTCCTGGAGATTCAGCACAAAGATCTTGCCCCACTTCTTCCTCTGTAAGCAGCTCTCTTTTTGCTGGCTGGAACCAGAGGCCAGGGGTGGGGGAGGCTCTGGAAGGTGCATGCATCCTCCATAACCCCTTAAGAGCCGCTCTCCCATCCTCTGCCCAGCAGATCTCGTGGCTCCACTGGCGAAGCGAGGGGCTGAAAAGAAGAGCCTGGGAGGGAAGGCGAAGGTGGGAGGGACCAGCTGCCCCAAGGACTTCTTCCACCCATTCCCTTCTCTGCTTTGTCCTGGCGGGAGAGAGATCAAGAAAGTTCTGGGTTCGTTGCTCAACAAAGGACTCTCAACAAAGGACTTCGTTAGTCTCCTTCAGGGAAACCTGACCTACTCCCCGCCTGCAGGACTGATAACGCGGGGCGGAAAGTGATCCGGAGGGGGCTGCTGCGCCCTCTTTCCTCGCACTGCTCTAAGTGGGCCAGTCTCTGCTGCAGCCTGCCTCCGTGATGCTGCCCTTCCTCGCTGCACTCCTGCTGTGGACACCGGAGGCAGGCTCTTCCAAGGCCTGTCCCCATCCATGCATCTGCTATGAGGCCTCGGATTTTGTGGACTGCCGTGGCCGGCGCCTGGCTCACATACCCCGCGCTATCCCTCACAGTACATGGGTGCTGGATCTGAGACACAACAACCTGAGCAGCCTGGAGGCGGGTGCCTTCGATGCCCTATGGTCCATGAAGATCCTGCTCTTGTCCCACAACTCTGTTGGCTGGCTCTGGCCCAAGATCTTCAAGTCCCTGGGGTTCCTGGAGAAGATGGACCTCAGCCATAACTGCCTGGCCCAGCTGCCTGCCGACTTCTCGGACGAGCTGACATCCCTAAAGGAGCTCAAGGTGGCCTACAACCGGCTGTCGGCCTTGGGCTATGAGAGCCTGCAGCATCTGGAGAGCTTGGAGAAGCTGGACCTGAGCTACAACCAAGTGGCTTCCATTGAGAAAGGGGCATTTCGGGGCCTGTCCAGGCTTCGTCATCTCTACCTCCAGTCCAACCGGCTGGGGGCTGTCCACAATGGCTTCTTCTCCATGCTCCAGAACTTGGAAGTCCTCTTCCTTGGTACCAACAACATCAGCGCCATTGAGGTGGAGGCCTTCACCTCCTTGCACAACATGAACCTCCTGGCCTTGACCGGCAACCAGCTCATCCACCTCAAATTCAAGACTTTCCTGAACATCCAGACACCAAGCACCCACCTCCAGCTCGCTGGCAACCCCTGGGCCTGTGACTGCGACCTCCAGCGGGTCTTCAGCAAAATCCTGAGTGTCCGCCACCTCCACGTGGAAGACTATGCGAATATCACCTGTGCCAGCCCTTGGCAACTGGCTGGCCTGCCTCTCGTTTCAGTGGATGCCCAGCTGTGCGTGGCCGAGACAGCCACCGTCCTGGTGATCACGGTCACTGTCCTGGTGACGGTCATCGCTGCCATTGTCATGGCAGAGAGGAACAGGAAGAAGAGCCAGGAGAAGACCTGGAATGAATCAGACGGCCCCATTGACACACAGGAGAAGTGAGATGGGGAGGGAATTTGGCAGGGGAGGGGGAAGGCCGGCCCCTGGTGTGTGAGAAGCAGCCGCTTCCTTTGCTTCTCCTTTTCTGAGCTCTCCTAGATCTGCATGACTGGACCCATTTTTAGCTCCTCTGGACCCCAGCCTGAATGCCACGTGTTTATTGAAGAGCCACCCTGCTCGGAGACGTGGCTGGTGCGCTGACCCTGGGGGGCACTCTGTCTCAGTCCCATCAAAGGCATCTGCATGGTGACAAAAATATATATATATTTTTCTCCCCATGATTGGTGCCTCTGCAGATGTGCGGAGACCTGGGAGCTCAGCCAGGACCTTCCCTTCCAATCACCACCAGGTTCTGCCGTTTCCTCCCCAGCCTTCATTCCCTTCCTTATGTGCGTGCCTCACCCACGCTGGGTTTTAAATGCTGCCCATACTGCCCCCTGCTGGCCGGTGAGGGGATTGCTTAGGTGTGACCACCTCATCCCCTGCTCCGAATATGGCTCTGCTGAGCTGACAGGCAGGGAAGGGGATCCGTGCTCAGGTTTTTGCACCTCATCTCAGCAGCTCTGGCTCTGTGAGCCCTTGCAGCCCTCCCTGGCAAGGCAGGGATTACCCCTGCCTTACAGAGGGGGAAACAGAGACCCAGAGCCTGTCAAGGCCAATGCAGCAAGGTATGAATTGAACCGGTGCTTCTGCTCTTGCCCACCCTGCTGTGAGTTGGCCTGTTGTGGTTCGGCGGTGGTGTTGAAGTGCTGCCGCGTGGGAAGAGCAGCAGTATGTCCTGGCTGGTGGTTGTTCCCGAGGGAGGTGCGACTAGTTGTCTGCTCCATGAATGAAACCTCTTGGGCTGGGGTGAGAGAGCGAGCATTGCTTTACTCTTGATGCGAGGACTGCCCGGGGGAAGCTTGTCTCAGCGCTCTGGCCTGCTCTGATCCTTCCTTTGCACCTAAACCAACTGGCCTAAGAACACACAAGCCCTGGCAGCCCTCCGCCCTCTTCCCACCTGGCCTGTGGGGCTGTGAGCCCCGGCTGCAGATTCATCCCCTCAGTCGAGTCCCGATTCCAGCCACACAGCTCGGAAAAGGGAGTCACCAGCGGATTAAAAACCCTCCTACTGGAGGGCGAGATCTGGAGAATGGGGCTGTGTCTGGCATCACCAGGAGGGCTGAGTGCCTCTTGGAGGGATAAGGAAAATGGGGATTAAGAGGCAGGTCAGGTCCTGCGTTTGGTATCATGAGCGGGCTGGGCAGTGTCCCTGGAGGGGGAGGGGTGGCCTTTTGACCATTGGATTTTCCTAATGTGTTTTTGATCTGGCAGGGAATGTGGGAGAAGCCAGACAGCCTGGGGGCCAGGGCGTTGTAGCTGAGGCAGGAAGGGAGGGATTGTGAGACAGGCTATGTACACACGAGAACACTTGTCCCACAATAAGTTATTGCGGGACAAGGAAAGCGCTATAAATATAGCGCTTTCTTGTGTACACACGTGCTGTTTCTTTCGCAAAGGAGCATTCACCATGTGAATGCTCCTTTGGGAAAGAAGAGCAGTGCATGGTGGGCACCTGTCCCACCATGCACTGCCCACAGCCAGCCCCCTAGCCCAGCTGCAGGGCTTCTGGTGGCAGCGGGGGCTGCGTTGCCAGCCCCTGCTGTCATCCGAAGCCCCGAGGCTGAGCTGGGGGCTGGCCCGAACTGGTGAGGGTTTGAGCCAGCCCCCTAGCTCAGTCCAGGGGTTCAGTTGGTGGCAGGGGCAGCACACCCGAAGCCCCAGGGCTGAGCTAGGGGGCTGGCCTGAACTGGCATGGGCAGCCAGTTCGGGCCAGCCCCCTAGCTCAGTCCA
>ML685768.1:29710764-29721769 GCA_007922175.1 Pelusios castaneus | reverse complement strand
TCACTGCTCAGCTAGAGCAGTGAAATTGACATATTTGACAGCTCCAATGTCCCAGAGTGGCCTCGATTGGCACTCTGGGACATTTCCGGAGGCTGTCTATTGCGCAAAATGAGTACACATGAGCATTACTGTGGAACAGCTGTTCTGCGATAATGCTACCACTCTCGTTTTGAGTGGTTTAACTGTTGCGGGGCAAGAGGGTGTTGCCGCGCAACAGAGAAATTGATCGTGTGTACGCTATTGGCTTTATTGCGTGGTAAGGAGCCTTACCGCACAATAAAGTGATCGTGTGTACAGAGCCTGAAAGTCATTCAGTCATTTCTCTCATCCAAGGGCCCAATCCTGCAAGGTGCTGACTGCCCTAGGCTTCCCCACAGTGAGGGAGCTTTTAGCTGCACAGCCATAGAGCAGGACTGTGTTTCAAGCCCACTCCAAAGCGTGGCTCCCGGCAGCCCTCAAGGAGGTTAGAGGGGAGTCCCCTGTGTGTGTGTGTGTCATCTACTGGGAAACCTTCGTGTCAGGGTTTCTTGAGTGTTGTGATAATTATCGATGCTTTTCCCAATGGCAACTGTGTTGTCCCTCAGGTTGCATAATCCTAGAGTGGAAAAGAAATAAAACCTGGTTTTCCTCCACCCCCCCAGTTGCATGTGTGTTATTTACTGGAACCCCAATGCTAGAGCAGGCACCTTGTTCAGGTTGTACAGCACCTAGCACATAGAGACAGGTCCTGTCCCAGACTGCTTCTAGGCTCAGTAAAGTTGGTTGGCAGCATTTTATACTGGTCCCTCCAAACTCTCCCCCTTCTTCAGTGCTGATTGAAGGGCCAGCCACATCTTGTCATCTGAATCTGGTGTCTGGTAGGGGATAGTGAGATGTAACAAAATGATCAATTGGCCCAGTGCCCCTTCAGGTCCTCCTCCCCCACCTCCACCCCCATCAATATAGTAGCATAGAGTGGCAGCACAGCTCAGCAGCAATGCTCAAACTGGGACCCTAGCAATCTGGGTTCTGTTCCTTGCTCTGCCACTGGCCTGTTGGATCATGGCTGCTCTGTGCCTCAGCTTTCCCATCTGTAAAATGGGGGTATGAACCCAGATTTTCCAGCTCACTGCCTTCTCCCCATGCCCACTCTTCTGCTATCAAAGTTCATTCTGTTTGGCTCCTCATTGGATCACCCCTTAGCTTTCTGGAGTATATTCTGAATGCCTTGCACTGTGTATTGCACACACAAGTTCCCATCTGTTCGTGACCTGGGTCTAGGTGATTTGGCCAGAAACACATGAAGTGAATTCACGCACAACTCAAAGCTAGGAACCCCTAATTCTCTACCTGCCCCTTTGAAAAATGTCCTTGCCAGATCCTGGGCCAGAAGAAGAGTCTTTTTATGGAGACCATCTTAAACTTCAGGGGATCGGGGACTCCACTCATTAGCAAGGCGAGTACTGAACGCAGCAGACTTACTCCTGGGTGTAAAGATACTCGGCTGTGCACATGCTTGTGATTCAGGCTAAGAGGCAAATTTTGCTGCTTGCCATTCTTTGGAAGAACCCCCATCACCTTGTTTAAGGCCCACAAGGGCTTGGAGACACAGGCTAGATTTTTCATGAGTGCTCAGCCCCCATTAGGCAGCAAGATAAGTAGTTGGGTTCTTCTCTCTTTCCAAAGAGCTGTATAAACTGGGGAATGGTCTACTTGGAAAATCCAGCAGTAAGCATCACTTCTGCAATTCTCTTGCTTTGTCAGGTGCCTGTGTGATAGCTGCCATGGTCAGCCCCCATGGGATTGAACCAGGCCCTCCAGAGCTAAATGTGAGCTGGTATAACCTCAGCTAGATTTGATAACTGGCCTCTGTAAAAGACTCATTCTCCATGGGTCGGCACAGAGAGGGATCTACACAGATATGGAAAACTGGCTGTTAGTCAAGTTGTTGTGATGCTGCTGAAACCAGTGGTCATGGGCGGGAACTGGGCCCATAAATCCATTGTCCTGATTGAAATGTCCTTTAACAGAAGAGTGGCTGTCCCTCCCGTATCCCTCTGCCTCTTCTCCACAACCTGACTGTGCGCAGGTTGTATCTGCTGGCACTGGCAGTGTGGCAAGCTGTGTGCTTTAAAGCTGGATTTACTGTGTTTGCAGAAAACACACACTAAGGGCAAGACGCCAACTCCCCATAATCCTGCATTTTTAATTCCTCTCCCCTCCTCGCCCAGGAATTCACCCACTGGATAGGCTGCTGCTCTCATGGCATCTGGCCACACCACCAAACCTTATGGAGCACACAGCTACCACACCCAGTTTCCAGAAATTTCTGGCTCTGGGCAGCTAAATCAGGCCAATAACAATAATCCAGCCCCAAGAGATCCCTTAAAGAGATATTCTCACCTAGGCGCCTGGGTTACTGGGGTAGAACTAAAGGGGTGCATGGGGGGTGGGAAGAGAAGGGAACGGGGCAGAGCTGGCTGGGGGGATGTGCCTGTGTATCGGAGGGACTAGGACTGCTGGGTCCTGTTCCCGGGGAGGGGAGGGGGGAGCCAGGACTGCTGGGTTTTCTCCCCATACAGAGCTGGCAGGTGGTGCGGACGGGGAGGAGGGTGCCCTGCCCTGGCCCGGCCCTGCAGGGACACGCTCGGCCCGACACATCTGGATTGGGAAAGTGCCCGCCCCAAGCCAGGCCCCGTATCCACGGGAACCTCTCATGCCCGGAACCCGGGGCAGCCGAGCCCCTTTCCGGCCGGGCCGGTTTGAGGAGCGGACGGACGCGAGCGGAAGCCGGAAGCGCGCCGCCTGCCGGACCCGGACCGGGTGGGCTGCCGCGCCGCCGGCCGCGCTCACGCTGCTGCCCCGCACTAAGATGGCGGTGGCCGGGACTCGGCGGCGTCGGGTTCTGCGGTTGCTGGTGCAGCTCGGTTCGTTGGTGCTCACGCGCTTCCCCTTCTGGAACTGCTTCAGCGCCCTCATGCTCTTCGCTGAGCGGGCCGACGCCCGCAGGTGGGAGCTGGGAGGCCGGGCCGAAGAGGGGTCAGGGGATGGGGGAGGCGTCGGGGTGGAGTCAGGGGGGATGGGGAGTGGCAGAGGAGGAGTGGGGGTGGAGTCAGGGGGGATGGGGAGGAATGGGGGTGCGAAGAGTCAGTCGAGGTAGGGGTGGAGTGGGGGGAGTCAGGACAATGGATAGGGGCATTGGGGTAGATGGGGGTGGCGTGGCATTGATGGCAGTAGAGAGCATTAGGGATGGGAGGGGATAGAAGTTAGGATTCAGAGGGTTAGGGACAGGGGTGGGGTCAGATTTGCTGTGTTGGGCAGAGGTCTGGTCCTGGGCTAGAAAGGAATTAAAGGCAGGATGAGAATTCACCCCCACCCCCAGGTATGTTGCTGTCATCAGGGAGCAGCTCTGTATTTTGTTTTTTAGGCACCCTTGGCTGACAATGTCCAACTGGATTGATGTTCTTTCCTTGTCTCCTAGGAAACCAGACATCCCTGTACCTTATCTGTACTTTGATATGGGGGCGGCGGTGTTGTGTGCCAGCTTCATGTCCTTTGGGGTGAAGCGCAGGTGGTTTGCACTGGGAGCTGCTCTTCAGCTGGCCGCCAGCACGTATGCGGCGTATGTTGGGGGCTATGTGTACTATGGTGACTGGCTGAAGGTGAGGAATTCCTCAGAGGGCTGGTAAGCTGGGGCCAGCCACATTCAGCCTCACTTAGTAAGCCTGGACTCTGGCCTGTTTGAAATGAGTTTAGAGCTCAGTCCAGGCTGTAATGTCATCATGTACCCTCCTTGTTGACCCTTCAGGGATGGAGGGCAGGGCATTAAGACATCACAGACACTGAATTGCTCCCCTGCTCCTTGAGATCAGGCTGGGCTGCATCTGCTTTGTGACTAGAAGAAGACTTCTTCTCCAGCTATATTTCACAAGCACTAAATTCATATTAGTATTTCAGTGAGGGCAAGCATTATACCCATCATCCTTTCTTTCCCATTGCCCCTCCTTTTGATCCTTCTTGTATACTATCTTATGGCTCAAGCAGCTATTTCAGAGAGATTCATACTGCACCGAACTACAATCCTACACTGTTTCCTCTTGATCTCGGCTGATGATTGGCTTGTGCCCAGAAGCGTGAAGATGAGAGGTCTTTACCTTGCATAGTGCCCCTGCAGATGCTATTTCCATGCCTTGAAATGCCTTGATCTTTTATTTCCTGTAAGTTTATCGGGCTCCTTTTTATTTCCAAATCGCTAATTGATACACACACTCCGCAGGTGAGGATGTACTCACGAACCATAGCTATCATTGGTGGATTCCTGATCTTGGCTAGTGGGGCTGGTGAGATCTATCGACAGAAGCCACGCAGCAGGTCTCTGCAGTCCACCGGGCAGGTCTTCCTTGGCATCTACCTCATCTGTGTGGTATGTACCCAGCGGGGGAAGGAGCTGGCTGGGGCCAAGTTGGATGTAGCTCAGAGATTGATTTCCTGCACAGCGATGCCATTGGTAGCCAGCCTGTGTTGGCTTGCAGTGGAGTCACCAGAGCAGGGGGAATCAGGAGGGCGATCAGAAAGAAACTGGAATTCAGTGCTTTGCCATGTGGCTGAGGCTGCAGCTGGGAAGTCTGGATGTTGGAGCAGCTTGTGTTACAGCTGTGAGGATATTAAACAAGGCCAGTGGCCTCTTTGCTCATTAGGAGAGACCGAACAGATATTTACAGTTTGTAATCTGTTGCTTTCTGGTCTGCTGGCCCCTCAGAGCTTGGGGGATTTACTGTGGAGCATGGGTGGCCACTTAGGGTCTCCCCTGGACTAAAGGGCCTGTTGCCAGAGCAGCATCCTGGCTGCCATGGTTACTGGCCAGCCCTGAGCTGCTCACTCTGCCCTTGGACTTTTTGCTGCTTGTGTTTATTCAGGTCCAGCAAGGTGTATTTGGGTCTCAGTTTGATTCCAGAATTCTTTGCACTGGCTGCCAACTGATTGATAGATTTTAAAGCCAGAATGGACCAATATGATCGTGTAGGTCGGATCACCTGCACTATGCAGGCCACAGAACCTCCCACCCACTCCTGAAATAGACACCTAACCTATGATTGAGTCATTGGAGTCCCCAAATCATGGTTTAAAGATTTCAAGGTACAGAGAAGCTACCAGCAAGTGACCCATACCCCATGTTACAGGGGAAGGCAAAAACCCCCAGGGCCCCTGCCAGTCTGCCCTGGGGGAAAATCCTCTCCTGACTCTAAATATGGCAATCATCTAATCCCTAAACATGTGGACAAGACTCACCAGCCGAACACCCAAAAAAGAATTCCCTGCACCAATTCAAAACCCACCCCACCTAACATCCCATCTCAGGCCGTTAGCATATTTACCAGTAGTTGTCAAAGATTAGTTAATTGCCATTGTACCTCTTTGGACACCCCTGCCACTTAGTGCAAGGGATTCTGGGGAATGTTTGGGAAGCCACAGTGCCATGAGTGGACAGAAACCGAGGCAGGGGATTGGATCTGTGGGAGGGGCTTTGACTTCCATTCTCCCCTAAGAACAGCTCTGCAGGGTGGAGGTGGTAGAGGAATGGAGACAGTGTTGTGGCACCTGTGCTCTTAGTTCTTGTTTGAGTAATGGGCACTGTTCTTTTCTCCTGAAGCTGTATTAAATCAAAACCCCCAGCAGGGGGCACTGCCTTCAAGATGGGACCCTGATGCATGGTGCATTGTGCAGAAGTCAGCTGTTAGTTCTGGCCTCTTGGCCAAGTTCCAACTCTGCTGATAAAACTGTCATGAGATCCCATGACTGGAAGCTGACCCTAGATAAATTCAGACTAGCAATAACCGGGAAATTTCAAGGAGGAGGAGCGATGTTAGTTTATCTCTGTATTTGACACCCGCATGACTGCAGCTGGTGTACTGTATCCTGTTCTGGTGCCCACAATTTAAGACAGGTGGTGATAAATTGGAAAGGGTTCAGAGAAGAGCCACAAAGAGAATTAAAAGATTGGAAAACCTGCCTTATGGTGAGAGATTCATGGAGCTCAGTCTTAACAAAGGGCAACTTGACCAGAGTCTAGAAGTATGGACAAGGGGAGCAAATACTTGATAATAGGCTCTTCAATCTAACAGACAAAGATCTAACAAGATCCAGTGACTGAAAGTTGAAGCTGGACAAATATAGACTGAAAACAAGTCAGATTTTTAACCGTGAGGGGAATTAACCATTGGAACAGTTTACCGCGGGTTGCAGTGGGTTCTCCATAGAAACTTTTAAATCAAGGTTGGCTGATTTGCTAAAAGACCCATTCTAGTTTAACCATGAGCAGACATGAAGCAGAAATTAATTCCAGGAAGTCCTGAGAAGTCCTGCTCCTATTCTGCTATGCCAGGGGTTTTCTGGTGTATAGCCTACAAATTGCAATGTGCCTCCTTCACTTTTAGTTGGACTTGTCCACTCCTAAGCTGCTAGGTAGTGATTCAGTGAGTGCAATTAAGCAGCTGCTCTAGGACATAGAATCCCCAAAGCCCTTTAGGATGAAAGACTCTGGGGATGTCCAACTACATTTGGGAGGAATGACTGCATCTCATGTAGACAGACCCGAACTACCTTCAGTAACAGTAGCAGTGAAGTTACGGCAACATGGCTGGGCCCCCCAAAGTATGTATTAGGGTTCTGGCCGGGCAGGGCTAGATTGAAGCTAGCATGAATATATCTACCCGTGCAATCACGCCTCATAATTGCATTGTAAACAGGGCCCAAGCTTAATTTTTTCAGGCCCAGTACAAACTTGTAACACAGGCCTTCTGGTAATGGGGATTGCAGCCTGGGCCGGACCTCCCCAGGGCCTCAAGGCCTTGATAAAGTGTAACCCCCCCCACACACACACACATGTATGGGCCCTGTCCGTAGGCAGACTCGGAGTGTGAAAATTTGCTTCTATCTCTTGGCTTACTGGTCCCCTGCATCCTACAGGCGTATTCCCTCCAGCACAGCAAAGAGGATCGCCTGGCTTACCTCAACCACATCCTAGGTGGGGAGATCACCCTGCAGTTACTCTTCGTCCTTTATGGGGTGCTTGCCCTGTCGTTCCTGTCTGGCTATTACATCAGAACGGCCGCCCAGATCCTCTCTGTGATCTTGCCCCTGGTCGTCCTATTCATTGACGGTAACCTCGGCTACTGGCACGACTCCCGGCGCGTCGAGTTCTGGAACCAGATGAAACTCATTGGGCAGAATGTTGGTATTTTTGGGGCCGTCATCATCTTGGCCACAGATGGTTGAGATCGGACAAGTGGGGGTGGACAGGCCAGGCTTGAGGGAGGGTTCTGCAGTTTGGGGAAGGGGATGAGATTAATTTTTTTTAAAAAAATCACCATTATTTATTCTTTTTTTACTACTTTTTAAAAAAATTCGATTTGATTTTCCCATTAATGGGTGAGGGGACTTGGCAGCTGCCTCCTGCTCGATCTCATTTATGTTAGTACTTCATTGCACTCGGACAGGTGTTTTAAGCACAGCTCCATGGAATCTCCTGGTCTGCTCGCTCTGTGCAGCAGTGAGGGAGGTCCTTCCTGGGCATTGTAGAATGGCTGCCCACAGGGTCAGACTAGCTCAATGGGGTGGCGTGAGGAGCCGTCTTCTGCTGAAAGAAGGAGCAGATCCTGGAAGCTCTGGAGTCCCCCTGGAGAGTTGGATGCATGGTTTCTGGAAAGATGCCAACAATGTGGGACATCAAAGCTGCTTCTGCAGTGTCTTCAGTGAACTCTGCATCTTGTTTGCAAATAGTCAGGTGTGTGGGGACCATTTTGTGTGTGACAGGTGGGGGCTAACTATTGTGTGGGTGAAGAGAATAGTAATAAGCTAACTCTTATGTAGTGCTTTGCATCAGTAGATCTCAAAGTGCTTTATGAAGATCAGTGTTGTTATCCCTGTTGTGCAGATGGGGAAACTGAGGCACAAATTGGGGACTTGATTTGCTCAAGGTCACCCAGCAGGCCAATGGCCAAAATCACAATAACCCAACTAAAGCTACTTCCCACTATGAATAGCTTCTACCTCTTGTGTGTGGAATTTCACAGGGTCACAAAGAGACCCTGCTCTCTGAAAGGACGCAATGCTATGGAGAGGAGCAACTTCAAATGGGAACAATCTCAGTGCTTTGGAGAGGGAGAAAGAAGCTGCTTTGGAGATGAGACGGGAATAACTCTCCATCCCCCACCGCTCTGTGTGCATATGTCCACACTGTCTCTGATCCATCTTAGGAGCGTACATGTGAATCAGTCGTGCATTGGTTTGTCTCACAGCACTGCCTGGTGGAGGGAAGAGATGGATGCTGCTTTACACCCAGACAGTCCTGCCTGCCAAAGTGTGGGGGAAAGAACAGCTCCATAAAGAAGGGAGATGCTGCCCGTCCTCCCAAGAGAGGTGAATTTCCAGAGCACTCACGTGGGCTGACGGAGTGAGGAAGGGAAGTTTGAAAGGGGGGGGGAAGTCTGGTTCCCAAACCCCCATTTCCACTCACTTGGGGGTCCCATGTTTTGCTGTCCTGGGCAGTGCTCATCAGTGGGAGACTGTCACCTTGTAACACGGAGCACATGCTGCCCAGAGATATCTTTGCCCCATGGGGCCTCTTACCACCAGGTTCGGTTTGTCCACTGTGTTGTGCTGCGGCCAGCTGGCCTGTGGGATCTCTATAGCTCCAATGCCCTGCCCTCTGCAGAACTCTCAAACACTAACATGGTCTCAGGTGCCTAGCTCAGGCCTTCTGCTTTGACCTGCTGTTGAATCTTCCCTGGTTTCTAAATCACTTTCTGCATCGTGTCATTTTGAGGATTAAATGAGAAAAGGCTTTTAACTCAACCCCTGGTGTTTTATTTCTTACCAGACGTTTGGCTTTAACCAAACCAAACCCTGCCTATGGTACTTCTCTGGTCCCCATTACCGTTATCTGAGCACCTCCTGGCTTTATCCCACAACCCCCTGCTGAGACAAGGCAATTAGCCTCATGTTCCAGAGGGGGAACTGAGGCCCAGAGACCAAAATAGCACAGGGACCCCATGGCTGTGCAGGGAATAGATTCAGTGTCTTCTGAATCCAGGCTTGTGCCCTAACCACTGGTCAGCCCTTCCTGTCTGCCTTCTAATCACAGGCATGTGAACAGAGGAAACTTCAGCTGCTTTTCTGCTCCAGAACCAGAAAGGCAGCTCTTTCTTAAGCCACCAACAGAGGTGCTCTCAGGCAAGACATATAGGCCAGAATACTCACCTGAAGTCAGGCACCTAAATAAGCAGGCTGATTTTCAGAGATGTTGGGCATCAGTGGAGTAGCTAGTGTGCCCCAGGTACATATGGATTTTCCTCCCAACACCCATGTGAGGCAGGCAGTGCTGTTATCCCCATGGTACAGATAGGGGAACAAAGGATGAAATGCCTTGCCCAAGGTCACACAAGAAATCTGTGGCAAGATCTGAGCTCTGTTTCCATCTCTGAGTCCTGCTCTCCAGTTCCTTCCCTGTCTGAACAATGTGTCCCATATTCACATGCATGTGACTTTTAGCTTGTGCCTAACCAGTTGATGGCATGGTTCCTGTACATTTCCTCTCAGGCTCACTGGTGGGTACTGCTGGATTTTTAAGAGTTCATTGCAGATTTGTGGCACTTAACCAGATGGACCCTCCTTTAACCCACTCACTGGTGACTCTGGTGCTTACAGAAATCAGCTCAGACTTACTGCTGCTTCTCTAGCTCGTTATTACCTGGCAAGTGAGAGTTCACTGTAGATTCATGACAAATATCTATCCATTTGGGATTTGACATTTATTTAAATATTTCACTGACAGGGCTGCTGGTGCCGGACGAGTTGGTTTGTGATCACGATAAAATTTTCAAAAAGACCTATGGGACTTAGGAACCTAAGTCTCATTTTCAAAAGTTGCTCAGGAGTCTGTCCTACTGAAAATCAGTAAGACAGATTTTTCAGTCACTTTTGAAAAATGGGCTTAAGGGCTCCTAAGTCATTTAGGCTCAGATTTTGAAATATATTTAGGCATTGCTGTGCTCATTGATGCAAAACCTAATTGATTTAGGAACCTAATTCTCATTTTCAAAGGGAGTTAGGCACTTAGGAGTCAAAACTCCAATGACAACAATAGGATTTACACTTTTAAAATGGGGTTTAGGCCCCTAAATCAGTTAGGTGCTACAGTGCTGAGTGCATCAATGCCTCAACACTTGGCACAACCTGGACTTGTCGCTTCTGAAAATTGTACCCCATGTTTCTCTTTGGGGTTTTCAAAGGGGCCAGGGCCATTAGCTGGAATTTCAATGGCAGTTTGATGTCTGTATTCTTTTGGCTGCCCTGAAGTTCCCAGTGTACATTTTTAGATGGATTGTGTTGCAATGTAGCCTTATGCGCTAATTAAAGAGAAAGCAGTAAGACCCTAATATCAGACTGTTGAGACAGCTGAAAAAAGGCGGGAAGCCTTAAAGAAGAAGCCAAAACCATATTAAAAGTTGATGCTTTCCAGCTCCTCTTGTCTCTTTCCTGCTGTACACGTTGTATGTAGAACGCCACACTGCTGCTGTTGGCTGCTATAAATACAAGCTTGCGTGTGACCCAGACTTGCAGTTCCAAAGGATTCTAAGGGAGGATGGTGCCGCTCTTTTTACCCACGCTCATTCTTGGAGCCTCGCAGCCGCCTCTGAGGTAGGTCCCATTTTATAGGTTGGGAACCTGATGCCCAGAGAGGGGAGGGTGTCCGTTCCAAGCTCTATTTCTTCCTATGCTTTCTTGATGTATGAAGGCCTGACCTTTTCAGCGGTTGCTCTCAGCCAGTCAGCTTGCCCTCTGGTTTGCAGAATGAGTCTGGGATGGATTTTGCATGGGTCACCAGGTCATAGGAGTCCCGGATATCGGACAGTCCGAACCAGAAGAAGATCCATTGTTGGTGGGTGAAGCTTCCATCACTGTTCTTGAAATACCTGATGGGAACAGAACATACGCTTAGTCCCAGAGCAGTATCTGTGTCCCATAC
>ML685768.1:29664216-29686507 GCA_007922175.1 Pelusios castaneus | reverse complement strand
TTCCAAATGCAAGCAACTGGACATTATACCTAATGGACTGAAGGTAAAGAACCCATTGCTACCCCTTTGGAATTTCCAGGTCTTGTAATGGAAGTATTTGGGCTGCCTGCTGCTTGCTCAGAGCTGGGGTTAGAGTCTTTCCTGAGCTAGCTAGGAGCTGTGCTGCCTGGCTGAGGGGTGGCCCATCCCACCTTCCACACAGGATCTCTCGGCTTCTGACAGATGCTGCTGAATGAACAGACAGGGATGGGTGCACGGATCTTCACGGCTGGGGGAATGTGAGACTTTCTGGAATAGATCGGACCCAAGAGCTGTCTAGCTCAGAATCCCATTTCTGACTCCCCAGCTGTGGGTCCTGACCCAGACCTGCCACTGGCCTGCTGAGTGACCTGGGGCAAAGTCCTGCCTTGCTGTGAGCCTCAGTTTCCCCACTGTTCAAGGGGGTGATGAGCACGTGTATTCGGTTTTAATCTCAGAAACAAAAGGGTTCATTCACATTTAAAGGGGGCAGGTGGGTGAGGGCAGGAAAAAGCGAGATGCTCTCGGTCTCTGCTGGCTACATCCTGGGGCTGTGACATGCAGCCACTTCAAATCCAATTTCCCCCTCGGCCGAGGTGCCAGGTGCACTGCTGGCCTGTTGCCCCAGAAACAGGCTTCCTGCCGCTGCCTGAGTCCAGCGTGCATCTGCGGGGAACAAGGGTGGCGTGGGGAACGGCCCGTTGGAGTGCAGCAGGGGCACAGGTGGCCATGCTTGGCCGCTAATTAGATGCTGTGACTAAGTGTGGGCTGGGGGAGGGAAAGGTGTGGTGGGGGAGGGTTGGGTTGTGGGGGTAAAACTGGAGGGGGAACCAAGCTTGGCAGTGGGAGGCAAAGGAGAGGGAGGGCTGTGAGTGGCCAAGTCTGGGGAAGGGAAGGACCCAGAGAAGCCAGGGCAGGGGGAGGTAAGGGTAATGGGGGGGGGGCCTTTCTGTTGAGCTTGGCTTTTTCATGGATGCACAGGCTGAGCCCCACTGAGAACTGTGGCCAGTCCCTGCATGGCCCTGTCTGCTCCATCCTGGGCTAGAGGGTAGACACCCTGGCAGCCAACATGCCAGAGAAAGCCCCCCCAGGCTGGTGGGCCAGGAAGTCTCTGTTCCAGCGCGTCCCGCTCCTTTGCCATCTGCTCTGCACAGACCAAGGCTGTGGGGCCCCCATTTACAGCTGCCAGAGTGTGTTTTGCAGAAATGAGGAGTCTCACACAGGGCAGTCAGTTCCTGTAATGGGAAGGGCGCCCCTCCATTAGCTCACCCCCCTTCCTGGCAGGCCGGAGCAAGACTTAAGAGCTGGGTTCTAGTCCTGCTTTGAAAGGACGGTAAGCATGAGGGACAGGGTTAGGTATTAGGGTTCAGAGTCACAAGGGGCTTTGGAGTCAGTAAAGGAATGACCCAGACTGGACTTAGCCCCCATCCCAGTGCGTGCCCTGACTCCTGGGGAAAGCACCATGAGATCTTCCCTGGGTGACCGGCAGGTGTGAGTGAAGTTGCCATGCTCTCTCTGAAAGATGGCCCCTCTAGGTTGCCATTGGGCCTGGATCTGAAGGGAGAGATCTCTTCTGATGGCTCTCTTGCCTTGTCTACACCCAGGCCACGGATGGGGCCAGCTGAGGCCTCTGGCCCCAGTCGTGCCTGTTCGCTCAGGCATCATCTGCTGTGTGTTTGAGCCACCGGGCCCAACAGCCCTGAATGGGGTCTTCTTTCATTTACAGAATCAGGGCTTTTCAGGCCTGCGTGTAGCTTGCTTCCCAGCAGGCCTGGCTCCAAATGAGGACTTCCCAGGCTCCCTCTCTCCCCCAACAAAGGAAGTTGGGATGCATGTGAGGCCATTACATCTGGGGGAACAAACACCTGGTTGGTGCACAGCCGCTAAGTGGCTGTATGTCGCTCCGTGGTGCTGATAAGGGAGTCGGCTTTGCGGCCAGTGCCGGGGAGAAGGGTTTTAGTGCAGCACTCTCGGAAGCATTGGGCCATAAAGTTCAGTGGGTCCTTGTTTACACAGTGACTCCACTTAGATCTCCCCGGAGCGGCCGCGGGCTGGCTGGGAGCAGCTGAGAGGCCCAGAGCTTCCCTGCTCGCAACCCCTTGCACCAGCCAAACTGATGAAAAAGGGGTCCCAGGGTTGGCATGGTTCCTCCTTGGGAACGACTCCGGCACCGGGGACCCTATTCATTGATGGGCAAGGCTCCTTTCCTGCCCCCTTCCCAACTGGGAGGCAGGGTCTGGTTCTGGGAATCAGTTAGGAACAGTTATCAGCTCCTCCAATCCTGGATGCCCTGACAGTGCTCATGTTCCTCTTTCCCCAGAATTTCACTGCACGCCCAGTGCCCCTTAGCCCCCTTGCACAGGATGGAGAAACTGAAGCGTCCAAGGAGAAGTGACTTCCTTGGGGAATTGCACAGCAGGCTGAGGGCTTAGCTGGGAATAGCTCCATAGGCATCGTGGCCCCGTTTTCTAGAGGACAGTGGGTTTGATTTTGTTCTTCAAAGAACCTTTGCTGGGCACCTGCAGAGAAATTTCTGCACCCTTGAATGCTGGACAGGCAACAAGAGCCAAGACACGTCAAGGGCAAATTTGTGACCAGAAGGCAAAGGCAGAGCCATTCCCATGAGGCTGTTGGACTGGCACAGGTGACTGGCATTGGAACAAACTCTACAGGGACATGGTGGATTCTCCACCCTGAAGGCTTCACCCCAAAGACAGGAGTCTTCCTGGGGAGGCTTTTGTCAAAGCCAAGGCCCTGGGCTCAGTGCAGGAGTTTCTGTAGGCTATGCAACGGCCTGGGTTAGACAGGATGTCGGGGTTTACGAGTGAACAGTCCCTTCTGACCTTAAACCCCATGCATCTGTGAAAGGAGCCACCACCGTGTCGCCTCCAGCCAAGAGAAACGTGCCTTGACCATCAGGGCTCACAGGCTCGAAGAGCTGCTGCTGGGGGACTTTACAGCTGCTGTCTGTGAGGCAGGAGAAAGAGATGGGCTTGGATCCCGGTCCTGGATTCCAAACCGCCTCAGTCTTCCCCATCCAGTCAGAACTTTCTGCCTGGCCCACCTCGCTGCAAGGGGCCTTAACCGAAAACCTCTCCAGCAGAGGCTGCAGAGGGCCGGCCCGAGGGGGCAGGAGATGGAGAGGTGTGGAGTGTAGCCAGGGCATCATCCATTCAGGACATCCCCTCTCTGTCTCTGATCCCCTCCGTCCCTTTTACACAGTCTGTGGGTTGAAGTGCTGCTCCCAGGACCCTGGTGTGCCCATGGGGTAGCTTCTTATTGCTGTGCAAAGAGCAAACAATGCAGTCCCCCCACTCCAGCACATCCTCGGGTAGTGTGGTGGAGCCGATCTCACCTGTTCGCATCTAGGGCTGACAGTCACTGGGAGCAGCGGTTGGCTTGAAGAAGGAAGATGGCCAATGGGATGGAGGGGTTAGCAGCGAGATGGGTTAGGGTTAGTGTTCCATGTGGCTATCTACCCCCAGGCTTCAGGGTGTGAGTCAGTCACTCACCAGCGGGTCAGGAAGGAAATCTCCAGGGCAGGACCACCATCCCTAAGCAGTAGGGGAGAGAGGACAATGAGCCACAGCTGCCCAGCTCCCAGTTAGTGCCTCAGCCTGCCTCTAGTGCCCTCCTCGGGCCCCCTCCAGAGCAGCTTTTCCATCCCGCTCAGCGACCTTTGGAAAATTGCTGTTTACAGCCTCCTTGGTAAATGGCGCGGAAGCCACCTTTGCCTGGTCCTTTCACCAACACGCCAGCTCATGTCAACAGCACCGGCTCCAGGGCTATGCAAGTCAGCCAGAGTGGCTGAGTCCCCATGCGTGATTGGCCTCGACTTAGCCAGCTTCAGTGCCCTCCTGTCGCGCGGCAGGCACTCAGCCGCCTCCTCGTGACATTTGCAAGTCATTCGAGAGGATTAGACCCGTCTCTGTGTCAACACTGGCCCGAGGCAGGGGCAGGGCCCAGGCCTTGGTATTTACTCTGCTGGAGCTTTCAGGAAAGGCATGGCCTGGATGGGATTGAAAAATCAATCCTGTCTTGGCATGGCAGCCAGCTGTTAGCTTAACCAAGTGGCAGGACATTTGCTTTCTGATTGCTGGGGGCTGCCCTGTCGCCTCACCACTGATTGTCGGAGCTGCCAAGCCCTGTCCAGAGCAAGGCCGAGGTGCGGCGTGACCCATGACCTCTCAGCCACGAGGCTGTCTCGGGCTGAGTTTCCAGCCAGATGAGCTGACAGCCAGAGACAGGGACAAGGTGAGCCGCTGGCAGAGAGAAGGTCTGGGACCAGGTTGCCACTCTGACGAGGTCGTAGAGGGCTTCGGTTTGGGCACGTGCTTCCTTGTCAGCTTTATGTTTCTCCACCTGCCGCTATCCCCAAATTGTTCCCCAGGTGCAAACTGGTGCTGGCGTTGGGGGTTATGGGGGTGCCGTCCCCTAGCGATGCCAGGGCCTCCCACAGCGCTGGCTGGGAAGACATCAATGGCTCCATGTGATTGGTTTCTACACCACCCGGATTGCCATTGGGTTTGCTGGGGGCTGCAGTCACCTGGCCAGTTGGCTTTTACGGTGCCAGGCGTGGGGCCGCAGAAGGAGCCAAGGGCACAAGGATGTGGTGGTGCTCTGGGCGATGTACCTAAGGGCCACTCCATCTCCGTTAACTCCGCATGGCTTGTGTCTGCTTGTAAGTGCCCAGCCCGGCGAGGCCAGTGGCTGGTTGTCCTTCCTGTGTTGATTTACCGTCTCCCCAGAGCTGCATCTCATTTGCCTCCTTCAGCGCCTGAGTCACTGCTGACTAATCCCATCAGGGACTCATCTCATCCCTCTGTGACGTGCGGGCAGCTCCCAAGGTGCGGAGGGGACGCACAAGTCTCCTGCTGTCAGCAGCTGGAGGGCAGAGGAGGATCTCACCTGAGAGGTGGTCAGGGCTCCGTGTCAAAACACGCCATATTGACGGAACAAGGCCCAGATCCCAGCTCAGGGCTGTTTGGATCTGGGGCTCTAGCGCGGGCCCGTCTCTAGTTTCATGCTGAGACATGGGTGAGAACTTGGCCCTGGTGCGGGAGACTTGGATTCAATCCCTGCTCAGGCCTGGACTCTGTGAATGTTACAGCCCAGGCCTTTGCCACGCAGAGCAGTTTGGTGTGGGGGGCACCCCTTTGATGAGAAGTGGGGTGCAGAGCCGAGTGGAGTAGCTGGGCCTTGAGCAGGGGCAGTTTCCACTCAGGTCTTGCTGCCCCTTTGCTGAATGGAACCAGGGCAGGTTCCCAGTGGTACTCCGGGGAGTAGGGGTGCTGGGCATGGGCTGCAGCCAGCCCCAAGTGTGGGACTTAGGGGGATCAGTGTGACAGCTCCATGGGACCAAGGGGGTTGATGCCATTGTGAAAGCCTATGTGGTTCAGAGTCTGGTGTGGGCCCAGGGCCCAGCATGGCTGAGTGGTGTGAATCTGCCTTGGGTGATGGATGCTCATAGGAGCCATGCAGGGAGTGACCTGGCATTCAGGGGGCTTCCCAGTGCTGCCGGCCGAGGGGGCTGATAGTTTGCGGATTGCTAATTAAATGAAAGCCCTTATGATGCGTGAAGTTTCTAACAGCCAAGCACGGTGGACCCGTGTCCCCAGTGTGGGAGGGAAGTGGCTCCAGGGTTGTGCTTGCCAGAGGTTTCCCATACAACTTCTCTTGCCGTGCCTGGGATCCCCTTTTCCATCCAGCACTCTCTGCCTGGGGCCCTGGAAGCAACATCCACCCTGGGTAGGCCATCCTGAGTCACGGGGGCGATGGGGGGAGCTGCTCACCATGGGCTGGCAGTGTTAAGTGGGCGTGTGAAGCCAGCGGGGATGGGGCGAGCCGCTGAACGGCTCCCATCAGTTTAGATTAAGGAGGTCAGGCTGAGATGGGCTCAGTGCTGCCGTAATGCTGCTGCTCCTGTCTCTCCACAGCATGGAAAGCCCCAGCAGAGTTTAGTCTGGGGAGGAAGCTGCCTGCTTAGAGGCAGAGACGGGTAAAGATCACACAGCGTCACGAAGCACCTCGGGGTGGTGGGGGGACGCCGGATCTCTTCATTGTCTTCTCATGTTAGCCTGGAAAGTGGTGCTTGGCCAATGTGTTCCCAGCAGGGGGTGCTGTAAGAGTGGGGCAGGAATTCGGGACCTGGTGGGGAGCATCTCATTCTTATCCCTGAGTTACTTTCCCAGGCTTCCCTCTCCGAAGGGAATATGTGTGGGGCGGGAGGCGTTTGCTGTGTGCATGGCAGTGGGCTGGGTGGGACGCAGTCCTCTCCTGCCTACCCTTTGATTCTCTCACTAATGAACTTTCCTGACGGTCATGTCAGCTATTACTGGTACAACACAAAGCGTGGGTGTGCAGGGCGGGCACTGCCCTGGCGCCCCAGCGTGCTTCCATGCCCGGAGTGGCATTAGAGAACCCTCTTATCAAGGGCTGGCTGAGGTTTGGAGTGAAATATGGGGGCTGGGAGCCCAGGGAGTGGGTCGAATGCCAGGATGGTGTCATTGGGGATGATGATTTGATGCCACATGGAGTTTCCTATGTGACAGCAACCGGATGTTCAAGGATTGCTGTTTAATGGGGCCATAAAGGATAATGGCCTGGCTGCTAATAGCTTCATTGCACAGGTTCCGGATCCCGGCGGAAGGCTGAGTGGGCCTGGCCCTCTCCTTACAGCGATCACCCTGTGGCCCAGAGCGCCTTACAAACGGAGAGAGCTGGCCTCCTCCTCTGCTGGAATGCAGCTGTGGCTGGGGTGGAGCGGAGTGGCTTTGTTAACAGCTATGCGACAGCATGTTTAGGACAGGAAGTGAGGGGTATCATAGGTGGTTGAATCTGCAGGACGACAGCAGTACTGGGGCTGGGACAGAGTGGGGAGAAATGCTCAGGTGCTAAATACTAAAGTTTAACTACCTGTTGCTTGAAAAGGCCCCATGGGATCGGGGGCCGTTGCTGACTCAGAGGAAAGCATGCCAGCTTCCTGCAGTATTCCTTAGCGGCCACCCTTCCGAGTACTCACCCAGCCCGACCCACCTTGCCCCGCAAGAATGCCCTGGGCACAGTGTAGTGCTGGTGTCTTCCCCTGGGTCTGACATCGCCACGTAGAATCCTGGCCCGGTGTCAGCCCTGTCCTGGAACGGCTGCCGACTGGGCAAGCAGAGCAGTTGGGCTGGGGTCCTGGCTGGAGCAGTGGTGCTGTGGCATCTGGCTCGTGGACATTCTGCGAGCAATTTGGGAGCAGGAAGGTCACACCTCCTGGCCTAAATTCCCTGTTGGACTCCCTCGCTGCAGCCCTCCTCACCTTCTGATGTTCTGGGGGGCTGCCCCGCTGGCTGAACCAACATGCCCTGCCTCTGGGACCGGGAAGAGGAAGCCAGCTTGCCCATCTATTGCCCAGCTACTCTGGAGACCAGCACTTTTGCAGCATGGTGGGCTCAAACCTAGCAGGCTGGGCTGGATATTGCTGGTTCCTTTGCTCCACCTGGATTTTCCTGGCTGCACCCTGTCCCTTTCAGGTCAGTTGGACACAGACCTGGGGGAACACTTGGGGGGATTATTGATTCAATCAACCCAATTCCTCCCCCCATCTGCCCCACCCTGGATCCTTGAGCGCTGAGCCTCATGCACTAAGCCCAACCCTCTGCTCAGGAGTGATCCAGAGCTTTCCTCAGCTCCATAATTTCCCCAACAGTACCAGAGGTTCGGTGTTTCGCCGAGGGCTCAGGACTGGATGGCAGATGTCCCCTCCACCATGCTGGAGAAAGGAGGAGGACTGAGTTAGTCTTGTGCGTTTTAAGGCCTGGGATGACTCGCAGCTGAGTGAAGCCACGGGGCTCTTTGGGCCTTTCCATTCTGTCCCAGGCTTGGAGTAGGGGGGGTGGCGGGAGGCCCCAGGAGATGGATGAGCAGGAAGCGGTGGGTCAGGGCTGGTTGGCTCTGCCCTGGGACCACAAAGCACAGAGGGGTGGGGCAGGAAAGGCACAGGTATAGAGCTGGCATGGCTGCCCCCAAGCTGGGGTGGCATGTCCCCTGGAGGAGATTGGTTGAGGATCGGGGGCCCACTGGAGCACTGAGCAGGGACTGTTCTTTTGGGTCCACCCCAGACAGTCCCCTGGCATGGCCCCAGGGGCAGGTCGGTGCTTTTCTCCCCTCCCTCCTCTTCCTGCTCTGCGGTTTGTGCCCAGCCTTGCCCTGAGAACCCCACCTCCAGCATCACATGGCAGTAGCCCAGCTCACCTACTCCCAGGCCTGGACTGGGGCATGGGCAGTCATGCCTAGTGGTTGGAGCAGTGGCGGTCAGAGGCCAGGAGTCGGGAACCAAGCAGGGCTGGAGTACGGCTGGGATCCAGGCAGGCACAGGAACAATCAACTGCCATTTGACATCAAAACTATTTGCACTGGAGAAAACGCTGTGGGCAGCCAGCCTGTAGAGGACAAAGTCCAAGTCATCTCACTGGTCTTCCCCATCTGTGCGTTCTTTGAGCCAGTCTCAAAGATCCTGGCTCAGTCCTTCCCCAAACCAGTCTTCCTCGGAGGTCATTGGCACAGCAGGATTGGACCCTCTGATCGCATATGGATTGGAAGGAGATTCCCTAGGGGTTTGCTTCAGGGGGGCAGCTTCCCCAGAAGTGTGTTGTGATTCTGTATTGAGTGGAAAGCTGGGCGAAGGTGTCATGAGTAGAGCTGGTTGGTCGATTTTCATCTCAACATTTTTGCACTGAAAAATGGTCTTTTCATCAAAGTGGATTTATTTACTCCTCCCTCCTCCCAATCTGATTGAGTCTGATGAAATTTCATTGTGAACCAAAGAGGGGTAGGGTGTGTGGGGGAGTTTAGAAAATATCAACATCCTTGTGGAATGAAAAATGTTTTGATTTTTTTTTTTGGCCCCAAGCGGGATGAACCTTCCACATCCCTCCATTTTCACGGGCCAGAAAAATCTGCTTTCTGCCCAGTTGTCATCAGGAGAGCAGGGAGTCAGATTCTCCGCAGGTGTGAGAGTGGATCCATTGACTCTAGTGTTGCTTTCACCCCAGTGGAAACCAGATTCACTTGGAAAAGCCAGTTATGGGGCAGCGGGGGAAGGCATCTGGCACCCCCATGTGGCCAAGCTGTTTTCGGGGTCAGTAACAAGTTGTGCGTGTTGGGAGAGCCTGGTGCTGAGCGTGCTCCATGACATTCCTTCCAAATGCTTCTCTAGGCTGTAGCTACTCTCCTGTTCCATTCAGCCCATCATATCTGCTTGGTAGGCCATATTTCCAAGTGCTCGCTGCTAGAATGATAGCAGGACTTAACTCTGCCTGGAAGAAGGGCTCAGTTTTTCGAACAACATTTTTGTTTCCTTCTAAATTTTCTGATATTATATTTGCCAATAAAAGCATCACAGACTAAAACTTTTACCCCATATTTTTTTAACCAAAAAACCAAATCGCCTTCCTCCAATTGTCACTTTTTCATCCCAAACTGAAAAACGTTCTCAGGGAATTTCAAAGGGAAAGAAAGGGAAACTTTCCCAAAGTTTGGCAGTGACCAGTGGGTGTTTTTATGCTCACTCCCCCACATGATTTAAAGTATCCAGCCTTTATTGATGGGCTTCATTCAGAGGAACAGAGGTCTTTGGAAAATATGGTCCCCAATTGTGGGATGCCCTTTTACAATTCTACCCCATATTCCCTGGCACATGACCCCTATGCCACCAAGGTCGAAGCGCTGACTCTGATGTGGAGATAAGATGAAGCACCCAAGAAAGAAAGCACAAGTGTTTTCTTTGGCTAAAGGGCATCAATAGCAATCAGTTTAATCTGTGTAAAAATACCCTTGTCCCGGAACCTCCTTAACCGATCAATTCCGGGCCGGGCGCATGTTTGAACAAGATAAGGGAGTGAATTAGCCAGACCCTCGCTGCTGCTGTGTACACTGCAACCCAAATTCAGTTTAAACAGATGCCGCTTCATAGGGCAAACCTTTTTATTGTTCTCTCAAGCTGCATTAGCTCTTCCGATGTGTGTGTCAGAGGAGTAGCAGGGTGGGAGGGGAAAGGTGCCAGGAAATGGACTTATGTCTCTGTCACACACTGATCTGCTCCTCATTTAAATTGCATGGGGTAATAGTAGAATCGGCTCCCAGCCTTACTGCTCCTATTGAACCTGTGCTGGCAGAGATGCCTGCTGGCTAGGGCACTTGCCTACAGCTTGAGGGCCTGGGCTTGGTTTGCAGCTCCACCAGAAACTTCCCGAGTGACTGTCACTTAGAAAGTCACGTAGCCTTCTGTGTCCCAGCTGCCCCTTTAACACTAAGACACTAAGCTGGGGAGAGTGGTGGATAGCCGGGAGGGAAGGGCTAGGATACAGAGTGACCTAGACAAATTGGAACACTGGGCCAACAGAAATCTGATGAGGTTCAGCAAGGACAAGTGCAGAGTCCTGCACTTAGGAAGGAAGAATCCCCTGTACTTCTACTGACTGGTTAGGCAGCAGTTCTGCAGAAAAGGACCTGGGGGTTACAGTGGATGAGAAGCTGGATAGGAGTCAACAATGTGCTGTTGTTGCCAAGAAGGTTAATGGCATATTGGGCTGCATTAGTAGCAGCATTGCCAGCAGATCGAGGGATGTGATTATTCCCCTCTAATTAGCACTGGTGTGGCCTCATCTGGAATACTGTGTTCAGTTTTGGGCCTCCCGCTACAGAAAGGATGTGGACAAATTGGAGAGAGTCCAGCACAGGGCAATGAAAATGATTGGGGGGCTGGGACACATGGCTTATGAGGAGAGGCAAAGGGAACTAAGTTTGCTTAATCTGCAGAAGAATAGAATGAGGGGGAATTTGATAGCAGCCTTTAACTACCTGAAGGGAGGTTCCAGGGAGGAGGGAGCTAGCCCAGGGGTTGGCAACCTGAAAGATAAGAGCCATTTAAAAATATTCCTTCAATAACTAAGTGTTTTGAGAGCTGCAACGGGTGTAGCTTCCTGCTACCTGGGGGCAGCTGGGTGAGGGTGCCTACTGTAGGGTCCCCTGGTGGTGGGAAAGGAGGACGAAACTGGGGCACAGGCCACCTGCAGGGTTCCCTGGTGATGGGGGGAGTCTGGAGCCGCAAGGGGGCAGCCGAAGAGCTGCATGTGGCTCTGGAGCAGATCGCTGAGCTAGGGGGCTGTTTTCAGTGGTAGTAGATGGCAGAACATGGAGCAATGGTGTCAAGTTGTCACTGGGGAGGTCTAGATTGGATATTAGGAAAACCTTTTATACTAGGAGGGAGGTAAAGTACCGGAATGGGTTGCCTAGGAAGGTGGGGGAATCTCCATCCTTAGAGGTTTGTAAGGCCCGGCTTGACAAAGCCCTGGCTGGGATGATTTAGTTGGGGTTGGTCCTGCTTTGAGCAGGGGGGTCAGACTAGATACCTCCTGAGGTCCCTTTCAACTGTAATCTATGTCTACACTTACTAAAGGTAGTTCGAATTAGTTAATTTGAACTAACTAATTCGAACTAATTTTAGTTTGAATTAACGTAATTCGAACTAGAAGAATTTAGTTCGAACTAAGCAAGTTCCATTCATGGCACTTGCTTAGTTCGAATTAGTGAATTGTATTGAGTTCAATGGGCCAGTTAGTTCGAACTAACCTGAGGGACAACCAAGACAATGATTCCAGCACAGCCAGGGGAGCACAGAGGCCTTTGAGTAGGGTAGGGGTTAGATTGTATCTGCCATTTGATCCCTGTATCAGAGCTATTGTTACCCCACTCAGACAGAACCCAGATCCATAGCCACCCGCCCCCAGGCTGTGCTGCAGGGCCCCATGTTCCCCTTGGCAGTTGAAGGCCAGCCCATGTGTCCAGCCCAGGAAGAAGAATGAGGGCACGAGGCCATCCAAACTGCAATTCCTAGGAAGCACTCTGGTGGCTTTTCCAGAGTGAAAATTGTCTTTTTTTTTTTCAAGCTCAAATTTCTTGGTGTTTCAGTTTTTTATCTCAAATGTCAGCATTTTCTCTGGAGCATTTTGAAGACTCTTTTGGTTTGTTCAATGAAATCTTTTCAGTGGATCATTTTTTTCTTTCCTGGCCAGCTTTGTACATGTGACCTTGGGCAATTAATACCGTCATGCTCTGTGCCTCAGTTTCCCCATTTGTCAAACGGCGTCTGTGGCACTGCGCTTCCTCTCTAAAGAGCTTTGAGATCTGTGGACAGAGGAGCTAAGGGGGCAGCTACATTACAGCTGCTCTAGGTAGACACTTCCTACATTGAGGGATGATTTTTCCATCCATATAATTAATTTGCCTCCCTGAGAGGCAGTTGATGGAAGAATTATTCCGTCACTGTCAATCTAGCTGCATGCACACAATGGATTGTTGACCAACCCTAGTACTCAAGGTGTGAAATGTTTCCCAACCCTGAGCGACATGGCTAGGTCGATCTAAGTGTAGATTCAGCACAAATCTAGCCCAGTCCCTGGTCTGTGCCGCAGTCACCACTGCATTGCAGCGCCTTCCTCCTCCAGCCTCTCCAGATTGTATTCCACTCCCAAGTCTTCCCTCCTCCCGTGGGGTGCGTTTTCTTCTTATTGATTCAGCTTTGACCTCACATTAGTACTTAACGACTTAACAAAAAATGAGAATGTCTCATTGATTTTTGTCTTGCTGCGTAAATAACTTTGCCCCAGGCCCCAGCACCCCCTGTTTCTTAGAGAGCCCCCAGGGTTGGGAGTTTAAATTGAACAGGGAGGAAAGGCATGCTTTGCTTTGTGAACCTTCACCTCTAATTTCCCCACTCATGTCTGTCCACTCCTGGTGTGACTGCCGGTCCCCATGTGGCCCCCGTCGGATTGCTACTCCTCAGGTGCAATGACCTGGGTTATTAATAGTGCCCATTTGTATTGCAGGAATCAGACAGCTGACAAGACCCTAGGGCAGCTGGGTGGCAGGTAGAAGTGCTTGCTGTTTCTTCCCCTCTTGTTTCTGGTTAGGGTCACTCATTGCAAGTGTGCTAGATCTCTAGGGCTATGTCTACACTTGTGAATTTAAGTCAACTTAGCTAAGTCGACTTAACAAATTCGACTTTAAGTCGACTTTAAGTTGACTTAGCATGTCCACACTTGAATTTTAAGTCGATTTAGAGAGGACCCTACAAAATCGACCTAGAGTGTTCACACTGGATGCCTAGGTTGACTTCTAGGGGCTAGGTAGATCTGGGACAGGTCCACGGTGGCAGGGGGGGCACCCCTTGCCAAGTGCCAGAGGGCTCAGCCTTTGCCCCATTGTACCTTGGTACAATGGGGCAAAGGGGGACAGGGACCCTGGCAGGGCATAGGGGCAGGGTGGGCAGGTCTCTGCCCTGCCCTTTGGGGGGGCACGCCAGGCTGTGGCTGTGCCAGCCACCCTGGCAGGGAGGGCAGTGGGGAAGCCCTGGAGCCCCCTAAGTCAACTTAGGGCTACTCCACATCTACACTGGCTAAGTCAACTTTCTAAAGTCGACTTAGCCAGCAAAGTTGACTTAAAATGAGGTTTTATAAAGTTGACTTAATTTTTCCTTAAGTCGACTTATGGAAAGTGTAGTGTAGATAGAGTAAATTAAGTCAACTTAAGCAATCTTAAGTCAACTTAATTTACAAGTGTAGATGCACCCTAGGAGATTTCAGGTTAGGAGGGTGGGGCATTGGCCGAGCTGTGGGGAGCCCAGGACAGGAATAGTGGGGGTGGGGGGAGGGGTGAGAAGGGGGAGGCGGTGGCTGTGTCGAGGTAGAGGGGCCCTGGCAGAACTAAGGGCTGAAATGAGGGAGGGAGGCTGCAGCTCAGGATGGAGGTACATCCCTGAGTGTGCCAGAGGTGATACCAAGAGTGAACTAGTCACTGGACAGGCCTGCGGTGCATCTGCAGAGCCGAGCAGCCTGAGATTCTGTGTAAAGACCATGCACGTTGCCTCCCATTAAAACTCCCCAGGTATCCTATTGTGCGGTGCACTGTGTCTTGCGGGAGATTTGGGATGGAGTCTCCTGGTGTGTATATCATAGAATCATAGAATAATAGGGTTGGAAGGGACCTCAAGAGGTCATCTAGTCCAACCCCCTGCTAAAAAGCAGGACCACTCCACCTAAATCACCCCAGCCAGGGTTTTGTCTAATCGAGCCTTAAAAATCCAAAGGTGGAGATTCTACCACCTCCCTAGATAGCCCATTCCAATGCTTCACCACCCTCCTAGTGAGAAAGTTTTTCCTAATATCCAACCTTGACCTCCCCAGCTATAATTTGAAACCATTGCTCCTTGTTCTGTCCTCTGTTACTACCAAGAACAGCCTAGCTCCCTCCTCTTTGGAGCACCCCTTCAAGTAGTTGAAGGTTGCTATCAAATCTCCCCTCAGTCTTTTCTTCTGTAGACTAAATAAGCCTAGTTCCTTCAATCTCTTCTCATAAGTCATGTGCCCCAGCCCCCTAATCATTTTTGTTGCCCTCCGCTGGACTCTTTCTAATTTGTCCACATCCTTTCTGTAGTGGGGAGCCCAAAACTGAACACAGTATTCCAGATGCGGCCTGACCAGTGTCGAATAGAGGGGAATGATCACATCCCTCGATCTGCTGGCAATACTCCTACTGATGCAGCCTAATATGCCATTGGCCTTTTTGGCAACAAGGGCACACTGTTGGCTCATATTCATCTTCCCGTCCACCATAACCCCCAGGTCCTTTTCTACAGCACTGCTACTTAGCCGATCGGTCCCCAGCCTGTAGCAGTGCATGGGATTTTTCCGTCCTAAGTGCAGGACTTTGCACTTGTCTTTGTTGAACCTCATGAGGTTTCTTTCAGCCCAGTGTTCCAATTTGTCCAAGTCTCCCTGGATCCTGTCCCTGCCCTCCAGAGTATCTACCATTCCCCCCAACTTGGTGTCATCCGCAAACTTACTAAGGTAGGCGTGTAGGCTTTCTTTGCCTTTCCCATGGCCTGCTCAGGGTGAATCTTTGTGGGACATTTCCTGGGAGATGAAAGCAGGGTGGCAGATGGATTTTATAGGGACAGCCCTGATGTTCGGGCTTTGCCTTATAAAGGCATCTCTTCCTCCTCCCTCGCCCTTGATCCCTGGTCCTGATTTTTCACACTTGCTCTCTGGTCACCCTAGATCATGGCTGTTGCTGTCATCCAGATTCTAGGCACTGTGACGAGTCAAACTCGGAATGCAGTCTCGAAGGAAGGAGGCGGCTGGGAGTGCATGAGAGCCAGTCGATGCTGCGGCATGGCCTTTGCAAAGGGCACAGGAAGGTGTTCCGTGAAAGCAAATCAATCTCCTGCATGGCATTGTGCGGCAGGTGGGGAGACCGTTGGCTTCTTCGAGCTGCCTGGCGCCGTGTGCAATGAACTTTTCCATCTCACCCAGGGCCTGGGACCTGAATAGACACCCACCTCTCTCTCCTAATTCTGACCCCTGGATACCCTCCTGCTGCTCTCACAGGAGCCACGGCCTGTCTTGCTCATGCGAAGGGCACTGATGGGTTAGGAAATGGACTGGAAGGATTTGAGGCACCCAGCCACTCTTGCCTGCAGGGCACTGTCCTCAAATGGAGGGAGCACAGAGAGCCGGGGCTTCCTTCCCTGCTTTTGTAAGAGGTGGAAGGCAGTACATCCCCCAGCCTCTGGGTTGCGTGCTGTCTTTCTGAGCCAATGGGGGTGAAGTGGTGTGTAGCACCAGCCCTGCCATCCCATGAAGTTCGCCATCGAGAGGATTTTGGGTGGCGCCCCCAGAAAAGGGAGGGTCCCTTGAGTGAGTGCTCCCGCAGATGTCAGTTCAGCTCTGCTGGGGTGGAACAGGCCATCCGTTAAATGGGTTTAAAGGTCATTTGGACTGTATGGGCTGCCCCACTGATGGCCCAGATCTGTGGGCTGGGGCATTCCTGTGGGTCTACACACATGGGGAGCTTGAGCATCAAGAGCATGGCCCCACAAATAGCTGGCTGCTCATGCAGATCTGCGGGGCCGAGGCTCAGCTGGTGCCAAACAGCAGAAGGTGAAGATGCTTCAGGTGCGTCTTTCCTCTCCCCTCACCCCAGCTCTGTCTGTGTGTGGCCTGTCCTGGCTGCTGTCTCCCTGGACTGTAGTGCAAGCTGGGCACCAGGATTCAATTCCACTGTAGCATTTCTGGGAGATCTTGGCCAAGTACAGCGGGGCCAGACCTTCAAAGCTATTTAGATACCTAGTGGATTTTCCAGGCAATGAAACAAGTTAGGGACCTAATTCCTATACGTTTCAGTGGATCCTAGGTAACTGACCCATTTAGGAACGTCTCACTAGGTGCCTGTCTTCATCTTTAGGTGCCTACAGACCTTTGGAAAGCTGGACCTTCACCCCTCTGTGCCTCAATTCCCTATCTGTATAATGGGGATAACAGGCGGGGGATGGAAGGATGGGTACAGTAAAGCAGTGATGCTCAACCTTTTGCAGGTCGTGATACACTTTGCGGCATATTGTGATCCTACAGGACACACCAGCCCACCCACCCCAGGCCAAATCCAGCCACCTCCCCAGCTCTCCATGACACACTTACCACTGTGTGGTGACACAGTAGTGGGTCCAGACACAGTGGTTGAGACCCACTGCAGTAAAGATCATGAGGTGCTCAAGTCCAATGGTAATAGGGGCCAGGTATGTACCTAAGCTGGATTGCCTGGCACCCCTGGGAGACATTACGGTCCAATGCACTAGTCCCAGCTCTGCCACTGACCTTCTGGATGATCTTGGTCATGTTACTTTCCTCTGATTCTTCTTCTGACTTGTCTCTTTGTCAGGGGGCCACACCTGGCGCTCCTGCCCCCACTTTGATTAGGGTCTCACGGCTGCTCTCTCAATAATCATTGACTTAGTGGAGCTTTGTGGGTTTGCATCAACCAAGGAACTGTAACTCTGGCTTCATTTTCACCCCCTAAAAGCACAGGGCCATTTTTTGCTGCCTGTCTTCTCTGCCTTTCCTGCTGGGACAGCCCTACTAACTCCAGAGCTTTCCACATGGCTTCCGCGATCCTCACTCTCCTCCTTTCTGCTTTGGGGATGGCGTGTCCTTCCCACTTCTGTCAGGCCCTTCCGAAAAAATCAGCCAACCCCAGACTGCATGAGAAACCAGCAGGGGATCCTGTCCGTTTCCCAGAGCTGGCAGTGCCCAGGCAGAGGTGACAGCTCCAGCTGGCCGTGGCGTGCCAATTCAGTCCCCCGGCACTATGTGAGGGAGAGTAAAGGAGAGCATGCTGGGAGGAACTGGACGTCCTTCCTCAGCAGTGGATACCCCCGAGGGACTCTGGAGAACGGTCTGGCAAGTGCTGCAGCAGGAAGTCACCAGTGTGTCTCCTGTGCAGCCGTCACATCATGGTTTGGGGGCTTCGGTTCAGAACTTTGGGACAGAATCAAATCTGGGGTGGCTAGATTATTATTTAGTATTGCAGTAGCATCTAGATGCTCGTGCTGCGGACCATGCCTGTCCGGGGGCCTGCTGGGGAATGGAAGGGGAGCTGTCTGCTCAGGCGTGTGGCTAATGACAGCAAGGTGCTAAACGATGGGAGGAAACGAGGTGTGTTGGCCAACGCAGGAACATCCTCCATGGTCCCTGGCAGGGTGTGTGCACTCCCATCCTCTCTCCTCCCTCCACACTCGTCTCCTCCCCGCTCCTCTGTCTCTGTCATTCTCTCCCACCGGTTGTACTGGGCAGGTGGGGAGAAGGCCCCTCATCTGGGGGAGCCCCCCCTCTGAGAGCCCTGATCCTGGACCCTCTAATCTGAGTGGCACCAGCCAGGAGACAACTGGAGCTAAGAGGCTTCTCCAATCTTAGAGGCCTCTGAATCCAGGCCTTGCTGGCAGAGATCCACAGCCCCAGGGGCACTTCCAGCCCCATCCTGGTTTTGCTGGCCAACAGCTTGGGGGCTCCCTGCTTTGGCTGTGACAAGGCTGTCTGGGGAGGCCAAGGGCAGGAGGATAATAAGCTGTGATTGTGGCTGACTGGGTACTAACCTTCCTTGGGCTGGCCGCGGGGCAGGACAGGTGCTGGCTGGAGAAAAGAGAGGCTCAGAGAAGGCAGAGGAGACTCTTTTCAAAGTTGGTCTTTGAGGTCTGGGGCAGATGGGGTGCAGCTTGGATGGGTGGGAGCATGGGGATCCTTTGACCAGGCCGTGTGGTGAAGCGGGACAGGTTGGCTGCCATGCTGGGAGCTGGCTGAGCTGGTTCCTGCCTCCCTCAGGGGCTGGGGCCAAGATATTGAACAGTGGTGTTGATGGCCTACGTTGTGTATGGGGGGACCCAGATCGCTTTAAGGCATCTCAAGCTGGGCTCTGACCATGTGGCTTCTCCTTCCATCCCAGCGTTGCGTAAGGTGTGGCAGAGAGAGCCAGGCTCGCTGCCCAACACATGAAAGAGCTGTGGGCAGGGCAGGGAGGGTGCAAGCTGTGCCCCCTTTCTTCCCACGCTGGCAAGGCCTCTTGGGTTTGTTACCAGCTGCTTCACTCCTGGTTGGGTCAATAACAGAAGCCCTGAGAAAAGGTGCTTGGGCTGAGCTGGAGTTAGGGGCTTCATTTGACCTTTCTCGCTGCTGCGGCCGGTACCCTGGTACCTGTCACTCGTGGCGTTGTCCTGCAGCAGGCCCATGGCTCACCTCTTGGAGGTCCTATTTAACATCACCAGGGCCAGGCTTAGCCTCCAGAAGCAGGACTTGGGGTGCGCTGAGCTGTGTGCATATGTGTGCTGAGGCGTGCGTGTGTGTATGAGAACTGAGGTGCGCAGAGGCATGCGAGTGTGTGCATGTGGGTGAGTGTGCTGGGGTTTGTTGGTGGCTCTGGGGTCACAATCCTGGCTAGGTTTCGGCACCATTCCAGCTGCCCCATGCATTAGCCTCTCTGCCCCAACCTTTCCGCCACACCCAGTTCTGGCTCCAAGTTGGAGGTGAGGAAATGTCAAGACTGGGAAACACAAGGGTTGGTGGTGGCCGCACAAGACCAGGTGACAGGTGCCCAAAAAGCAGACTGAGCAGTAGTGGGGGACCCTGCACCCTGCCGGTGGGCTTAGGTGGCCATGCTGGTGTGGCCTTGTGGTGGTCTGATTTACCACCCACAGACCCACCAGCTGCAGGGCCTGGGCACCCTGAGAAGAACCCAGCTGTCCTCTGAAACAGGAACTCTCATGGGTCTCTGGGCTCAGAACATCCCAGCAGGGCTCCCTGCTCCCCCTTTTCTCATGCTGGCTCTGGGAGCCTTTACCCTGCTCCCACGCTACACAGATCCAGATCCAGGTATGGGATCCAGGGCTTCACCTTCCAGTAGAGCACCTGGTGTGAGAAAGGTCAGTGCCACCTGGTTGCAGAGGTATCCCCTTACCCTGCAGTGATCCGGCATACAAAGCTTTCCACAGTCAAGTCTTGCGTGCCTACCCCTGAAATGCAGGTACCTCTGGGGTGGGTCTGGGCGGCTGTTTAATGGCTCACAGTAATGTTGCACGGACAGGGAGCAAAGAATTCGGGAACGAGGTGAAATTTGAGATCAGGAGGTGATAAGGCGGGCCCAATGGACGTTACCCACATCAAGACACCAGCTTTCACCTATCAGCCCTGGAGGTTGGCAGGACCTTGGCTTTATATCTAGGCATGTGCTGTGTAAGTCCCAGCTCTGCTGAGTGTCAGGGGGATTGTCTGCCAGACTTACTGCTTCTGCTCCTTGCATCTCCCCAACCTATGTTTATATCCCTCCCCCAATGCTTCTCGCCCCCTCTGCCATCTGCGTTTCCCTTTACCCGTGTGCTCTCTGTGCCACATGCCCCCTGCTCCGACACTGGCTGCTCCCTTCCCTCTCCTGAGTTGCTTTGACAGGCCAGCACCGAGCTGGTAAATCCTTCCTGACAGATGGTTGGGGGCAGAGATGCACCCGTCATCCGAGGCAAAGGGTGGCTGACACGTCGCTGGACTGTGCTTCAGAGGACAGGCCTGGGTGAGGAGGGGCTGACATGCTGTCCCCCCTGGCCACAGAGGCAAGTGGCATAGAGGGAGGCAGAGGGGCCCTGGAATACTAAGCAAGATGGATGGGCAGCAGAGGGAAGGGGGAAGAAGTCAGATGCCAGCTGCCCCACTTGCGTCAGAACCACAGACCTACTTACCAACTATTACTGGGGCTGGAACCAATCTCTTTTGCCACTTCCGTCATGAGTTTGTCAGGGCTCAACCACCTACCAGGTGAGTTTTGTCAGGTTCACTTGGAGCCTCAGCGAAGTGGGCCCCCCAGTTTCAATGGCTTTGATGGTTTGCTATGCAACCCGAATGCCCATCTCTGCCTGAGTATAGGTCTGTGCTGCAGTCAGACGTGAGGAGCGCATACCCAGGGGTCTGGGAACGTCTGTAGCCCGGGTTGCTGATGGGCCACGTCTCCATGGGCCGCAGTCAGGCTCAGAATATCCCAAGACCCTCCAATTCTCTGCACAAATGGCTGCCACATTCTAGCCTGTGCCTACACCTGCAGCACATGCTTTCCCTTTGGTTTTGAGACCAGCCTGTGGGGCACAGGTGAGTCCTACTTCATCCTCCACCGAGGTGAGGTCAGGGAACAGCTGTGAGGCCAGGTCACTCTCCTGCTGCTGTGACAGGCCCCAGCCCCACTCCTTCCACTTTCTTCAGTGTGTCACCTCCTACAGACCATGGCGTTTGACTCACCCTTGCTGAGTGGGACAGAGGAAGAGGCGTGGGCAAAGCAATTTCATGCCCAGAAGGAGCTGGGAGCGTTTGAGAGAGCTGAGCATAGGCCAGATGGTACTTGAGCGGGTGTCAATGGGGGCATGGGATTATCAGGATGCATGTGAGTTTGGAGACTGGTCGCTGAGTGTTAGTGCAAACGGCGGGGAGTCTACATGCTAACATGGAGAGCATGTGTGGGTGTGGAAATGTGGGGTTTGAATGGAGGTGTGCAAATGACTGAGTGTTTAGGAGTGTGTATAAGTGAGTGTGTAAATGTGTGTCACAGCAGTGTGGATCTGAGCTCGTGAATGGCTGGATCATGGAGAACGTAGGTTTGTGTCCATGTTTGTGTGTGTGTGTGTGACTCTCGGTTCATACAGAATCCTTCGCACCCACAGTTATATGTGCCCAAACCTGCACTTCATGCTTCCATGTGCACTCACAAGCAATTAAACGAAAACACCCTTCCCCCCTGCCTCTCAGGCATCAGCCTCTCTGTTTCCAGCTGCGCGTGTGGGAGAGACATTGATGCACCGAATGCCCCCAGCTCCCAATCCACTGTTGATTTCAGCCCAACACCGGGGCTGCCAGCAACAAGAGATATAGATGTCTTAAATCTCAGCTTCCTTACTGGGGCGATTAGCGCCGACAGGAGAGTTCAGCTCTGGGTTACCTCCGTGGTAAAGCGTCAGCTTTATTTCTTTGGTAGGGTTTTTAGCATCCCTGTGTCAGAGCTGCTGGCCGGTAATTGATATCTATGATACGATTTGTCAGGCGCTCGCATCAGCTCTCGGGAGCATGTGTCTTGCGTACTGATCTGGGTCTTGATGTATCCCTGTGGCTCAGGCCGACTCAACCCTTAGAAATCCCCTCAGGGCCTTATAAGAGGGCGGTGAGTATCTACTTCTGTCTGCTTAAAATGATGGGAGAGGAAATAAAGGAATAACTTGGTTTGGGCTGGTGTGCGTAATACATCTCTGCCCTGGGATCTCAAGGCATTTCGCTAACATTTATTATTCATTAAAACTCACTACCCTGGTGGGTGCCATTGCCTCTATTTTATGGAAGGGGAAACTGAGGCACAGAAAGGTTGAGGTGACTTGCTGAGGTGGGACTAGAACTCAGGAATTCTGATGCTGCTGTAACTGCTAGACATTACTTCCAGTTGGTTGGGGCTATTATCCAGGTGTCCTGGTGTAGCCACTAGAACACACTGCCACTCTGAGCTGGGAATAGAGCTGCTTTCCTGTTTGCCTGTTATGAACACTAGTTTGCACTCCCACCCAGAGCTGGTCGCAGCACCCAAGAATCTGGAGTTTGCTTTTATCATCCAGATCACATTCCAGCTCTGATAGAATTGGCCTTGGGTTCCCCAGTTTGGCATAGGCTGGGGAACCCACCAAAAGCACTGAAGGGGCATCGGCTGTGCTTCTAAGACAGAGGGTCAGGAGCAACCTGATGCGTAATTGGTGCCGTGTGGCTTAAACTACAGTAAATCAGCTCTAGCAAATGGATGCATCTTTTGACACCTCAGGAGTCCCATTGGAATAGCTTCTTTCTTTCTTTCTTTCTTTCTTTCTTTCTTTCTTTCTTTCTTTCTTTCT